>WEIU01015340.1:187878-231043 GCA_013389925.1 Aegithalos caudatus
AAGTCCCTCCCTGTCCTCCCCCCTCCAAAAAACCCACTCCATATTAAGGGTAGAAGGTCACTTGCCCCGGGAAACACAAACCCATTTTGTATTTGTTGTTTAAAGAGATCCAGGAAGAAAAAAAAATGAAAAAAAAAGAGATGTATTCATGTCTACATGGCATCCAGGCAGAGGGTGGCACTCAACCATATGGCCAAGTGCCACCTTCTGCCTGGACACACGCACAGGAGCTGGCTCCCACCGGGGTCAAGTCCTTTGCAAGGCGGGGCTTTGCCTCTCCCTCTGGCACTGAGCATCCCTTGCGGTGCAGCCCCAGGCCCGGGAGTGCCATCGATCCCAGGGCAGGTGCAAAACACCACTTTGCAAGCACA
This sequence comes from Aegithalos caudatus, assembly GCA_013389925.1. Taxonomy (NCBI): domain Eukaryota; kingdom Metazoa; phylum Chordata; class Aves; order Passeriformes; family Aegithalidae; genus Aegithalos; species Aegithalos caudatus. Next base: position 188,250 of record WEIU01015340.1, read on the forward strand.
GGGATGCTGAGGTGAAGCCAAAGGAGAAGGCTCGGCCTCTGCTCTGCGTGGCGGCTGCTTTGCAATAGTAACTAACAGCAGTTTTTCTTTTTGTCTGTTTTTTTCCTTTTGTAGCAGGCCTCTTTAGTTTACAACAAAATGCATACAATCACCAAGAAATTAGTCAGGGCAAAGAAAAATAAAACAAGAACCTCTTTATAGGGATTTCTACAAAAAAAAAATCTATTTGTCTGTCTATCTATCTATCTATCATCTATCTATATATCTATATATATAAAGTGACTGTTCCTTATAGTGTTTAACTTCGGCATTGTTTCAGTTTGTCTGGGCCACATCATGGGGAATTTGAGTTTGATGTCACTTACCTCGAGTCCTCTGGTCGAGACCCGAATCGGAGTCGCTGTTGGCCTATTTTACCATTTTGTACCTTGCTCTTAGGCTTGCTTTCCCTTGAAGATGCAGACCACGGGAGGAGGGGAGGGACATACGTTCCTTTTTTCATTCCTTTAATTCCTTCGTCCCACTGTCGCTTCATTCGACCTGTCGTTCCTGTCATTTTCTCAGCATGGGGAAGTGACATCACTACTCTTGTTTCCCTTAAATCAAGGAACATTTAGAAACCTTTCACACCTTTTACTCAGGGATGGGGCTGGCGTATGCGTGGTACACTGATGTGACCAGAAGCAGCACTTTTACTGCTCTGGAGTAGGGATGTACAATGTTACAGACAAGTTTGGATTTCCTGCATCTCACGGTTTAAACTTTGTAGATCTCACTTAGATTGCAATACAAAAGCAGCAGGCTCAGCATGAACTGTAGCTGTTGGTTATCATGAAAATACACTCTCTGCAGAGATATTACTTCAAAGTGTGTTGCCAGTAGTAAAAAAGAAATGATGAAATTCTGTTAATTCTTGCAACTGCTTAAAAAAAACAAAACAAAAAACAACAACAAAAAAAAAGCCTGTGTCAAGGAGAGCGAATTCTCAATCTTTTTAAACACTAATAGTGTTGTTTCAGGGTGGGTCTTGATACAGTGCTCTGCGTGTCATGGGACCCAGTTCTGCAAACACTTATACATGTCTCCATGGGAGGTCTGGGCTGGCCAGCGAAGGCTGCTCAGGGGCTTGCTGTAAAGCACATGTATAAATCTTTGTGAAATTGAAGCGTGGTTCAATCAGGGCCAGATCCTGACCTTAATTGGGCAGCTGGAAAAATGTCAGGATTCGCCAGGCCAGAAGCCTTGGGCAGGTGGAGGGGATTTGGCCCACTGAAACACTTCTGCTGTCCCAGAAACTTGACAAATGGCAGAATGGAATATGCACTCTTACAGTTTCCATTTCTTCCCTCCCCATCATCACAGGGAACAGCAGAGTCCACTGTGGGCTCTGGCCAGTGCTAATGTGAAAAGCAAGGGGAATGAACATGCCACGAGAGTGGAGGCAGTAATTTCCTTTCCTCTGGTTTTTCCAACCCTCCCACTCCCCCAAATCCTGTAATACATAGCAGAATGAGAATTTGTTGATGCAGATATGCATATGTGCACACACACCCCCAGGCAGAAGTGTCTGTTTGCACACAAGGAAGTTATGTGTGCATTTTTTTTTAACGTGTATGCCTACATGTCCACTTGATTCCCTGTCCTGAGGACAGCCTTGCTTTGTGCCCATAGGGAAATTCCAAACGCGTTGCACACCTCTACTCCAGAGTTCAATTTCTTTTACATAGACGACCTCGCTTCAGATGTGTTACCTTTACTGATAGGATCTTTTCTTGTAGCACTATACCTTGTGGGAATATTTTTTGATGTAAACCTAATTTGAGAAGCTTATTAAAAATAGAAACTTTTTTTGAAGCACTCACATTGAGGAGTACAGGTAATGTTTTAAAAAATTGCACAAAAGAAAAATGAATGTTGGAATGATTCATTCAGTGTTTGAAAAAGAGACGGCTCTGTTTGAACAGTGAGTTTCATACCTTGTTTGTAAAAAAAAAAAAAGTTTTTAAATACAAAAGCAGAGAAAGGTTGAAAGTTACATGTTTTTTGTATATAGAAAATGTCATGTCTAGATGATCTGATTTGTATTGGCTCTGGCCAGGAAGAATTATTACTTAAAAGGCTCTTAAAGAACAACTGTGCTTAATTTTCTGTTCGTATTACATGGGTCCCATTTCTGGGGAATGGAGTCACACTGTTTATTCCTGTGCTGAAAATACATCTTGGAGCAGCAATTCTTGAGTGCAGCTACCGGGCACTTTGAAGGGTGGCTACTGTGCAAAACTAGAGTCTCACTCTCCAGTTGTATTTTGGCTTTAAGTCTCTTCCGCCTGCGCTGAGGGAGCCCCTGGCAGCCCAGAGGTCAAGGCTAGTTTCGAGGAGATGCCTGGGCTGTGCCCTGGGCAGGCAGGCCTGTCTGGCCCGAGTGTGGGGACCCTGCTGGTGCTGGCAGCCCTCGGGTTGAGAGCTGCTGCCGGCTGAGCACAACCTGTGTAGTTTCCGCCTGAGGCCTTTTGGTCCTGTTTTATTCTCTCTCTGGGGATGCTGTTCCACGTTTTTTCAGCACTTCCTGTTCCAGATGAAATCCAAAGAGTACAACCCTGAGCTAGAAGTGCTTGTAAGGAGGTATCCTTGCCCGGCACTAGCAGCAGAATGGTACCCGAGGAGGCCCGGCCTTCCAGCCCCTGTCACTGCCCCTCTCCCCCACCGCTGCTGCCAGAGCTCTGGGAGCAGCTGGTCACACAGAGCACGGTTCCAGTGATGGTCTTGACTGATGGCAAGACTGATGTTTTTCAGAACCAAAAGGAGAGGATCCTGAAGCAGTTTCTGAAGAGAGGATCCTTTTCCTGTCCAAAGATTGAGCTGGGCAACTGGAGCTGGTGGCAGGGCGGAGAGAGCAGTGTTTCAGGCTGCTCCCATCCCCCTCCCTGGAGGTGACCCAAGATTTGGCTCCCACCAGCACATGGAGTGGGAATTCTCGCCCTGTGCAAGTGACCCCCGGGCGCTCAGAAACCAGCCCCAGTTGTGTTACAGTGAAGTGCATTCAGCCAACAGGTAGTATTTATACAATAACAGTCTCTAAGGTTTCCGTAGGTTTTTTTCTTCTTGTTAGCTGAAAGGACTCAAGTCTTCCACTGAGGATTTTATGGAGGCTTCATCCAAGGTTGTTTCTTTTTTGTTAGTTTCTGTTTTGAGCAGTTAAAGCTCCTGTGCCCTTTCCCTCGACCATGCAGTAGGTGTGCATTGGAAGTGTTGTTTGCAGTGAGCGGAGTCACTTGTTGAAGCTGTCCTTGCTGTACTATGGGATTGGTGATGGGCAGAAACTTCAGGGCCCAGATTCTCAGCCAGGGTGGAGCCAGGGTGGGACCACTGGCTCCGTGGGCTGTGCAGGTCTGCCTCTTCACACCCGCTGGCAAGGGGATTCTACCCTCGCATTTGCTTTAAAAGTCCAGGACCCAGGTACTCTCCTGTTGAACAAGCTCTGCAGAATTCTTATTCCAGTCCATCGGGTTTGGATCTGGGCAGCTGAGGGCAACAATGGACCGGGGGGTGGCTGCAGGTGGCTTGGTCTGTGTCTTCAGCTGGGCCATCAGGCCAGGCGCTTCGCAAAGTTACTAATCTGGTAAGGCATAGATGCAACTCTTCACGACAGTCAGCTAATGTTGAAACTCACTAATGTATGTATTTGCTCCTTCTTTTTTTTTTTTTTTTTTTTTTTTTTTAAATAATATATTAACTTGTTGAACACTGTTCTTTTCACAGTGTTCAAAAGTGGGGGCGGGGGAATTTCCCAACCTTTTTCAGTTTGGGTGAGCTACTGAAATCCATTTTGTACTAGCTATGTCACCGCTCCCGGCAGCAGCTGGCAGTGGCGCTTGGCCGAGCCGGGGTCAGGTGCAGCCATTCGACATCAGTAGTTTTTAAAGTAATTTTTTTTTAATTGTCTGGTATTACTATTGAGGGTTGTTGCAAATCACACTTCCAGTGTAGTTCCTAGTGTAGGCCCAGTAAAAGGGATATCGCAGCTTTGTGTTGGGGAGAAATTGAGCTGACATGGCCAGTACAAAGGAGAAAATAGGGAGGGAATAACGTTTTGCACCTTATTGAAAAGAGGAGAAGATTTTAAGTGCATACAGACATAGTTAAGAGCTTTTATTGTGACAGGAGAACTTTTTTCCATATGCGTGCATACTCTCTGTAATTCCAGTGTAAAATATTGTACTTGCACTAGCTTTTTTAAAACAAATATTAAAAAAATGGAAGAATTCATATTCTATTTTCTAATGGTGGTGTGTCTATTTGTAGGATACACTCGCGTCTGTTTATTGAATTTTATGGTCCCTTTCTTTGATGGTGCTTGCAGGTTTTCTAGGTAGAAATTATTTCATTATTATAATAAAACAATGTTTGATTCAAAATTTGAACAAAATTGTTTTAAAGAAATTGTCTGTATACCAGTACAAGTTTATTGTTTCAGTATACTCGTACTAATAAAATAACAGTGCCAATTGCAAACGCGTGTTTTGTCTTTTATGACTGAAAGGGAGAGAGCTTTCCTAGGGACATAATTTGCCCAGTTTAATTCCCTGCCCCATCCTCCCCCAACCCCTGGAAATGCATTTGAGAGCATTGGCTTTTGATGCCAAACGGCGCCCGTACCCTCCCACCCATGGCCATAAAACACTCTGCAGCCCATCAGGGTGAAGCTCTTTATTGCATAACAAAAACTTGGGAGCAGTTGGGATGATTGGGCAGCACAGGCAGGGAGGGCACAGCAGAAGGAAGGGGGGCAGCGCACTCATCACCATCTCAGCAGGCCGAGCAGGGCAGCAAAACACTGGAAGCCCATCAGCTTTTTGGCCAATGACACAGAAGCACTTCAGTTATCACAGGCAACACCAGGGAGTTCAGGCCTCCAAACTGCTGATTTATGCGTGAAAACTTTAGCCAGCAAACACTGGGTCAAACACTGGGGAGGGCTCACTTAAGCATCTGGGTGACCACAAATGAAGCTAAGGCGACAGGGGGTGGTCTGTCCTGAGTGCAGAGGTGTGCCAGCGTCTACTTAAGACATGCTTCAACCCCTCCACCCCTGGCAGCTTCCAGCCTGCAGGGAAGGGCTGACCCTCTCCCACCTGCTGGCCCCTGGCTGCTGCGGGGGGAAACTGCTGTTCTTGGGCCTTGGTTTCTGGTGGGGTTTTTTTTTCCCTCTCTTCTACACAAGGCCAAACCTGGCACTGGTTGCAAAAGCCCTCCTGGCTCCAAAAAAAAAATTTTTGGTGTAAAACTGGTATTCGCAACTAGAGAGCACCACCACCCAGTGGGGGATGTGAGATGGTAATGGATAAACATTGTACATACAGTGGCATAAAGCTGCAGCAACAAGTCTGTCATGAGAGTGGAGTTCAGTAGGTATAAAGTACGGAGTGCTTGGTTCAGAAAAGCTTCAAACTTTCATAATGTCCTTGACTGAAAGCACCTGTCCCAACACAGTGGGGTTTGGCCAACAGCTGCCACGTTTCTTCCTTATCCCCATCCTTCCTACCCCTGCTATTGACTAGCTGAAAGAAGAGACAGGCACATTTTATATGGGAAAAGCTCCCCAAGGGCAAACAGAGGCTTCTTCTGATCCTGCTGACAACTCTCCATATTTACAGGGTGTCCCCGTCCTACATTCAACCCCATGTCCTAAGGGAGAAGAAAGCTGCAGCAAAGCACAGCCAAAGCCTCTGCCCCATGGCTGATGGGGACTGGCTGTTCCAGCGCTCAGATGGGAATGTCTTTCTCCCAGAGAATGGAGACCTGCATGGCTTCTTTTGCATCTGTCAGGCTCAAGGCCCACCCCCTTAACAACTGCTCACATCTACAAGGAGATGTCCATGTGTATGGTGCACTCCTTGAAGCCACCACAGTCACTGGGGAGTGAGCAAGGCCCACTCCTGTGCCAAGCCCTTCGCTCCCAAGGAGAGTTCTGGGAACCAGGCTCTATGGGCAGGAGCCCACCCTGAATGTGCTGCAGCAAAGGCAACCCAAGAGCAGGACTGGGTGCCCCAGGGGCATTAGAGGTCTCCTTAACATTTCAAGAAGCCACAGGCAGACATGCTCAGCAGGGATTGCTAAATGATGTAATGTTGCCCTTTTCTGCATCCCCACTTGTAGGTCTTTGGTATGTTAAACTGCAGCCCCGTGGAGCCAGTGGGAACCTCAACACTGCTTTTGGGAGCTCAACAATTGCCTGGCTGGAGGAAGCAGGCATGGCCCTGGTCTATAGTACAGGCTGTCACACACAGCATTCCTCTGGACAGGATGGGGTGGGGTGTAGGGTTATGCAGAATTACTCAACATTAAGCATTATTAAGCACTTACAAATTTCATTTCCCACAAAAAACGATACCAAGTAACAAAGAACCCAGTTAGATGTGCAGGTGAGGTAGATCCACAAATGGCACATGGCATTTGTCAGTGGTTGTGGTCTTGACTTGGACCATCCTGCCAGACAAAGTGTGTTCCTGGCTCCCTCTGCATCAGTTTCTCGTGGGAGTGGCAGCAGGCTTGAGCAGGGTACAGGACCTGGTGCTAAGTGAAGATCAGGACAACAACTGCAGCTCAGGAACGGGTGTTAAAGGGGGACTCAGGCACCTTTTTTGGGGGTGTTTTTTGTTGTTTTTGTGTGTGTGTGTGTGTACTTTCCAGCCTGTCTCAGGGCTGCATGTGTACAGTTGTCAATGGTGAGCACTGACACAGCTGAGGGTTATTCCTGAACAAAATTCACATATAACTGGGCAAGATGCAGACGTACCACCAGTCCAGCCTTTCTGCATCTAATTTCTCTCTCCTGCCACTTTTGGAGAGGGGAAAATGAAAGAATACATGCTGCTTATCAAAACAATAGTACGACCTGCTATCCAGAAAACCAAACATCAAAACTTTATCAGTCACCATTCACGCATCATTGTCATTCACAGCCTGAAGAATTTGGGGGACACCTTAAGAATAGCCTGTCCCTCTCCTATTAGTCACTGATCAGAGGTATGTGCAGGAGGGGAAGGAATGCAGGTGTAAGAATGGCCCCACTTGTCACACTTGTGGAGAGGCAGCCTCCCCTTGCCCCCAGCACCTGTCCTTGGGAAAAGAAACTGTTCTGAGGCCATCGTGAAGCTACTCGGTTTGGTGTGCGCATGATCTTTTAAAAAAATGTTTACAAATATATATATTTATTTATATGCATATGTATTTCTTAAATTCTACTTAGAAATGTAGCTAAAAAAAGTAGAAAAGCATTAGTGAGAGTGGGCATGAGACCAGCAGAGTGCTGCACTTCCCACATGTGAAGGCACCAGTGTGGAGACACACCTGTGGTCAGGCTTGGGCTGTGGTGATCTAACCCCACTCCTGACAGAGGTGTCCATTTGCTTCCCCCTTACATCACATAAATAGAGGAACAGAACTGTCCCACAGCTGTACTGATGCAGAGGGGGTCACACTGCTCCTGCTCCGGGCCTCTGGGCAGCTGAGAGCAGTAGGTGGCCCACGGTGCCTTTCTGTGGTGAAGAAGCCTGGCATTCTCTTAACATGATGCTTCCAGGCTGGAGGGAACAACAGAGATCAGGGCCTGGATTCACAGGGCCTGCTTCTCTTCTGTTGTTTACATTCTCTTATGATTAGTGGGCAGGACAAATGGTCCTTGCAGCCAGCACAAGCACAACCTGTGCTCACATCAAGGCCCTCATCCACTTCCAAAGCAGAGGAAGGGGTCATCCCACAATTAAGAAGTACGTCCTACATGTTAAATGGAAGACATTTTAAATACCAGGCAATTTAGAAGATGTGCTATGCTTTTTCTAATGTGCACACTTAAACACACTTCAAAATCACCAGGTATCAGCTTGTGGACTGGATTTGCTTCTCAGCATGGTCAATTGTACCAGTCCTTGTGATTGGCTTTTTGAGCAGTCCAGCGTATGAGTTTAATTCTAGAGTTTCTCTTTGCTATTCCTTTTCCTACAGATCACTTTTTGCTTTTCAAAGGAAGCCTGCCTCTTTCCACAGATGTCTACAGGAAGGGAAAGTAAGACTCTGAAGTACTGAAGTAACATCAGCCACATTATGATCTCAGCAACAGTTTAAAGTAAGTGGCCAAGCATTATTAATTCATTGGTGTTGACTTTTACATCATTTATCATATTGAGCTACTGTGGTTGGTATTCATGTGGATGCAACCTATTTCCAAATACATGTATTTCCAAAGAAACTTCCATTGTGATTTATCAATTAATTATCAGGCCATGACACTTCATTGAAGTGTTACCCAGAGTCTCAAACATTCATTACTGCCTTTAGAGCAAATGCTTTAACTCCATTGCCTGACCGTGTCTTGCAATCAATCAGGCTGTTCTGCCAAAAGCTCTCTCTTGCTTTACATGGCATCAAGGATTGCAAAGGAGTGGTACCACATAATCAGAAGGCAATTTGATCCCTCTGGCCTCCTCCACCTGGCCACAGACAATGCACTGCACTGCATTTTACATCTTTGCTAAATGGATGTGAGCAGGCAAAGGAACAGGGAGGACTGCAAGAATCATCCTCCCATGTCAGGGTTACAGTTGCTGAGTTTCAATGTCTTAAAAACCTGTTCCCAGGGAGCAGGTAAAAGCAGGAACCCAGGTAATTCACTAACTGCACTCATGGTAAAGCAGGCAAGCTCTGAAAAGTGTTCACCTGAATGATCTCCTTAGATGGGGGCAGGGGGGCCAGCACGGTTTTGCTACATTCAGTGCCAGCTTTCTGAAGGGGCAAGTCCTTTGAATAGGGAGGTTTAAGTAAGAACAGCAACATCAGCCCTGTGAACTGAAGGTGACAGAGATCTGGCATTTTTAGCATCACATGTCACCAGCAGCCAGGCCTCATCTACCATCCACCTCTGACATTTTGCAGGCTGGCAGCTGTGCCGTAACATCTATTCTTTAGCCAGAGAAAAGATTAAGAGAATTTGATTTTTCATTTCCCCATGCAATTCCTTGCATCTTTTTCTCTCCCAGCCTGCAACTTCTGAAAGGTGCACTGCCAGAAAGTGGTGATAGCTGACAGGTCAGTCTTAAAAAAGGGAATGTGTGAAGGCGCTAACAGCCATGTCTGTACAAGCCAATTCCTTGTTAACTGAGGTTTCAGCAGCTATTTATCAAAGGGGGAAAAAAACAGTTGAAGAAATGTTGATTAAAAAATAAAATAAAATAGGCACAACAATAAAAGATGAGGCTATTGCATTTTGAATCAATGGCACTGTGTTAATAGCATGACCTTCCCCTTCCAAATCCCAGCCATAGCCAATAGCTATGATACTGCCATTCTGAGAGAGAGGGAAGTTTGCCACTAACACAACATGGAGGAGAAAGAAAAGGAAAAGAGCAGCCCTTCCTGCTCTTTTCCCCCACCCCTCTCTCCAGTGCCCGAGGCCTCGGCTAGGAGAAGACCTCGTTGTGCTGCTGGGTGACCCGGATAAACGTTGTTCTCTTGCTCAGTTCCTTGAGTTTGGCAGCTCCCACGTAGGTGCAGGTGGAGCGCAGCCCCCCGAGGATGTCCAGGATGGTGTGTTCCACATCCCCTTTGTATGGTACCTCCACAGTCTTGCCCTCCGAAGCCCTGGAGAAGAGATCAGTCACTGCATTCATGTCTGGATGCAAAACCTGAGTGTGTTTCATGGAGCAATGTGGAGCTTAACTCTGCAGGCTGAAGTTTACAAACATGTCCCCAGCTTGCTGCTGCTTGGTGCTCTCAAGCACTGAAATGCCTCAGCTCCACTCACCACCAACACTGAGAAGTAGAAGCAGACAGATCTTGTACATGCTCCAGTATCCCATGACTTTATTTACAGATCTGCCCCTTCCTCCCCTCTACCATCTGCCTACAAGCAAGTGGAACTTCCAGCTTTACTGAAAGGTAAATTTGACTGTGAGAGCTGCAAGCTTTGAAGTGTAAGGAATGGCTAGACTCAAACAGAGAAATGTTGGAGCTGGTTCTCTGCAGGCACCACCCAGCACAGCTCTACAGAGGCTTCACAGCCCCTAGGCTCTGTCCCACGTCACTGATCAGACACAGATGGAAGTGCTCTGGCTGTCTCCTACCAGTGTAATTCTCCAGAGCTCACAAGAGAGAGTGGGAAACCTGTTAGAGAAACCTGCTGCACAGCTGTCCCTTGAAGCTAAAAGGTGATCTAGCACAATTCAGTGCCAGGCAAAAAGGCCAGAAAAATAGCAGTGCTGTGAATACTGTCAAGTGCTGGTGCATGCCAGCACAGACTGCACTGTTCCCAAAAAGCACATCTGAAGAATTACATGATGGAAGAATCCAGGCAAGTAACTTCCACTCCTCCTCCAGCTTTCTCCAGCCCCATGTTCAGCAATCCCTCCTGTAGTGGAGACCCTTAATCAGCAGCTGATCTCAGTGCACTTTAGAGTAAGCTTGTTCTGCCTGGCACACTGGCTCCTCTGGAAAAGCAAGCCTTGGGAAAGGAGGGTCTAAGGCAAATGTGGAGGGAAGAGGAGACGCTTTACTTCTGCCCCCTACAAAATGAAGGCAGAAATCATGGCAGCGGTCCGTCATTGTTCTAAACGTGGCTTTATTTGCTTCTTCCTTAAAAAGTTTCAAGGGGATAGTACAAGAAAGGGCATGCCTGTTTGTAGGCTCCGTTTGTGAATCATTAACAACAGCAACAGCTGCTATGTGGAGGTACTTCAGTGTGAGCCTGGCTATATTTCATCCTGTTAGTTTAAATGTGAGGTCACAGCCCTAGGGGGACACTAAAGGTGAAGTGTTGATATGCCATGTGAGTAAGGAGCCATGATTAATCTCCCTGCATCTGATGCGTAATTGACTCTTTCTTGAAACTCTTAAATAAACAGTGCAGTGAGTGGCCAATGGAAGATGGATATGCCACTGGCATCTCACAGACTGCACAGGGGGTTTGTCGTGTGGCCTGCAACGCTAAGAGTTCCCAGGCTTTTATTTTCAGCTCCAGTGCCAGCAGGAAAAGGCTGGACCCATGAAATGACACTCATGCCACTGTTCCTGGCTTTTGGCCCTGCCCACCTCTTCCAGTCAAAGTTGGGATGTGGAGCTCAGGCTCCAGGGAGCTTCCTGTGAGATTGTCAGAGACAGTGTGTGTCTGAGATTTGCAGAAACCAGTGCAAATTCTACCACATCCTGCCACCTGAGGAGCTCTGCATGCTGTTCTGGGCAAGGAGTGCAGGGTTTACTGCATTTGTGCATGACCGCCCACTCAGTTCATGCATGAGAGGTCAATTACCTGATGCACAAATGCACCATCTGTTCAAATCTAAATTCCCTGTTAATTCATACTTGAGCATCCTGTGGGTCCTAAGTTGCACGTTGCTCCTATGAGCATGAACGCTTGGTGGTCCATTTTCCAGTGAAAAATTACAGAAATGGGTGACAGTTACAGCCACTGCCCCTGGGAGATGTCCCTGCAGTGGCTACAATGTATCAGGAAGCTGAAGCTTGCAGGTCGCCACTTTGGGTTTTGGAGACCAAGATCTACAAAAGTGGTGAACACTGAATGACACAGCCCCAAAGCTGTGACAGCTAAACACTTGCTACTGCTCCTCAGAGTGTCAGCTGATGAGCTGGTGGGATGTCCTGTTGATCAAGGAGTAACCTGCAGATACCGTACTGGGGAAAACAAGCTAGAAGAGAGGTGTGAGATTAGCTCCACAGCCTTGTCCACAGGGATACGGGAATGAAGTTTCTGATGCATATATACTCAAGCTGTGCTAACATTAACCCCAAAAGTCTTGTCCCTGAGGAAAGGGGGTTTTATGAGATAACGTTGCTCAGACCGAGCTGAGGAGTCGTCTGGTTCCCAGGGAAGCGTGGGAGGAATTTTATGTGTGTGCATACACTGGTGCACTTTTAACTGCTGTAGTCTGGCCCAGGGGTGGGATCTGTACCCATATGGGTATATAACCAAATGTCAACATTTAGTAAGTGTACTGCTGCAGTATTAATCCCTAGTGGCTGGTCCAAAGGGAGGAAAAATGGAGTTTTTCACTTATGTACATTAAGACTGTGATGATGTCCAAAGAATTCATATTGGATTAATGTTCTAAGACCTCCTCACTACATGCCTTGCTGAGGAGTGATGTATAGGCCATAAATTGCTGGGCTTGCTGTGTTCCTGTGTGAGTGCCAAATTAGTTCATGCATGAGCACTGAATAAATTAATGCATGAGTGCCCAATTAATTAATGCATGAATGGCCAGTAATTTTTGCATAAGCATCCAATCAGTTCATGCATGCATCCCGAATGATTTATGTCCAAACACCCACTTAGTACATTCATGAGGGCCCAATGTGATGAGCACCCAGCTTACTTCCACCAGCTGCCACATGGGTGCTGTGCTGGGCAAACACAGTAGGATTCAGGTGAGATGGGGGGCCAATGTGACCTGTGTGGGAGAAGGCCTTGACCTGCATCATGCCACAGATGGCTCCACCTGGCTCCAAAAATGGTGTGAGCCACCAAACTTTCAGCAAGTCAGAGGAGCACCTCTCCTCAAGTATATTTATGAAACAGCAGCCGCCACTGGGAGAGGAGACACAACTGAACACACTTGAGGAGAGGTGCAGCATCCTTGAAAAGAGGTGTTCCATGCCAAAGGTGTGCACTCCCAAACAGACTGTAGTCCTTATGTGACTCATGCCAGAACATGGACAGCTGTAAAGAGACTCTGTCCTCTGGACAGCCGTCAGTGTTGACAACACACCAGTGTTTTAGTTATTGCCAAGCTGTGCTTACTGGAAGTCAAGGACTTTCCCCTTTCTCACACAACCCCACCAGCAAGTAGGCTGGGGAGCACACGAAGTTGGGACAGGACACAGCCAGGACACAGCCAGGACAGCTGACCCAAACTGGCCAAAGGGACACTGTCCAAAGGGACACTCCATGCCATATGGCAACATGTTCAGTATATAAACTAGAGGAGAAAACCACTGCTCAGGGACTAGCTGGGCATTGGTGGGCAAGTGGTGAAAAATTGTGTATAACTTGTTTTGTATATTATTATTGCTGTTGTTATTATTACCCCTACTAAACTGTCTTTATCTCAACCCATGAATTTTGCTGGTTTTTTTCCAATTGTCTCTCCCATCCCACTGGGGAGTGGAGTGAGCGAGAGCCTGTGTGGTGTTTAGCTGCCTGCCGGGATAAACCATGACAATGGATTACACGGGCTGTCACAAAAGCTGGCACACTTGGCAGAGAGCTGCATAAGCAAGTCAGCAGGAACTGCTGAGGGTTTTGCAGCTCTGACATCTCTCCTGGAGTTATGACCCAAAAGTAACCCCATCTCAGAAAGAAAGGTGATGACAGAGCAATTGAGGCTCCCAGCAGCTGGGAAAGGTGTGCTCAGATGCTCTCAGCAGTAACTCTGACACTTGCCAGCCACTGAATAGGAAGGGGGAACGATTTGCTTCAGACTTTTTGCACAGGGCTCATTCTGCAGTGCCCCTCCTCGCCAGCTGAAGGCTGCTACATGGAGGGATGTGTGTGGTGGGTGGGAATCCTAGCAAGCTGCATGGGATGAAGTACATGTGATGGTGCTCTGTCAGCCCAGCAAAATGTGGGTCAGAATAAAGGGGTCAGGCTGCCCTGGCATGAAGCAATCTTTTGAGTGGAGCATTTAAGAAATGGACAAATTGGGTGCAGGTCTTCCAGGATATCATTTGGGATACACAAGATAGTAAGCAGCAGCCAGCAGTTGGTGCTATTCTGTCTCTGTGGCCAAAATTTCACCCTGTAGTTAATATAAAGTGTCCAAACCCAGCTTAGTAGCAGCTGTGAATTGCTGAGTGGCCTCAATAGAACTGCAGCGTTCACACAAAACCCGTGAAATTTCAAAAGGGTTAACAAAAACAAATTGGCTCGAACTGAACAATACTGCATGCAGCCTCAGTCCCTGCTTGCCTTATTTCTCTTCTCCCACAAAAGAAATATAAAAACTGCCTTTCAGAAATCCCCAGCTCTGATCCATATTCCTCATGAAAGGAGGTGAAAATGTAAAAATAAGCCAATATATAAATGACATAAGATTAATGAAAGTGAGTACACAGATTAAATGGGATCAGCTTGACATATTCATTACAAAAACAATTACTCTCATGACTTTATTCCCTGCTACAGCCATCTCACCTTATCTGTCAGTTTTAATGTAACTGCTGCAGGCTCAGTTTCTCCAGACAACACGTGTAATTTTGAGAAGATGAAGTTAAGTGACAAGCAGTCTGATTCTGCAGAGGACTGAGCACACTGAGCTCCCCACTACTTGAAAACACACTGTGAGTGTTCAGGCTCTTGTAAAGACAAAACAGCTTATTTGGGTCACCAATACAGACTTACAGCTCGCCTTTTTAAATGCATATAAAGGAGCCCCACTGACTTGACCTGAGTCAAGTTTGGGATATCCAGGATTTAAAATGCTGACTAAGAACCCTTCTGGTTCAAGTTTGCCATGAGCTAAACTAGGAAGTGATTAAACATCCTGTAACTTTTACTTTAAGAGCAATTCAAAGAAAACCTTATGCTGTTTCAAATCCCCCTTCAATGCCCAGCACATTTACAATGCTGGATTTAGCAGCTGCTATTTTTAAACTACAGTGACACTCATGCTGGGACAGGCCAAAGAAGACCAAGCCCAAGGCTGGTACAGGTAGCCAGCTATGTGTCATGGTTGTAGAATGAAGATGAGTATCAGCACTTCCCTAGTTAAGAGCCAAGGCTCACAGATTTAGTGTTTGGAGCTGTTGTATCTGGCAGTAGACTAGGAGACTCCTTCTATGCTACCTATTCGTAGCACAGAAATGCAGTATGTCAACAGGGACTAAAAATTTCAGACTGTGCTCCTGCTCCGTTAGCTGCTGAGAAAGTTTCAGAACCTGGTCTCCAAAGAATTCTCCAACCGAGGATGCAACTCAAAATACAGCTATGGATCAAGCCAAATTTGTATAGCATTGTCCATAATGACTTCAGAAAGTCTGTCTAGACTGAGCCAAATACAGCACCTTTCTGTACATCCTTTGCTCCTACAAGATGGGAGACTTGCACTTTATTTTACTTTTAAGAGGGACCAGTGTCAATTAGTTCTCCTGCTGGCAATAAATTTCGTTCCCAGATCACACATATGTAACTAGCTGGAACAAAACTTAAGAGCTGCCTTAGTCCTTCATCCCCCTGGTACAGCCAGCTTTCTCGAACTCTTTCTGCAGCTTTCATCAGCTCTGTGCAGGCCAAACCCTAATGACTGTGCTGCACTGAGATCCATGCAGCATGCCTGGGCTGCTCTGTGATCTCTCAGGAAGCTGCCATTAACTGCATGCCTGAGCAGCACCAGGCCTTTCCCACACTCCAGCTGACTCAAGCACAGGGTAGCACAGGACAGGAAATGATCATTCAGGTAAAAGGTTGCTAGCGCCACTGTGCAATTGGCAGCTGCCACTTTTATATTATGAGACACTTAGTGCTGTCCACTCAGACCCCTTGTTCAGAGACTCTGATGACAAGCAGACTTGCTGGAGGACAAAAAAAAAAAAAAGAAAAAGAGCCCCCAAACTGTATGCTGCTTCAAGGAAATGGCATATGAACCCAAAGTGAATCAAAGCTCAGAGATATGAAGCACATCTTTCTGGTGCATCATTTCAGCTTGTCTCAGATGCAGATGGCATCTTGTGCAGTTCTCCTGCAAATAAACAGTTGCCTCTGAAAGCAAAAACAGCTAGCAGGTTGCCCAGAGATCTTGTGGATGCCCCATGCCTGAAAACACTCAAGGCCAAGCTGTATAGGGCTCTGAGTAACCTGATCTAGTTGAAGATGCCCCTACTCATTATAAGGAGGTTGGCCTGGATGAATCTTAAAGCATCTTCCAACCCAAATGATTCTGTGATGCCAAGATTTAGGCCAAAGGAGATGGCTGTACACGCTCTGAAGGAGGCTAAGTTTTACTACTTTGCACTCCGCTAAGTGCTGTGTGAACGAGTGCACAATTTCATGGTGCAGACAAAAACCACCACAGGAGTCAATGCTGGGGTGAAGAACAGGAGGTGGGATCAAAGATACTTCTATCTAGCATGACATCTGGGATTGCTATCTACTTATTGTCTCTTTGTCAAAGCATGAATTTCATTTTGTTTAGTGGATTCCCTCCTGCTTTACATTCTGTGCTGTCACCTTCACAGAGCTGCAACCCTTACCCATGGTAGCAGCTGGACATGTTGGGAAAAATCTGTATACTGGAGTGGTTGTAGCAGATGAGACCAACAAAACCCATCAATCCAGAGTGTCTGACTGGAATTGCAGGTAAGGTCACTGTGTCTGAGACTCTTGCAAACAGCAGTTTACTAGATGGGACCAGAGCCTGAATCTATGCCAGCAGAGAAGAGTCAAAAGGGACCAATAAGTCAATAAACCAGTGTTTACTGTAAGGAGGAGTCATTCTCTAACGAAGTATGTAAGATGTTGTCCAAGGGTAAGTGACTAAGACTTCCACTCTTAAGAGAAAAGACACAGAGGTTTTCTGATGTTATCTGCTTTTCTAAAAAGTCAAAATTCTCAGCACTTTCTGGAGTAAAATAACAATGGACAACAGATTCCTTTGCAAAATCTGTCTTCCTTTCCCCTGAGAATTTAGCTCAAAAACTAAGATTCTGCATTCTGCATTATTTGAGGCTACTCTGGTGCTCTGTTACCAAAAGAGGGGTGGGGACACTGTACAGCAGGCTTCTGCTGCCTAAGAAGGCTGCCCAATATGCTGGTGACTGAGTGCTTTTGAGGTCCTGGGCCCTCATCTCCACACTGGGAAAACCCCACTGAGCTTCACCAGTTCACCAGTGCCCACCTTCTGCAAGCAGAAGGGAGCATGTGGATTAGCTGGGAATCCCTACACCAAGAAGACACCCAATGTGGACAAGCAGAGGGACAGATACTGCAGCCCGGTACGTCATGTTCATCCACATCCTGAAGGAGCAGTATGTCACAAGAGTGCCTCATGCCTTCCCAGACCACACAGCTGGTGCTGCAGTGACAGCACACCACATGTGCCAGCTGCAAACGAGTGAACATCACTGCTCTCAGCCTGCCAACCCCAGCTCTTTCTCCCTGTCTCCCTCTGGATGACATCCCTCCCTCAGATTTGCTGTCGTAAGTTAGGCAACAGCTTCTTCAATGGGAGTAGCAGCACAGGCCTACTTCCTTCTGCACAATTCTGCTCCAAAAGTTCCTGGACGGATGTCTCACTGCAATTACTCCTGTGTGAAAATCATACCTGTATTCAGCCACCCCTCCTGCATGCTTCTTCATGGCTGTATCAGAGCTCATTCCGTAGAACAGTTTCACCTTCTTGCCATTCCTTTCTATAATGTCTCCAGCACTCTGGTCATGGCCTGCAAACATTCCTCCAATCATGACAAAGTCAGCACCAGCTCCTGTGATCAGCAAAGGAACACATAAGAAAGCAGGGAAAGGAGAAGGTGAGAGCCAAAGGAAGAACACTGTGATCTCCAGAAAAGATAGCCAGAATTTAATAGTTTGGTATGGAGTCCCCTCCTGTAATAGTCACAGCAAACTTGGAAGAAAAGCTTTACTGTAGAACTGACACAGGCTGAATTGTATTTTTCTGGTACTTTAAATGCAAAAAAACCCCAAACCTTTTCTGTTACAATGACAAAGACATAGATTATTCTACTCCACCCCACAGTCTTTTATTTTCAAATTCACTTTTAACCCTTTACTTCAAAATAGTATCTGAGCACAATTCCTTATCAACCATGACTGCAGCAATCAGAAGTCCTAAACAGAGGGCTGGGACCTGTTGAGCTCAATGCTGTACAGAGAAGCTCCTACTTCAAGAGCTTTCTAGGCCACAAGTGGTGAGTTTTCCTGAAGGAAAGCAGACTCATTAACATAATGTATTCCTCCCAACAATGACATAAAACAAGCAGATTTTTAACAGAAATTATGGATTTTTCAAGTCCATCAGCGGTATGTGTTCAGTGTTGCTCTGGATGATTCCTAGTCAAAGAGATTTGGATGGGTCTGCATTTGGCTCCTGTTTAAAAATTCTGGGCCAAGGACCACCACTCCTGGGTTTTATGGTTCTCAGCATGCGCCACAAAGAAGGTCTAACCCATAGCTACAAGTCCTAAATACGTTCCAGATACTGAATAGCAACACTGAATACTCAATCATGACTGTTCCGTCTATCTCCTCTGCCTTTGTAAATCATGAAATTGGCTCCACTGGGAGTAAGATCAGGAAGAAGGTTTTTGGAATCATTCTTAATTTTCTCCTGTGATCTCCAATATTTCCAGCTGGGCTGGAACTATTCCACCAGCAGCTCCTCCTGTGATATTTTGGCATATCTAGTCTTGCTTGGAAAAGTTTGGCTTTTAGTCTTTTATGAGCCTGTGGTGACCCACCCCTGAAACAAAGCATTTTCCTGTTCTTCAGGTCCTGGGCCCTCATCTCAATGTGGTGCTTCTTCAATGTGTATGTGTCAGAAAATATAGGGCCTCCCCTCAACTCTGCTTCTTCCCAGAACTGGCAGAAGAACTGAGCTATAAACCACACTTGACAGAAAGCAGATGAGCTTGAACTACACCCATCCTCCTAAGAACACATCCAAACTTTGGGGAGATCCCAGACTAGGTAAGTCTGGCATTAGGATTTGGTCTGAGTTCTGTCACTATCCAAACAATAGCACCAGACCTTGATATCTGAAAAGTAAATGAAATCCCTATCAAATCTGCTTAGCTTCTGCCAAACCTGAATTTGGGAATATTTTGATCTTAGAACACATGACAAGGGTGAAGTGTGCCAGTTCCTCCTTCCACCCCTTTGCCAAAGGGCAGAGCTGGCAGCAGTTCCTGGGGGCAGAGCACCCAGCTGCTCTGCTGACCTGACCTCCCTTTGCCTGGTGGCTGCTTGAAAGGAACACTGTGTCCATGGTAAAGGGATACTAAAAATGAAATTGTGCACAGCACATCACAAGCAATATTTATAGCCAGACACCCATTCAGGAGTTCTATCATGTCAGCTACCTGGCAGATTTCTCCTAAGCTTTCTTGTTTCAGATGGTTGAGTTTTAGTCTTGGTTCGACTCATGTCTGCTACTACTATTAGTCTGCCAAAAAAGAAGGGAATACTCAACTTTTAATTACTGGTGGCAAATTCCTGTTTCTACATAGCACAACCTTGCTCCATCTTTGCAAAAAATAAGCACCTGGGAAACCTAGTTTATGTCTTCTTCATGGGTGGAAGAAAACATGAGGAAGGAGGGACAGACTTGAGGTCAAGGCTGCAAAGAGGATGTTTAAACAAGTCAAAAGCCTGCTAAAAGGCATTATGAACTCTATCTTGTCAATCTGATCCCCAATTCTAGTGCCAGGTTGTGTGTCTTACAGCCTTCACATTAATAATGCAAAAGGCACATGAAACCTATACTTCAGAATCACAGAATTTTGGTTACTGTGCACTTCAGTATCTATTTATTATTTTCCTTTTGGCTGCATATTTTTGGGAGGGAAGCAAATATGTTTGAATTACAGGATTGAAACTCATCCAACTTGAGTAACTTTTGCAAACTACAACATAATTCATCAAGCTCTTCCAGAAGAGAGGAGCTATGTTACAGCAGATGCAGCACGTCTAAACATTGAAACGACACATGCTTGCTGCCCTGCTGCTCCAGAAATGACAAGCCCATATTAAATATATTTCTTCAGTATTCTCCAGAACCTTCCACTGTGCTTCACTGTTGTAAAGATATCTGAAAGTTTCAAGTCTGTTCCATTATGTTTCCATCAGTTAATATCTGACCAGGAGGTTGTAGTTTTTAGCATGTTTTGTAACTTATGTATGTTTTTCTTGCATAACCACCAGAAGCACTGGTGATGTTTGCAACATTCATCCGCAGTCTTTTGTTTTGAAGTACAGATCGACAGCATGCCATTATTCTAGGTTGTGGGGGAGTGGAACACCTGGCAACAACCCCCTAGATAACACAGGACATGTGGGGTATGTTGCACCACTGGTAACAAGCATGCCAGTTGCTCACCCAGAGCTGGCCAGACTTGTCCTGGTTTTACACAACGCCACTTTCGTGCACTGGCTTTCCCCTTGAGGCCTATGCTGTATCTGGGCTGATTTTGCTCATTCACATTTCACAGTGCCTCCTCTTTCAAGCCGTTACAGAATAGCAGTGCTGACGCCAGCCCAAGCTTGCAGCACTCACACAGTTCTGCTGGATCTGGATAGAGTCCCTCAGATGTCTTTTGTATGCCTGATTATACAAGTCACTGATAACCAGATTGGCTCTGCACAAATTCAGCTGGAGTCAGCCTGGATTTGTGAGCTGGGCAGCTCTCCAGGCAGATGCAGCGTTAGGTTTGCCTGGACCAGAGCTTGCCCTGGAATTAACATTCACCTGTGCTCCAGCTGAGCCAGTGAGCCTTTGCAGCAGTAGGTACACACACAGCTGGTTAAAAGGGGAGAAAAAGCCAGTGTGATCTGGTATAATTTGGAACTAGTGTATGTCCTTAGTTGACTTTTCCATATGATTTTTCCTTCCTTTTCCTCCCCTGCTCCTGCATCTCTTCTCATCACTGCTGTAAGGAACAGCAGTAATGTGCTAAAGATGCTGGCATAGGATTCAAAAGGCACATTCTTTCCTGGCTGTGTCACGAAAATATATGTGACCTCAGGCAACTGAACTTAGTATTTCTGTGCTTTGACTTCTCATCATTAAAAAAGGAGACAGTAGTGCCTCCCTGGAGCATTCTGAGAAATGTGTTCACATTATCAGCCTTTCCAACGGTTCAGTTGTATGAACCATCTCAGAGCCCAGCCCATGCTTTGCCTCATTCCTGCATCAAAACAGCTCTTTTCTTTCCTATCAACCTATATGTTTTTCATTATCATCTCTAATACCCAGATGGCAATGACATCTTAAGTTTACCGGATCCATACCAGCTTCCCTCCCAGCAGTTCCAGAACTCCAGCAGTCTCTCCCAAAGTATGGTTCTCCCAGCATTTCTGTCCCTCACCTTCAGTGCTTCCCTGTTCCTTGCTTTTATAAATGGG
This sequence comes from Aegithalos caudatus, assembly GCA_013389925.1. NCBI lineage: Eukaryota > Metazoa > Chordata > Aves > Passeriformes > Aegithalidae > Aegithalos > Aegithalos caudatus. Next base: position 209,389 of record WEIU01015340.1, read on the forward strand.
CTTGTACCTTGTTTCCCTTCTGTCAAAATGCTCAATCTGCCTCTGAGTCCTGACACCAAGTTGCAGGTGTCACCTTAAAGCTTCTCAACATCTATTTCTTGGTTCTTCACAATTCTCTCACTCAATCCAATCTACTCATCCTGCTTCCATTAACTTGGCTCCCCCAGTCATAACTTTAGCCATTTGTCAGGGCTTGTCTTCACATCTGGGACTCTCTAACACTTACCATAATTCAAGTAGATGTTATGTCACTGCTTTATAGGCAATCATCCCATCCTGAGAAGATTTTACAGTGATCCAGCAGACAGCATAATTACTTTAACCAAAATCCTCTTCTTGTCTCTTACCCATGCTTTGTCCAGGCCTCCATCCATAGGTGAAAATGTAGGTTTGGGTGTTTTATCACCTGGTCTTTGCTATCCAATATATTCATGTAACTCAACTCATGTGCCAGACAATTCAGTATGAAGGCTTTGACTTGTAAATGTTGGGCATGGGGGCTGTGTACTATGAGGCTCAGTTAGCCAATCACTTCAGTAGCATTCAATAAACACTGATAGTAATAATGTTATCTCAAAACTTATTTCACTACGTATCTTTGACTAATGCATATTTGGTCCAGCTTGTCAGATGTTCACAGTGTCTACCTCAAGTGTATATAACCAGATACAATAAGTTTATTGCCTCAGGGTTATGTCCATTATTTCCAGCTCTGTAGCTGTGACACACAGTCACACTGATCTGTCCAGGCTACTATCAAGAGTACAACTACTGCCTGGAAAATATCAGCTTTCTGATGCTCCTCTGTCCAAGGGATAATTCTGTGGCAGCCTTCAGACATGTACCACTGGGAATCCCAGCACCTCTTGATGGAACAGCAAAGCCAGAAGCTGTCTTGTCACAGGTTTCAAGCAGGTTCAGGTTCAGTTAGCCCCAAGAGACTACAAGGATCTTTCAGACTTGTAATAAATACTACAAAGAAAAACATTTGAAACACTGTGAAATTGTTTCCTCTTGTTCTAACTTCTGGAAATGCTCTTATTGCAGCAAGAACTCTTCCAGAGGCCAGGTTTCTGTGCAGCTAGCTGGGAATACAGTGAGGTCAGTTTCAGTTCACAAGCTCTCAAGGACATGGTCTAAGTAAGAAGTAAGAACTTGGTGAGCTGTGGAGCCAGAGAAAGGCAGAATAAAGACCTCACTGCAGGCAGTATGACAGAATGAGGAGAGGCTGGGCATTTTTTAATAAAATCTTGTCTAAGAGGGTGGGTGCTGCTGTTCAGCTATGTTGGAATCACCCAACTGGAAGTATCTATTCCCTGCACCACATCACCACTGGGTAACACAAGGGTTATATGAAATCCTCTGACCAAGCACATTCCTTGCTGGTAGCAATCACTCCACAGCTGTCCTCAGAATTCTCTAATTAAGTCCTCCTTGTCATCTGACCTGTCTCAAAACAGTAGCAGTCTGCAAACTTAGATTTTGGTTTCAACCTTTCCAGGAGGCCTTGAGTTTTTCTTGGCAAGTCTGTAATCTGAGTTTAGTCCTGCCCTCTATTTTCCATACTTGCAAAGCTTCCTGCAAAGCAGACATTCTGTATCATAATGTGCTACCTCTTGTTTTCATACCACCCTGAAATCCCAGTGAGAGACTGTGCTGTCCTACTGTATTCCAGGCATTACCCTACTTGACACCTCCAAAGAGTCCAGCATTTTGGGAGGTAGGGGAAATACCCTTCAATGTCTTGTCATCTCAGGATGCATTTAGCACCTGCTTCCCATATGCTGCTGTAACAAAGTTATGGCTAAGTGACAATCATGAGTTTGAGCCCCCATACCAACAGAACTTTCATGACCAACCCACAATACTCAGATTAAATCCTCTATTTTATCACCAAGAGCTGGTGCAATTCACTGAACTTACTGACATGAAAGCAAAATCTGTTAATTATTAACTTAGATGTTTCAGACATCTGCCTAGCTCTAGGGGATAGAGTATAAATAAAATCTCATCTCTTCAAGTGGACATCTGATCCCAAGAACATCTCCAGGGATCTGGCCTGCCTTTTTGTTTTGTTCTTCTGTCCAACATGCATTCCACCAGCTCTTCTTCCACTCAAGGCTCAAGGCAGCCAGATCTGGCAATGTAACAGGCATCTCTGAACCCTACTCAGAGGAAAACATCAGTTTTCTTCATATTACTCTCCCAGCAGCTGTATCTCATACACACCTGGCAGACAATTTCTAAATAGCACTATGACCACTCTATGTTTTGCACTGCAGAACTTGGACTGTCTGCTCCAAAGAGCAAATTCACGCCTGCTGCATTAATTTCACTGGAATCTGCTGCAGGGACAAAAGTAACCTCCTGCTAATTGATTACACGTTCAGGGTCACACCGATGCCTGCATCCCTGCTGCCAGGGGTGCTGGAGACACGTGGGGATGTCACGACACACCGTCCTTACCAAACGCTTTGGCGACATCTCCTGGGCAGTTGCATCCTCCGTCCTGCACAAAGAAAAGATGACAGTCAGTGGCAGCGAGGTCACTCAGGGACCCAGTGAGCACTGGAGCTCTGCGACCTGCAGCACTGTGGCCCCTGCTCAGGAACAGCATGTCAACAGAGCTGGCTGTGCACTTGGGATGCATCACCTTGGCTACATTTTCAGGGAATCTAGATAATCCTTTCCACTGCCTGCCTCCTTGAGGCTTACCTACTCTACTGTATGGTCTACTGATAATACCATTGGTAACAGCAGCAATGAAAATTCCTGACTGCAAGTTTCCGAATCCCAGAAACCAGAAAACAAAACCTCCTCTGATGATCTGAATCATCCTCTGCCATTTTAATAAAAGGCTGTGTGATGCAGAGGTTACCACAAGCCTCTACCTTAAACCACCAAAGACATTTAAAATAACTTTCTCAGCAGTTTACAATATATTAAAAGGTCACAGTGGGAGGGTGGAAGGAATATACCATCAGTTATGTTGTCTTTTTATCTGATAATCTCTAACAAACCTGGTAAATACAATCTTTGGTAAGTGAAAATGAGCCTCTCATCCTACTCCTTACTGTTTGCTATCGGCTCGGTAAGGAAACAACAGCACTCTGGATCTTTAGCATTTTAGACCTACACATTTCAGTTTCAGTGCAATGCAGTGGCTGATGAAGGGGGTTCAGTAGAGGGGAGGGAGGTTGTGTATGTGTGATAGAGCTGTAAAAAAGGAATGACACACAGCAGAGCTCATCATGTGCTATGGTTCTTTAGGATTTGTAAAGGTCTGAGCACCAGATGAAAGATCCTTTAGTCTACACAGTCATTGTACCGGGAGAGCTCCACATTCCTTTGATGATCTGGATCCGTTGCAGACTGCCAACATCTTTCCTGCTTTTGAAGCTACCCCCAGACTGGCCAGTTCCCTCACGCTGTTTCCCCTCCCTGCTGGCAGAAATGTGTGGCTGTGCTTGACCTGCGGCTGAGCACAGCCAGACACCCCCACCATCAGCCACATTAGAGCTGGCTTTGATGGGCAGCTGGCAGCAGGGCTGGGGGTTAGAAACTCTGTGTGCCCAGAAAAGGATTCAGACACAAACTGAGCAGGTGGATCCAAAAGTGCGTGGCTTTTCAAAGGGCACCCCACTGCAAACAGCACCTGGGAGAACTTTAAAGGCTTTTATTCCATTTGCTGATAACCTCTAGCACATTATGGCTTTTTTGAGCTTAGACACCCTTGCTGTCAGCTCCAGGAACAAGTGCTGGGCTGACAGCTGAATCTCTCTCTCCTTTTAAGGGCTCTGCTTGTGCAATTCTTTCTCTCTAACAAGTCTGTCATAGCCTGGAGGAGGGTGTGAGTGTGTGTGTATGTGTCAGGGGAGGAAGAGCCAGGGTAGAAAGAAGGGTCTAATAATCTTCAAAGAACAAGAGTTTTAGGACTTTTACTATCTGAGAGACACTGGCTTTGAATGCTCTCTGGTAGCTGGGTTGCAGTCAGTTGTTTTTCGGTAGCTCAGAATCTGATTTTTGTAACTAATCCAGGAGTGGCAGTGATGATGGTTTCATGCCTTCAGAGGTACCATGAGGATGGGGAGGCCTTATACTGTGTAACCATTAATCACTGACTTCAAAAAATAACACTTTGAATGTTACCAAATTACAAAATGCTGAGCAGCTTAAGAGACTTGCCCAGAAGATAATGGGTTATCATTTAAGATAAAAGCAATTAACAAATGATGATTCACAGCCCTTCTTTATCTGTAGATGTCTCCAGTTACTTCAGATAAGCAGGTAAATTTAGTGATTCACAGAAAGGGAAACAAAAAGGGAACATACTAAGAAATTATTTCAGAACAGGATATATAATAAAACTATATGCAGTAAAGCACTTCATTCCACCTGAAAAAGCAGGCACTGTTCACAAAGTAAGACAGTTCTGCTGCTGCATTGCCTTGGAAGCTTCCCCTTGAAATTCAGCTTGTCCCAACAGGGCCCTAATTCTGGGTTCAAAATGACTTGTAGATGGCTGGGCTTCAGTTATGGAGCTTGCTGCAGGCTCAGCCTCTACCTCAGAACCCTGGGGAAATTTATCTGTAAAAATCTTCTTCTGAATTCAGGAGAATTAGCATAATACCAAAGTAAGACTACTGGAAAGGGTTATGGCCATGGAACCTGTAGACAGTGTGATTCTGAGCCAAGTGGGCGCTGGCAAGAAGGACAGGGGAAAGCAGCTTTACCTTCAACAGAATTACTTTAATGTGGTTGAAGTAATGTTTTTGTCCCCAGCCTTCTTCTCCAGATAGATATACCATCTTACACAAAATTTAGCCCAATGAAAAAAAAGTACAGCATGGAAAACCAGTATACACTGGTTGAACATTTAGTATTATAAGCAATTTATAATGAGTTTATGAGTTATGTTTCAAGTAACCTTTATAATAAACTGCATAGTCAGTGCTTTCTAAAGTATCATCAAACAGATAGCTATTTATTATGCAGAAGATACATAAAGTATGTGGCATATACAGCAGTAAAAACAATACATATGGTGTTTTATTCTGGACTGCATATACCGGGTACATTTCTGTGTGGAAAAAGGGACAGTATGGCAGTAGCTGGGTGAAGAAGCCCTTAGTCATTCCTCTCACTGAATGCTGGTGACCTATCACCCAGGCAGGGAGAAGGGGAAACAGGGATCTCTGTCAAATGATAGCCACATGAGAGATGACACATGCAGGGCTGCTTTCCATTCCCCACATTTCTGGCTTACTAGAATATGTGACTGCCTTTCTGTCCAGCAGAGGAGTTCTCTGACCTACAAGAACATCTCCAGCAGGCCCCCTCCACTGTAACTCACTGCAGCACTTTCTCAAGGCCAATGAATTAGCAAGAGTGAAAATTGAGACTACTGGCTCCAAGACAAACAGCATAGGAACAGAAACCATGCCTGTATCTATCTTAGGGAGGGTTTCCTCTCTGCTTTCAGTGAGTCATGAAAGATTCATTTCTGAGGTGAGCTTTGAGTCTTACAGATAATTTAGCATGAGGAAAGTAACTGGTGCAATTTTACCTCCTACTTCTCTGTGTAAACGACTAGACAGACACCAGGTGTTCACTTGGACTATCATGTTTGCCTGAAAATTGTCACCTTCCTTGTCAACGAATCAGTTCCAAAATCATACATGATAACTTCAGTAATAGGAACATTTAAAATCCCAGTTTGTGCTCCCATCCTAAGCAGAGCTCCTGAAGATCAGGGTTCAGTCGTGCCGTGTTCTCTGCAGTGCCTGTACTGTACTCAGCACCACCACTTCCTCATTCTGAGAGTGAGACTTCTTCTCCTTCATATGGAAATTGTACCAACATAACAAGAATGAGGAGTTAATTTGTACTGGACAAGGTACTGGACAAGACAGAAGTGGATACAAGAAAGTACCCCAAGGGACTAAGGCATATCACACTATTAGCTATAATCCACATGAAGCTAGCTGGTAGGCTTTGCATCTTTTCACATCCTTCCTGCTACTTCCATATCAACATAACGAAAATTGATGAACACATTTTCTCCTGGGGAATTGACATAGATAGCTGTGGTAATATTCTGCCTGTAGGGATTTCTTTTGGTTCAGGTAGGGTGTGCCCCTTCTTCAATCCCCAGAAAGTCAGCAGTGAGACATTTTGAGGGATGCCATGTATACTTGTTGCCACCAGACCCAAATCTATACTTAGAATTGCTGCCATATGGTGTTTTTCTGTCATGAGGATACCTCTCTTCCATGATATACTTGCCAGAGCTCTGGCAACAACCATGCAGTCCAGCCTTTTCTTTCCCTAATAAATACACCAATACTCACTGAATGCTCCAGAATTCAGGTATAATGTCCTTGCCCTTGCCTTACTCTTAGATTGGGTGACAGAGCTGAGCTGATGTTAGAGACCCCAGGTTCAGCTGAAGGTGTTTCTCATGGCCCAGATGCTGGTAGCAGACAGGTATCAAATTGCTCTTCTATATTCCCCCGTAGGGGGCTGATAGGTGCGGGATCACTGAAACCTGAGCAAGTCAAGAACTGATCCATTCCCAAAGCAGGAAAGGAGATACAGTACAGAACCATCTAATTTTTCAACAATCTAAATACACACTCCCGGTTTTCTTGTAAAATCAGGATAACAGCATTCTTCTGAGGGCTGCTAGCAGAAAATGATGATTGCAAAACTAGGAAGGGTCTCTGAGCACCGCTGCCAGGATGACACCTATACTCATCCAGCCTTCACAGTAACGAGTGAGGCTTTCATGCTCAACTGCACACACGTTCTACTGTCTGTTATCGACAAAACCATTTGCAATACTGCCCAAGTCACAAAAATCACAGACTGCTTCTTTTTTTCTGCAAAATTCATATAGAGGAGCCATGGAGAGAAGGGACTGCATATTCATTAACAATAAAGAGCAAGAGAGATCTGACTGTAACACATGTTTCTGCTCTATTATACTCCAAGAGATCCAGTCAAACTCTTTGCCCATCCCCAGTCAGTTTGTTTTCCTCTCACCTCCATGCTCAACGATGCAATACAACACTCCTCCTTCCTCACATGGATACTAGTCCCAACTGGGTCGAAAAAACCAGGGCCTTTCAGCGATTTCACTTGTCAGTAGATCTAAAATCCAGTGTGTGGCGTCACCGAGGGCGGCAGAGGGAGCCTGCTGGCTGTGAGCACAGCACACAGGTGAGCCCTTGTGCCCTCCCCTGAGCAGCTGCCTCACAGGCAGCCTGCAGAGGCTGTGCCAGCCTGACACGGCCAGGACATGCTGACACCTGTGTGTGCCCACGCACACGGGACCTTTGGGTGCTGCAGACTGCACTTAGCTCAGTCTGGGGCCATGCTTACCAATTTACTTTCTCTCTGTGAGGTGAAGCTGGTCTTGCTGACAAGAGTGGAAGCTGCCATCAGCAGGCAATACAGACAGATGCTCTTTTTCCCTCCCCAGGCTTGTTATTTCCCCAGAGTTTGGTGAGAACCTAAGTGGCTCACGTGCCAGCTGTGCTCAAAAGAGCCACCTCAAACACTCCTGCCCCTGCACAGAGAGCTGTGAAGACGCTATCTGAATCAATCCAACTAGGGCACAGATGGGCTTGCATCATTTTACCTTGTGCTCCCCTCTACTGCCTGCCTGCCCATCAGTCATGCTCTGAGGAAAGTCATGTTAATATTCCACCCCTTTTTCAGAAGTCTTTCATAGCAATTACTGTTTGATTCAATAGTGAAACCACTATCGAGCTTCCAATTCTGTTTACATAAAGAGTTTACTCCATTCACGGAGAAAGAAGCAGATTTGGAAAGTCATGAACAGGAGTGAGGTGCCCAGATCTTTTTAATGATAGAGACTTGGTTTCTTTAGATTTGGATCTCCACTGACTGTCCTAGGAGCTAATACAGAAGTCAGCTGGGGATGACAGAAGGACAGGGTTTAACATGCAGGGTACTAGACTGTTTGATTCTCCTATTCCACAACCATTTGCACAGTGGGAATCTGAGAGTGAATGATAGTTACTTACAGAGATGATATGTCCTTTCAAGCCATGTGCTGAGTCTGCACACTCAATAACAGCACTTAGCTGTGGATAGCCCACCCCTGTCTTAATCCGAGTGGTACACACAGAACCTAGACAAAAAAACGAGAGGAATAAACATAGCCCATTAGGATGACAGAAATGATACAGAAAAAAATGTCCTTCTATCAGCATTATTTTTCTCTCAAGGAGTCTCTATGGCCAATGCTGGCTTCTCACAGATAAAATGAACACAGAGGAACTTGAGTTCTGAAATGCTCTCACACTACTTCATGTCCCCCCTTTCTTCTCCAGGGCTAGAGTCCAAGTTTAGTTCTCATCAGTAATGCTTCTCAGTGAGGGAATCACTGCATCACAAGAAAGGAAATCTGACTGAGGTGCCTGAAGGGAAGGGACAAAGAGACCAAAATCACAACCTATGAGACTCAGCAGCAGGATTTATTACTTGGCTCTTTCTTCTAATAAATATTTCTATCTCTTTTCTGCATATTAAAAGAAGTAATTATCTGGTAAAATCCATGCCTTTTTTTTTTTTAACAGTTTTCTTATCTTTTATTTAACAATAAAGGCACAAATATTTGGTTGACTGCAATTTTGGGGAATATAAAAAAATCAGTACATAGCATTTAAAAAGTGAGATAAGTAAGCATCTGAAAGCTGTATAGGGCAACATCAAGGGAAATATTTGAACTATATTATTTATACCCATACATTGTGCATGCAAGTATATACAGATAAAAATAAGGTTGTGTGTATACATATATAGATATACATACATATATCTATATATGTATACATACATATATATATAACCAGTTTAATTACAGTTCAATATAGCAACATGGCAATAGACCTTTTGGAAAACTATCTCTATTTCCCTAAATTAAGAGTCAAAATGAGGACTGCTTTTTGCCAGTCTAGGTCCTATAATTTAGGATACAGACCTAAAAGGTCTGCATGACCATAGGAATTTCAAAACAGATTCTAAACCAAGTGCAGTGAAAACTGGATCCCTTCACTCTGCTGATATCCAGGTATACTCAAGCTACCTGTAAAGCAAAAGTTACCAAAAATCCTTCAAAGAACTGACAAAGTGAAAACACAGAGAAGAATTCTTACAAAATAGTAAGAAAATTAGTTTTAATATAATTTCCATAGGGCTTGTACTTTACAATTTATGTAATGCTTTATAATAAATCACTGCCATTTTCCACAGGATGGATCATTATCTGGAAAAGAGCCTCAAGACTTCAGGGAGAAGCATTTGTTACTTGTGGGTTTGCATTGTCAACTTGTACAGATCTTCAGGAAGATCTCCAGGGAGGACTATACAGCATTTACCCCTATTTCCATGTTTGGAAATATAGCTACAAACTATCATTATTCTTCTCTTAAATCTGAATTTGCCCATGACAATTACACCATGAAATGTCTGTTGTTTATTCTTCATGTATTCTTCAGTATTTATTGTTTGGTATCTTCCCAGGCAGAACTGCAATGTTTATTACATCATTTTCTCTGCTCCAGTTATCCATTCATGAACCTTCACTATCTGGCACTGCAGAGTAAACAATCAGCCTGCACTGCACTGGCTGATCACAGCTATACTGTCAGTGGCATTTATGTTAGCCACTTTAAAATCTAACCCACATATGGTGACTCCAGCTGCAGCCTAAGACAAAAATAGCAAGAGAAGGAACATGTGAAGGAAGAAACAAGGAAGGAAAAAAAAAAAAAGAAAAAAAAGAAAGAAAGAAAAATTATGGCAGTGTATGCCAGACAACGATGTTAGGGAAGGGAAGATAGGGAAAACACTCTAAGAAGTTCAGGGCCCTCTTGTTTATCCATGGAAATGTTAGAGTGATAGATAGCATGTAATTACATAAATGTAAATTTTAGCTCCCAGGCATTAGTAACAGGTAGAGGCAAAGGCTATGTGTATTTCACAGTTGATGCCATTTCATCTTTGAAGACATTGACAAGGATAACCTTAGCTTCACAGAACACAAATCAAAGCTATTCAGAAACCCATCTTTCTTTGATAGAAGTGGAGACCTGAACACAAGATCCTTTGAGCTTTAGCCTGGATGACTCATCCTCTTTTCAACAGGGTAGAGAAGTGTTCCCAAACCAACACAGGTTATCAGTGATAATGTCAGGAACTCAGGCAGCCCAGTGCTTCCAGGCATCTCCACTGACTGAAGGTGTAATATGCCAAACTATTCAGTATGAAACACTAGCACCCTGTGTGTGTATTTCTTAAGCACACTGTATGTGCAAGCTCACTGGTACTTTATTGACCTGAGTGAGTCTTGGCATTCTAACAGGCAAGAAAACAGCATTTACACTTGTTTCATCTGGACAACTCCTCTACCAATGGTACCAAAAGCCACCCTTATTTGACTTACCTGGTCCAATACCCACTTTAACAATATCTGCTCCAGAAATAATAAGTTCTTCTACCATTTCTCCTGTTACCACATTGCCTGCCTAGAAAGAAAGAACAGTATCACATGTACAGAAGATTTTCAAGATTACTGCAGTAAAGACTAAAGATGATAATGTAAAGCTTTATCCAGAGCTTTTACAAGTTGAACTACACAGAGTATGGAAGAATATAGTTCACCATACTATGCCACCGAGACTAAACCAGTAGCACAGGTAAATTCTCCAGTCAAATAAATTTAACAATTAGTCTAGTAAACCCTGATCCTTTGCATCCCATCAAGAGACCTGCTTTGTCATCTATCCCCCTAATCCTCACCCAGAGGCTCTCAATCATATCACCCCTAACCACAAGGGCTTTTTTTCTCTCTTATATACAGTGAACTCCTCCACCTCTCCTGCCCTACCTATCTCTCCTGAACAGCCTAGAGACCTCCATGCCTTTTCCCTAACTCACTTTGCAGGAAGAAGTTCAGCTCTTGTTTCAGACACTGGAAAATATCTTTTTCCTTTAGGATTCAGTATTTTTCCCACTGAAAGTAAGGTACTGTTCTTCTGATTTTGTGCATTGGTGCCAAAATTATTAAGTACACACATAAATTTGTAACTATATAAATTTGAGCACTCACACTTGGTTGTGGTGATGTGTGGTGATGCCACTGGTAAAAAACAGGGGTTTGTTTCCCTCTGCATGACTTTTGCAGAGATGCAGAAAGCATGCTGCTTAGGGTGACATCTTCTTTGAAAGAAGTTCTGAGTTGGTTTGTGTTCTTTACCATATTTTTCCTTGCACTCCAATAGCTCTTTTCCTCCTTTTGCCTACATTGTTATCTTTGCTGAAAGTGAAGGCAGCTCTCTCAGCCTTTGTCTTGCTTCTTCTAGAAAACTTCTATTGCTCTCCACACCCCTAATCAATTGCTTAGTGTTTGCTTGCCTTCCTACCAGACTTCCTTGAAGAAGAAGATCTTTCTTGAACCTAAGGAATGAGAACTATCCACAGTGGTACAGGTGAGTTCTCACCAAGACTTTGCACAACATTTCCTTTTCCATGGAAATATTTTGCCTGACACACAAGAATGTATGTGCCTGTGTCACACTGGTAGCTCACAGTAACCTTGTGATTTACTCATGCCTCCAGGAACATTTACCTACTCCAAATTTTATTAGAAACTTGTAAAACTTCCTCTGATACTGTGTTACCTATTCCTAGAGTAACCTTTTTCACAGGTGGTTTATTGAGCTAGGGGCCCTCTTCTGTCAGAGCCTGGGCTAGGTATGGGGCCTGCAATAGCATACCATGAGATACAGATTTTTGTGGTCCATGGATGCTGTGAATGCAGAGAATGCCAGTGTGATGAAACTACTGATACTTTTAATAAAAGAAACTACAAAACTACCTTCTAGCACACACTTGGTAATTGGCTTGCAGAACTGGTGCATTAAGTGCAGAGTGCTGCCAGTCTATTTCTATTCTGTTGAAGAAACATTTTGATGCAAGCTCAGTGTAACAAGGCAGGCCCTTGCATGTGTCCAACTGTGGATCTGATGGATCAGCAATCAGAGTGAGGCTAGGGATTAATTCCCTTGCCAGGAGTGTCCTCTGTCCACACAATTTTTGGGGTAAAGACAGTCTTCAAAGAGCAAACATTTCAAATGACATTTGAATCCTATTCAAAGGAGATTTATGAGCTAAAACCTATGCTTTGAGTTACATTTGAAAACAAACTGTTAGTCAGTGCATTTTCAGACCATGCTTTCCCCTCTGCAAAGGGCTGCACAAGACAAATGAATGCTGACATAGCACATGCTGAACTGACTCATTACAGCTGTACTAATTGCATTCCCATACTCTGAGGGAACACTGTAGAAGAATGCAATCCTACAATTTGCACCTACAATTTAAGAAGGATGTGAAGGTCTTTGAATGTGCCAGAAGAAGGTAGCAAAGCTAGTGATGTGACTGAAAGGCAGGTACTGTGGGGAGTGGCCAAGGCACTGGGTTCATCTGCCTTGGAGAGACGGTGGCCAAGGAGTGACCTCATTGCTCACTACAGCTTCCTGAGGAGGGGAAGTGGAGAGGGAGGTGGTGAGTTCTCCCTGGGATCCAGTGACAGCATGCACATGAGTGGTTCAAAGCTGTGTCCCTCAGGGAGGTTCAGACCTGACATGAGGAATCAGTTCTTAAGCAAGAGGGTGGACAAACCCTGGAACAGGCTTCCTAGAGAGATGGCCGATGGCCCATGTCTCTGTGTTTAGTTTCCCAGCTCTTCCCTCACACCCTCCTTGTAAACTGGAGTAACATCTTCTGTCAGCAGGAACCTCTCCAGACTCCCAAGACCATTGATAGGAGATGAGAGATGTCCTGCTCTAACATTTGCTAGCTCTTTCAGTACTCCTGGACAACTACAAACCAAATTTGGTTTGTACCTCAGCTCTGTGGCTTGTCTCATATCTACAGAATGTTCCTAAATAGAAAAACTGCACAAGATAAACTTCCGGTTTTCCACATCATCTATTTTACACTTGTGCAAAAGACAGGCTATTCACTTCTGGGGATCTGAATTCAGATCCAGAGATGTCCAGAAAACCTCTTAAATAATGATATTGCAGAACCTAGCAATGTTTGAAGCAGTACTGATATGGGCAGAGGAGAAGGCAAAATCTAAAGTTCTTACTTAGTATTTTCTTAGGTTTTTTTCATATGAAACTACTGCTGAAGTCAACAGAAGGGTACCCAGGGCATACTGGGCAAGGCCTGTTCTCCACTTACTGATTTCTGACTTCTATTTTGCCATTTTTTTTTTTTTTTACTGAATTTTGCTTCCTCCTTTTATTAGCTTGAGAAACAGCTGACAAGCCACCACCTGAAGCACTTAAAAAAAACCAAAGCACCAATTTGTGGTCTATGATACAGGACCACTTAATTTTGCTCAAAAGAGCATGATATTGATTAAAAACAAAATAAAATAGAACAATCAGGAAATAAAGAATATATAATAGGTACAGTGTTTCAGCCAAGTGCTGCTTCCTTTCTGCTCAGTGGTAATTTGTTATACTAAGTGCTGTACATTCCAAGGTGGAGTGATGGAGAATGTGCCACTTAGGACATGAAGGAAACAGTTTACCTCTGGAAGGCAGATGGACCCACCACATTACAACTTGGTGAAATACTGGAACACATTCAAAAGATTCATAAATAGGAAGGAGCAGGTATTCAAGTCAGTGGTTCCATGAGATTTGGGATCAAATATGTATTTAACTTAAACAGCAGTGTCTTATTAGCAGAGCATAGAGGGTTGTCAAACTGTCTCTTCAGAAATGCTAACCAGACGTTTACTGTTAAGTTACTGCTAGAAAATGTTGGAACTGCATATGTTGGTTCAAAATGCTCATCCTAGCAAGGAAAAGCACTTACGTCCCCAGCATACATTTTTTCCTGGAATGCATGTACACACATCACTGATTTCTGTCTTTCTGAATACGCAGATCCTCAACGAATTTTCAAGGAAGACATGGAACTCTACATAGAAGACTCCAACGTGCCAGTGAGAGGCTTGCTTCTTTGAGGTATCTTTTGCAGACCTCGGAGAGCACAAAAAAACCCCCCACTATCAGAGAGGCACAGATCTCTATATGTGAAGAGACCCCAGCATGACAGCTGAAAAGAAGTCAGTTTACTCACATCCAGCTGAACTCTGCTTTACTGAAACAATGTTTGCCTTACCACTGATACCAGTAAGACAGCTGAATTAAGGCAAAAGGACTTTTGAAGTCCCCACTGGTATGGTAAAGCCAGAATACTTCAACTTAAAAAAAAAAAAAATGAAAAGATCAATATAGAAAGACTGAGACTACAAAAATGAAACCTTCTTAAAATTAACTTAAAAGAATAGGACACAAATGGAACGTGCACAGTGAAGTCACTACAGACAATACACTTTGCAGTGTGTTTACACAAGTAGTCAGGGAACATAGCAGTTGGTGCAAGTATTGTAATGGACCATCACTCAGTATGAGGTTTCAAGTGAACACCACCATGGGTCATTCCAGCACTACCCAGGATGACTGAACTGTGGGTCAATCCTGAGGAAAATCCCAGCCTCAGAAAAGTCAAAGGGAGTTTCCTTACTGACTTGAATGAGATTAAGATTTTACCTAACAGGATTATAAAGACTACGGCTTCTCTGACAGAGATCCAAAATTAGTGAACACAGTAGGGCAGTGCCTCTGAATTTCAGTCAGGCATTTGATACTGTGCCTCATGAAAGCCTGCTATAAATATCAACTCATTCTGCCTAAGACAGGAACACTGCTGCACTGATTGAAAGCTGCTGGCAAATGGCAATGGATCGAGCTGGGGAGAAGTGTCTATGACAACAGTTCTCGAACTTTCTTCTTGTATCCTAGAGAAAAGCACAGTCTGTGCCTCCACATTATCAGGAAGACGGCCAAAGGACAATTCCCACCCACAAAAGCAAGGGGTGCTTTACCATGAGACACAGGGACATGCCCTTTGCAAGGCTGAGCCATACCCAGTGGGTGCTTGCACTCAGTACTGTGCCTGACTTGAGACAGGCTCAGCAGCATCAGTTTCTCCTATCCCAGGATCCTGCCTGGCCCCTGTTCTGAGATGTCAGCCCTGTTGGACATGTCACAACTGAATTTATTCTGGTGTGTGTTCAAGGGTTGAACTGGAAGAAATCTGCACAGCTTCCTCTGACTGAATCCTGCCTCCAGCTAATGCCGAGAAAAGTTCTGTTACTGACTCCAAGGAGGAGCAACAGTTTCTGGCTCCTGCAGTTTCCCTTTGCTTCTGCTTTGCAATTCCACTTGTTTCCTTCTCTGGCCCACATCTTGTAGGTGCTACTGTATATCCAAGTGTGCTCCTGCCTCAGTCTTCTTCCTGCCACACTCCCTGCTCCCCTCAGGGTTGCTCTTCTATAATGAACACAGGTATACCATGAAAAGAAAAAAAAAATTCAGGATAAAAACTTGGCAAACCTTGCAGGCAAAGATAACTTAGCTTGTAGACAGACTTCCAGGGTAATGGAACAACCCTAAAGTCTACAATTAAACTAAATAAGGCCTATGCAACCTGTAATATAAAGGCTCTGATCCTCCATCATGAATGCTGACTAAAGGCTTTCTTTAGACTTGAGCAAGGAACCACAATTGATGCACATAGTGCTGCACGAAAGCAAAACACCCCAATGGATGATCCTCCTCAGGATCTTCCTGGTTCTGGGAGGCACTTGTGAGACACTCAGAAGACTTAAATACTCCTCCTTCTTCCATTCCCAACCTGATGAGTGATTTAAGACAAGTCATGTTGTACCTTTGTGCCCCTGTTTGCCTTCCCTACCCTCTGTGTTCCATGGAGAAACCGATCTTCTTCATAAATTAATACAAAATGCAGTAGTGAAAAAACCTTGTGTCAGAACCAGACAGAAGAAAACAAGGTAATGTGTAAGTAAGTAAGCAATAAAATAAGTATTGAAAAAGACAAACTTGCATTTGAAAGGTTGTTACACAAGAGACATCCTCCAACTGCAGGGGAGTATTGGCCACAGAGAGTACTACGTTAAACACAGATTTGCACATCCCCTTTCAACCTCAGAGCTGAACCCATTACATGGCCCCTGGGAACACACATTCCCTGAGAGCCAGGGTTGGGTTACTGTTATGTATTGCACTGCAGCTGACTGTGGAATGAATAGTCATGCTGAGGAAAGCAAACAAGACAGCCTGCAACGTCCTGGAGATCACTTTCATCTAAGAGAAAGCTTCTTTATTTTTATACCTCCTATTTAACTGCTAACCCTTTTGTTTGAAAGCCCCAACAGCAGAGAGAATACTGCAGGCATAGCACAGACACATCAAAGCAGTCAGAACAGGTAGCAGCAGGACATGTCTTCCAGATTACCATTAAAAGGAGCCTAGACCATCTCCTGCATTTCAGCCAGGAACAGCTTCAAAAGGCCATTCTGGCACAGAACATGAATTGATTTGGAAGCAGGGTAGAGTGGGTGTCTCTAGTTGAATCAGAGACCTTCAGGGACTGAACAGAGTCTGGAGGCTTTGGAAAACTGAAGGTTTTTGAACACCCCAAGTTTGTTAGCATGCTTTTAGGAGAAATTATTGCTGTGCAGAGATGAAAAACATAAGCCATATTGAGCTACGTTCAGAGAAAGGAGATACAATCAGAGAAGGCAACTGAACAGATCAGGGCTGTAAATGTGCTCAAGCAGGTGGTGCTGTCAGGACAATGAGACCTGAAGTAACAATAACCTTAGCCACAAAAGCAGAGACACAAGAAGGCAGCTGAACAGACGTGGAAGGTGGATGAGACTGCCCTAAGAACCCTGGACTGAAATCTGGGCTTGATATCTGACTTTGACTTTCTCTGCCTTCTGGAGAATTCATCTTGGTTGATTTCCCTCAGCAGTCAGCAAAGTCAGCAGTCTGTGGTGAGGTGGAGGAGGGCATGACACACAATTTTCTTTCCACTCCTGACAGAGATGATCTTTGGCTTTAACTATGTGACTTAAGATGCCTCCCACAACTCTTCAAAGACAAAGACACTGGAGTAATCATGTCACTAGGGACAATACTTCAGATCCAAAGCAAGGAAACAGTTTCTTTCCTCACTGCAGTGAATATGAAGCAGAAAGCTCAGAAGGCCCATATTTACCATTTCATAGTTCCAAAATCTCTCTCCAAAGCCATGGCAAATATGACCATACAAAAATGGTTCCCACCTCTCCTGGCAGCTGTTGAAGAATGCCTTTTCATTAGTGTATGATAATCCCAACAAGCATTCCAGCTCACTTCAGTTTTCTATCATTCAGAAGCAAGAACACTGCCTTTCTCTGACATGGGAGAAAGGAATGCATCCTCCTCTGAGCTGCTTGAACATGTTATTCCCTATTGAACCAAGGGAGAATGCCTATTTAGAAACATTCTTACTTCACATTTGCTTTACATGCATGAACCTTATCTCTGGCATGGGAAAGCAGGCAAGTGTTGCCTGAAAATGATTTTTTTGCTGCACTGGCTTGAAGAAAACTCCATTACAGATCTGCTGTTTGAGGATTTCTCCTATTCTCATGGAAACAATTCAGACACATTTCTTCAAGAGCCCTGGGAAAGCAGCAGTAGCGCTCTGCTGATAGGAGTTCCATGTCCATGCAAACACCCTATTTTTAGTGCAGAAGGGCTCAAGGAAGCATGGGATAAGAACTCTGAGACCGGATAGTAACATCACAGAAAGCACCACAAAAAGCCCTAGCACTGACCATTTTGCTCCCTGATAATGCTGTTCCCAACTGCCCAGCATCCCTCTCATTCTTATCATGGGCAATGGTCGATCTGCACTGAGCTGTCTTCACAGTGATCTAACAATCACTGGGCTCAGCTGGCCAGAAATGTTGGTACATTCCCACAGCAAACCTCTGCTCGGAATCACCAAAATAAACCTATACACTTAATGATTAGAGGTCTAGTGTGGGAAAGAGGACTTGAGTAGGAAAAGAACTGAATCCACCCAGTCCTCCATGCCACCTTAATCAGACAGCTGTATCAGAGCACACTAAACATTCCCACACACATCATCAGCAATGGAAGATGGACAATGCCAAACTGTTATTAAACACCCTTCCTTGCTTCCCTTCTTTTCTAGCTTCTGATGCTTACCAATCAAACTCTGGGTCCCGTTCCTGGACAGAATTCACACACACACACCCTCCACCCTTTTTACACACTTACCATAATGGTGTGATGTGGGAACAGAGCACGGACGGACTTCACGAACTCCACAAAATACTCTGAATAGCCATTTGCCACATCCAGGCAGATGTATTTGATAGCTGGAATGGCCTCTAGAATAGTTGTTAACTTTTTCAAATCATCTTGTCCACTACCTGAGCTTGCTGCTACATGCTAAAAAAACAGAGAGAACAAAACAGAGGAGTAGGTTGCAAAAACTGAAATAAACACACACAATTTGTATGTCTTTTCCTGCATAGTCTTGGCAGGACTTGTGCTGGTAACTAGTGAAAAATCACACTATGTAATATGAAATAAATACCTCCCTGGGAAAAGCAGTGGGCTATTTCTGTCTTGTTTAAATGATATAAAAGAGAGGGAAACTAGCATTCATTCACAAGTGGATTGTCACAGGCATATATAATCATCTGACATCAATCGAGGTTCAGCCATACTCATATTAACATGAACACAGATGAAGACCTAACTTGGTATATTCCCAGGAAGCTAGAGAGGCAAAATTTGGGGCACTGTCAGACAGTAAAATCTGGGTCTTTAAGTTCACCAAGCACTCCTGTGATCTACAGAATCACAGAATAATTTTGTTTGGAAAGGTCTGCTGGAGATTTTGTAGTCCAGTCCCCTTTCTCAAGCAGGGTCAGCTACCATTGAAAACAAGCAGATTGCTTCTTCCTTTGTCTTCCAATTAGTTCTTTCCAAAAGAAAAATGGTTTCCACAGCTGTTGGCCTACAAAACCTCTGCAGAAATCCAAGGTCACCGTGCAAATCAGTAGTTAATCACCATAGGAATAGGAGATCCTATTCCAGTCATTATGTACCACAAGTAAGTTAAGTTTGGAAGTGTTCAGAAACAGGACATTCCTGGGACCACTTTCTCTATCCTATGTTGGCATATAAGTAATCCTCATTGGCTGATTAGGCTCACTTTCAGGTAACTTTGTAATCCATAGTGCTTATAATATAATTCTAAGATGTACCACAGGCAAAGATACAATACAGCTGTGTGGTATTCTTTTCTATACAGAGAAAGAACAAAAACTGCACTAAACTTTGAGCGGGAAGGGGAGATTGCCAGGCACACTTACAGTGCCTCTCCTGGTACAGGGGCCTGCCAGATGAAAAGAAGAAGTCTGAATGTGAGAAAGTCACAACTTAAGTCAATGTTTAAATTTGCTAAATATAATGGCTCAGCCTAGGACCTGAGAAAAAGTGGGATAGCACAGCCAGGAACAGCACAAAGTCAGCTCTGGTGCAAGAAGGTAAGTGGAGTACACACTGACAACTTTCAGAGCTCCTGCCTGCTTGGGCCCAGCATCTGGG
This sequence comes from Aegithalos caudatus, assembly GCA_013389925.1. NCBI lineage: Eukaryota > Metazoa > Chordata > Aves > Passeriformes > Aegithalidae > Aegithalos > Aegithalos caudatus. The sequence continues at coordinate 229,005 of WEIU01015340.1, forward strand.
CCTCTCCAGCCTGCACACTCCAGATCCACTTGCACACCAGACTTTGCCTGGCACAAGGGTGTGCAGGGCCAGCCTGTGGCTGGGTGACTTGAAGTTATTCACACTGGTGCACTACCACATCTCCCAACAGCAGCAGAAGCACAGCACTCATACCTAGTCCCAAGTATTTCCTCCTTCTGAGTTCAGGATACTTCTCTGTTTCTATTCCAGGCATATATAAACTTTGCTTTTTTGCATTTTAATATAAGCAGTTTCATAGTGGATTCACATAGCTGTTCTTTTAAATCAGGACAAGCCACTTCCCTTGATGAATTTAAGAACAGCAAATATCTTCATTCCCCAAAACCTCACTTGACAACAGTACTCCTAAGAGACTCCAGTAACAATTCACTCCCAAGAGGCAGTAAGTTCAGAACAAAGCAATAAACCATAATAATTTACAGTAGAAAAATGTACCTCAAGGCATTCTGGGTGATTGGCAGCAAACAGTTTCCATTCTTCCAGAGAATAATGCTTGTGAATTGCAGTGAACATTGCATGCTAGCAAAAAACCAAGAGAACTGATATTAATGTCCGAGTTAGTAATTTTCCCCTCAGCTGCAAAATAAGGCATTAGAAAACTCCCTTTTAAGTATAGGCTCATCCTGCTTGGGAGAAACAGTTAACAGTGAATAACAGACCAGGCAACTGTAAACAGCTCTTCAAATGCAACTTGGCATACTTAGCCAACCTTTCAGGACCAGGTTTATGATATGTTTCATTAAGCTACTGTCAGTATTTTAAATGTGACAGAGGCTCATTAACTTAGAAAGTGCTGCAGCTCTATCCTGTAACCTACACTTTCAAAACAACTTGTCAGCTAATATTTTTTTTTTCTGGCAGGGAGCAAAAAGGGACCTCAAAAACAAAGCTCTAGAAGCTCTGAAGCTAAGCTACATCCAAGATGGAAGCTACACCCAGTATGGAAACATCTCCACTGAAACTTTCTTATATCAGGAACCCTGTTTGTGGTAACTGTGTTGTTGTAAAAGCACACCTGCTTTTTCTTATTCTAGTGTTTTAAACTCACATTCCACTGTTCTCCAACAAACTTAGCTAAAAATCAACAAAGGCTGCTCACTGTCACTCAGCAGCTTCCCAACTGTTGCAGAAATGAGAGTTGAGACTTACTTTTGCCATAACCACAGCCATTTCAAACGTCCCCACAGTGTCCATGTTTGCCACTATAATGGGAATTCCTGTGTATGTCTGCTTGGAGTTCCGGAAGGTGAAGGTGCGCGTGAGGTCGACCTGCAGTGAACAGACACGCATTCTTTTAAGTAACTGATTGTAATCTTACATGAGTTTTGCCACAGATTTCAGATACAGCACATTTAGACACAGCTTCTCGATTTTCCTCACATTTCCTGTTCCTTTTGTTCCACTATTACATCATTGATTTTTTTTTAATAATTCTGCCTTCCAAACAAGAAAAAAAATTAAGAGAATGTTTTCTGCATTAAATAGAGCTCTTACTTAAGAAAAAGAAACAAAATAAATTTTTAAAAAAGGAACAAGGCAGAAGGGCTTGGAAAGAAAGGACAATGAGGACTCTGGGTTATTGTAGACAGAAGTAACCTCAGCTGTTTGTATGGATGCCTGAGGAACTCCAGTTGAAGTCCTAACTCCAAAGAAGCCAGAATTGCAGCTCCCTCCATCTCCAGGGCATAGAGGACTTTGTCCCAGGCTTTAAGGTAAATGACAGTATAATAAAGTATGCTCTTTTGGTCACAGTTACCAGCACTCTTGCCATACAATACGAACAATGATACCTTGGCTTGCTAAACCAAGAAGCTGCTAGTTTCTAAGTTAATGTCTTAAAAATGTATCCGCCTTCATCTTCAAAGTTATTTCTTCTTCAGCACCTTCAAATGATCATGGTAACATCAGGCATTTTTTTCCTTACATCTGCAAGAGGTATTATCAAATTAGATCAGTTCCCACTGGCCTACCTAGGATCTTCCTACCTAGGAGAAAAATGCTCAAAAGGAAAAAAAAAA
>WEIU01015340.1:234557-284804 GCA_013389925.1 Aegithalos caudatus
CCTCCATGTGACCGAGCGCCGCCGGCGGTACCGGGTGCGGGAGCCCGACCGTACGGGGCGGCCGCTGCGGGGCTGAACGGACATCTTAGCCTGTCTCCCTCTACCTTCCGCCGCCCCGAGCGGGGGTTTGCGGCGTTCCCCAACGCCGTAAGGGCTGCTGCAGCACGGCCCAAAATGCTGTCCTGCAGCCACATAAAAAAGACACCACTTGGTGTAGCTTGGAATCCCACTTCCCGGGGTGCTCTGCTCTGGGGCCAAACCCGGCCCCCTGCCTGCCCGGTATCCGGTAATACCGAGGCAGAGCTGGGCTCCCCGTCGCACTACAGAGCACGGCAGGGAGCCTGAGTGTGGTTTTGGCGTTAGAGACGTTGAGAAATGTGCAGCTGGTTGGTCATAGGAGAGCGGTCAGAACATCAGCCACCTGCAGCTGCCTCGGGAATTTCCCACTTCACTGCACTTAGAGAAGCAACAGGGAGGTTTTGGGTTTTGTTTGGGGTTTTTTTTTGTTTCCTTGAGTTGTTTGTGTTTGGGGGTCCCCCCCCATCATACAGAAGCCTAATTTGTGACTATTTCCTCCATTTTCAATGGTGCCAGCCACGGTTCAACACACAAGCCACAAACCATTCAGAGCAGCAGGATTGCACAAGCTGAGTCTATTTATGTCTGCTGCCAGAGGGATCAATAGGGGGTTACCAGATACCATATGAGATGACTTCCACAGGAGCTTTGAGCCTTAAAGTCTATTTAACTATGAAGTCGGTGGGTTGTAAGATTTGGAGTTCTTTGGAAGGCACACGAGCTAAGGCTTGTTAGTGATTGGAAGCTGAAGCCTGGGACACTTCTTCAGACACATTGCAGGAGGAGGTAATGCTCTCACCTTTATCTGAAAGCTGCATACATCTGGTAAACGCTGTGCCTCCCGCAGAGCTCTTTACACCTCTTTGCCTGAGTGTCCCAGATAATCCAGTATGACCAAGCATGAGCCCAGGGCTTTACACGGAAGGCAGAGCATTTGAGTGTTTGCAGTGTGGATTGTCGAGGTGGAGAGGCCTTGAATCTGGGACTTTGGAACTCCAGATGATGTTCCAGGAGAGCCTTGCCATTGTGGGTATTTCCCATGGAGATACTAAGGAAAAAGGACTCTATAATTCGTTTGATCTGCATAAGAGAGGCCATCCATTTGGTGTTTCCTCCACAATATAAAGGAACTACTAAAACATATTTTTCAGACAGACATATGTGCCACTATTTACTGTTAAGTAATAAGAGTACTGATGAGAATGGGTCCTGTGGAAGTGACATGTTGTAGCAGAGGACTGAGTGTGGGAAAAAACAAATGCATTCTGTCTGTGCCTGGCACCATGTCTTCCATTTGCCCTCATGGCAGGCATGTGATGCTGAGAAGAAAGAAAGAATCCACTGCATTGCACTGTGAATTCAAAAGGTCAGCGCTGTTTTGAAAAGTAGGAGATTGGGGCTAGCAGGGATATGTGTAAGCCACAGAAAATGCATGTCTGATGCTGTTTACAATTTCCAGTATTTTAGTCTCCACTCACAGCGCTCACAGTACTATTTTCCTGCAGATCACAGTATCTGCTAATATTCATTAATTTCCCATGTACACATACCAACAGATTAGTCAGGTGTCTCAGATCAAATTGAGTGTTCTTTAAAGTTTGCAAAGTTTGAAATTCTCCAGTTTCTACTTCAAGATATATTTTCTGTAATCAAAAATTGTTTTCTTGCTGAACCACCTCTGTTTTTTTCATTGTCCTTTCTGAAGTATGGACACCAGAGGAAACATGATCAATAATCATGTTAATGTCATAGCCAGAAATGAAGATCACCTCTTATGTATCTTTGTTATTCCTCTTTATATACCTGCCATACACCTGCCATAAGTGATGCCATATTAGCTCTTCCTGCTATGGAAAAAAGAGCTGTTCATCCAGGCTGTATTCAGTTTAGTCTTCAAGTCCTAATGAGCCGTCATTGTTTTCAAATTTAGCATATGTAAATGATTTGTTACTTTCCTTCAGAGTTCTTTTTTTTTTTTTTTTCTCTACTTCATTGTTTTATAGTTATACTTAAAAGCAGACAGAACAATGCACTCAGACGAGAACTGCTCAGCCGCTGTAGCCGAGAAGACCAATGCCAATGTAGATTTGTAGATCTTCTAAAAGTTTCCTAAACTTGGTGTTTTTGAGAAGAGGAGAAAGTGATCATTATAATGCAAATATTTACTGCTCTGTCTAAAGCCTATTATTAGCTAAGATTGTTGACCTTGTGGTTTTCATCCTGCTATTGAAATTGTAAATACTTTGTTGTATGTAATAGTATAAATTGGTTCGCAAATCTGACCTGGTAACAAGGGATGTGGAAGAGGTTGAGGTACTCATTGGCATCTTCACCTTGGTCTTCCCTTGGTAAGATTTTTCTCGGGATTCCCAGGCCCCTGAGACGCATCAGAAAATCAGGGTAGTGAAGACACCCTTATAAGAGCAGGATCAGATTGGGAGGGGGAAGTCCTGAGGACTAGAAAAAGCAAATATCAGTCCTGTTTTTGAGAAGAGCAAGAAGGAAGGAGGATCTGGGCTAGTCAGCTTCACTTCAATGCCTGAGAAGGTGGTGGAGCAAATAATCCTGGAAATCATTTTCAAATGGTTGAAAGACAAGAAAGACTGAAGGTAGTTGGCATAAATTTATGATAATAAAATCATGCTCAGCTCACTTTATAAGATGAAATGACTTGTTCAGTGGATGAGGAGAAAGCAATGGATCTTGTTTATTTTGAGAAAAGCTTTTGACAGATTCTGAGTAACATTTTTGTGGCAAACTGATGGGGTGTGGACTAGCTAAAAGGACACTGAAGTAGATGGAAAACTGACTGAAGTTTGGGCTCAAAGTCTTGTGGTCATTGAGATTAAGTACAACTGGAGGCCAGCTATTTGTGGTGCACCAGGTTAATTGTATATGTCATTTAAAACACTTATTTTTGTCAATGCCTAATATTTTTCTTATTTAAATAAGAACATCTGCTCAGTAACTGCTTGGTACTGAAAGGAGCATTCAGTGACAACCTGAAAGTATGAGCACTCAGGAGCACCCAAAACACCTCTAGGGTGAATGCTTAATAATGTTGTCATTATTTGTAAAGAAAAATTCTGGTCACAGCAGATATACCGCTAACACAACTGAAGGCACATGCTGACTTCCTTGCTGTGGTTCCTAAGAAAATACTACAGCCTCATATAGCTCCATACAGACAGCCTGTAACATAATTAGCTTGCTGTTTAAGGAGTGTGGTGAGCACTAGTGAAAGCATTGCTCAGCTGGCAAGTGCTCCCACAAACTGTGTGTCACAACTTCCCAGCAAAATCCCATAGCTGGGAAGAACAACATGCTGCAGGACATGTGTGATGAAGATCTTTCACTCTTAAGAAGAAGCAGTACATTTGAGGAAAGAGCCTTGTTTTTCTTATGAGAAATGTAAATCCCTTTTTTTATGCTGTTGAGTTCAGGCCTTGTCTATGCTGAATAGCATTTCCCAGTGGATGGATCAAGAAACATAACTCAGCAAACCGTGCAAATGCAAGCAGATTTCCTTTCGTAGTGGAGATAAGGGTGTTTCTCTGAACTATCAGTGTTATTACAGCATCTACATTAAGGCTTTTGCTGACCATGATAGCCACCAGAACTGGGAGGAGTGGGGCTGACACCCCTGCCCTTCATAAGTGTGCCAAGCAGACTTCGACTACATGCATGAAGATCACTTGTTATGAAGAAACTTGTATATAAGTATTTTCATTTTAATTCAAAGGTCTTAGAGGAAAAATAATCTTAGATGCTAATCATCAGCTAAATCCAAGGCCCACACTGAAGTCAGTAGGACAACTTCTCATTCAAGGTACAGTTTACTTAGGAGTACGTGACAGTATCCATTCCCATTTGATTTCAGCAGGTTTCAATTGTTAATTGTAAGTAATCACAGCAATCTATAATTAATGCAACTCTGACTTTCCTTGGCTTATGAAATATGCTTAGAGTCTGTCTGTGCTGATAACGAAAGTGGACCACGCCAATCTGTCCCTGTAAGGCAAGAGACAAGAGTGTGGCTCACACGTAGCCACTTAGATGCCATATGTGAGCTTCAAGGGGTCTCACTCAAACTGCATATTGGAAACAGTTTGATGCTGTTCCTGAACTGTCCTCAGACTACCTGGAGGAGTGGTAGCTGTCCAGGTTCTTCAAGGGAGTGTGATTCCAATTAATAAGTATGGACTATTGCATTGTAGAGCTTGTAGCTGGGTCCAGGCACAAGGTCCAGTTTGGTTTACTCTTAAACTTTACTGGCAGGGAAGTGGTTTGTAGATATTTTTTAAATGGTCAAAACCTGTTGTATACTATCCATTGTGAACTGACACTCTATTCATTACAGAATTACAGTTCTACATACTGTAAAAGGCAGTGATATTCTCTCTGTGGAAATACAAAGTCATCTTACAGGCTGTAACAGGTATTCTGTTGCTGCTACATAGCTTTACATTAGGAGCCATCCTCTCCTTAGCAGTGCCCACTGGTAGAACAAGAGAAATGGTCACAAGCTGAAACACAGGAAATTCAATCTGAACATTAGAAACCACTTTTTTTTTCCTGTGAGGGTGGACTACGTGATCTTGAAAGGTTCCTACTGACCTCAGCCACTCTGTGATTCAGTGGTTCCATACATTACTTCGTCATTGCAGAGTATCTTCCTCTTTTTATTTGTTGGTCATTTCATAGTCAAATTAGTAAATCTTATTTACATAAGGGAAAGGCATGGAGAGAAAAAATTAAGAATGAAACAAAGTCCTATTCAAGTTACACATCGATAATGCTGATTGTGTTTTCCTACAGGCTTTATAGCAATAAAAAGCCACTGTCTTCAGTGGACTTATCCCTACTTAATAGCACTGCTGGGAGAAATAGGCTGGAAAGTAAACTCATCAGAGACAAATGTTGATTTTACATTAACACCACTGCTGCGAGAAGTAGGCTAAGCCCATGTTTTCGCATCTGCTTTCCTTTTAACTCATCAGACAGACTGGCTGCTTGACTTCACCATCTCAGATTGAGGGGGTGAAGTTCTTTTGTCTTGGCTGGACACAGGCTGATTTACCAATAGGCTTATCCAAAATATACTAGACCAAATAGCAACCCCAGTGAGGTAGCAAAACTGCCTCAGTAAATAATTACTTTTACAAGTAAGTAGACAAAAGCAGGAGTGCACAATTGCAGAAGGATTTGGGCAGAGGAGAACTTACCAAAAATAAACTTCTGGTGTTGTGTGTAAACCAGCTGATGATTTTTTTGCCAGCAAATCACCTACTGTCATACAACATGTAAGAATTTCACCATGTTACAAGCCAGACTCAGCTGGGGGTGGCCATATCCTCTCCTTCTGTCAGTGTTTGCACTCCAGCCTGAACTTCATCCATTAATTCTAGCCCAGAAACTCCCAAGAATCCATTGTCATTTCAACCTGCTCATGTAAATAGAGGAAAATACTGGATTCAAGAAGAATTTTTGCATAAATGTTTCTCTTACCAGCAGCTGATTTTACATTATGCAACAGAGAGAGCAGTCATAGCACTGCTGAGGCAGTGCAAATACTAATATTGCTGTTCGCTGCTTTAATGTAATACTTAGATCAGTGGGCTGCTTTCTTCATCTAAATCTATTACATGTGGAATTAGTGCTGTTGTAGGCTTATTCCCAAGTTTGTGTTACTCAGGAACAAGGTTCTTAATACAGAAAAGAAAATAATATTTATTTCTCTTGCACTTAACACCATTGATTTACTCAGTCTCTTGAGCATAAGTCAGACAAAGGTTCTGAAAGTCCATTTCCTGCTTATGGAGAAGGGTCAGGATGTTGTCTACTCTAATCCTGGCAGTTGTGGGTTTTTTTGGCTTGGTGCCAAAAGTCTATTTGAATAAGCACACTGCCATTGCTATATGAAATAAATTAAAAGCACAGCATTAATTTTAAAAGCTCCCACCCATTATATAACCAGACACGATTTTCTTCATTTTGGGGGCTTTCCTTGACATTTTATGTTGGGTGGAAATGTTGCTACAAATTTTAAGCTGGAGAAATGCTTCTGAACTATGAACATCTGGTAATGAATAGCTTTCAAATCCAATTTAATCTTTGGAAAAACTAAACAACTTTGCTGCCCTACTGCACCATCTACAGGCAGAAAAAAACATGCTCATATTACAAAATGTTTTAACTGTTTCAAGCACTTTCTTTAATCATTGCACTTAATACGTGAAACTGGATTTCTTTTTTCTTTTTTTTTTTTTTTTATCTTTAGTATGAGGGTTTTATGCCTTTTGTGTGTAAAATGACATTTCACACAAATACCTTGTGCACTTGGGCCAGGAAGCTTTGCCTCTGCAAACCTTATGTTAATTTGGATCTTATCATGGGGATGTAGAAAGGAAGATTGGCTTGGTCCTTTATTGCAGTTTAGGCGTTTAATGGGATGTAGATAAAAGCTGCTGCATTTATCAGCTGTCACAAGCTTTTTTCATAAAGGCACCTACGTATGAATTATGATTAACAACAACTCGGTTGTCACCACTATGCCTTTTTTTACCCATGATTCCTCACTGGCTAGAGTTAAAGATATTCTTAAAATGACCTAGAAAATGCTGCTTCCCTTTCCCACAGCAAATAAAACCCTGCTAAATATTCTCGTATATCATTATGATAAAACTGGAAGGGAAAATTTAATGCCTGAGCTTGTAAAATATGTTCTAGTTTTGCAAGGCTGTTTAAAAAGGGAATATTATTAGCATGTGAGGCCACAGTAGCTGCACATCTGTAGCTGCTGTTAGCTTAAATCTAACATGTGGTTTGGGTGCCCACGTTCTTTAAGTAATCAAATAGGAAAAATACGATATGAAACTGATGGATCAAATCTCATTAACTGCCTTCCTCCTTTTTAGGAAGAAACCAGGCCTTTTTTAGTTGTTTTCATTTTCCTGAAAATACATGTATTTAGAAAATTATATCCAAATGAAATAACATCCTTAGTAGTGGTAAATAGATTCTGTTAATAAAATTTGAAGGAATTTAAATGATTTTGTTCTGGTAGAAGAAAAAAGGGCTAAACTCAAGATCACTTATCTACTTGGATTTTAGTCTCATATGTAGTGCCTCTGCTGGGTAATCTGTGGAGCAGTAGCATTATTTGGTGCTGGATATGCAGCACCCAGAGGCAGTAAGGCATGGATCCCGATTACAGTCTTTTTTCATTTGTATAATGAAGGCTCCTGAAAACACTGCATGGTTTTGGTCTCTTCTTCCACATCTTTGCCTAGAAAATTCTTATTTTGCATTTTGATTTGTGCCTACTTCTCTCTTTTCCCCTAAGCTGCTGTGTAGCAGTGCTGGTTTCTGATGTTAACAGAGTTGGCATGTTTCACCCCATCATCCATATTCAGCAGAGGCAGAAGTCACTTCCATATGTGGTTTGTGGAGTTCTTTGGGATCCTTCAGGATGAAAGGTGTGATACAAATATTAGATACCATTCATTCCCTTTTTTTTCCTGCAGCACACAGAGTCCTAATAAGTTTTTGTTTCATCTTGAGCTCCCCCTGACTAAATTGTCAAACATCTCAGTAATACCATGAGCGTTTGCTTCAGGCACAGTCATAATCACTGTTCTGTCAGCTCCTTACAAAAGGACGGCTATTCTCCAGGCACACAATTGACGCTGCTACTACCAAATGCCTCTTCTTATCGTCCTCGGTAGCTTCTCTTTACAATTCCCCTAGAGTTTCCTTGCTTCAGTCTAATCTTCCAGTTCTCATTCAGGTCCCATTTCCCATTTGCCATGTCGATTCACCTGCAGTACATTGTTAAGTCTTTGCAGATCCTGTATTGTGAGCAAATAGGACCAGCATAGGGATAGTTCTTTGGACTTCTGAGTCCTGTGTCTTTTTCTTTCTTCCTTCCTTCCACTGTATTTAGATGGCAAAGGCTCTATCCTCTTTAGGCAGATCACTGTGAGGAAGGCAATAATCAGCCTCTCCAAACTACCCAAGGAGCACCTCATTCTCTTCTCAGAGAGAAGGGGAACACAATTGCTTTTCTGAGCCCTTGTGCCCGGCTCTGTGGGAAAGGGAATAATTAGCCTCGTTAAGCTACAGGGCCAGCAACCTCTTGCCTTCCCTGCCGTCCCCTCACTTGACCCCAGTGTTTTAGAGCTGCAGCAGTCCCTGGATAAATACAGCTGAGCAGGCGGCCGCTCCCAGGTGTGCCCACATTGCCGCTCCCTGCTCCTTCTCTGGTGCTGCCCTGACACCCACCCAAGGCTGCACAATTGCCTCTTGAGACCACTGGTGGTGAAAGCACATCATGGAGGGACACTTCCTCACACACCCTCTTTTTCATTCCTCATTATTTTAGCTCAATTAATTAGCTCTCATGTTCCTGAACCCTCTTGCATTTAACTGCAGGCTACCGCAGGCTGTGTTTCCCGCTGACACCCTGCTGTTGGGTGGTAGGTAATGTATTGCTCACCAGAGCAAGAACTTGTGAAGAAAATCAATGACCTGCAGTGTCCCTTTGGGGTCAGGCAAACAGGTCTTGTGGAGTTTGTTAAGGTATGTGGGGCTATGCTGTCACGTGAGGGAAAAATATAGGAATAAATAAACGTCTGTAAATGTTCAGATATTTGACCTTTGAAAATTATCCACTTGAATCACTGTGTCTGGTGCCCAATTTAGTAAAAAGACATATTTCTTTACTTCTTATTACTTTCCCAAGCCACCATTTGGGCTGCAGTGTAGCAGGCTGGTATGTATCATGGCACACAGTGTAGCTTCCCTCACTTCCCTGAGTGTAAATTGGGACTACATCCATAGGAGCCAGTGGTGGTGTCATCATATAAAACTCATGAGTGTATGATCAAAGGAGTCCTTGTTTTTCTTTCCCCACAGCTCATAACAGAGCTCAGAAATACAGAACCATTTTGATATTTAAAAACCATTTGGTATTTAATCAGAACAGAAGCTTGGCATATGAAGAACATAGGCATATAGCTGAACTGAGCTTTGGGAGACATTAAAAATGAATTATGCTGATAAAGAACAGCTGTATTCTTACATCAGAAACCACGGGGACAAATAATTAATTTGCCTTCATTAATTTCCCAATTCTTTCCTGGCAAAAAATCCAGAAATGCTTAGACTTCAGATCTAATTGCCATCAAGTGAGTGTGTGTATTAAGAGACTGTATCAATTATTGGGCCATCAAGTGTCTTTTTGAAAGCCAATTTCTGCTCATGCAGTGTTAAGATCCCCACTCACCTCCGCCCACCCTGAGTGGGTGCCTTTTTTTTTGCCTACTAGCAGGAAGTCTGGAGAAAAGAAGGTGATAAAATGTTGACGATCATTTTCTTATTTAATAAGAAGAAGCTGCTAACAGCTGTAAGCTGGAAGAGGGAAGCAGGGTGCAATGTTAATTTCCTCTTGAAAGACATCACTATGGAGGCTACAGCATATTTGTCTCCCTTGCCATTCTAGACTATGAAAAATAGTAATCCCTAGGTTTAAATTTGATTAAATATTGTGGTTTCAATAAAATAAATAAATCAAACCAGTTGATCAGATAATGTGGGGGTTGAGTTGGGTGGCAGAAGAAAAGAGATGGTAGGGTTTGTGCCCAATTTTTTTTATAGGGGTGACAGAGACTCACTCTGCTTACCATGCTGGAGAAGGACACTGTGCCCTTGCTGCTATGAGGAGTGCACACTAGAAAGCAGGACAAACACCAAGATACACTCAGCTGCTCCTGGCTTCCAATAAGCCATCTCAAACAAAAGCCCCTTCCATCCAGGAGGGGCCTTGCCACTGTCTTCTCTGCCCAGCAGTGGCCTGTAATGGGATGTGCAGTGGGGGGCTTGTCTAGAGAGAAAATACATTCAAAGCTTTGTCTAGCTTGTCTATACTTCTAGTGGAACCTTCCATTTATGCCTCTGATGCTGGAATGTAACGTGAGTTTACTTTTAGAGAAAGATAGGGACATATACACATACACATACACATACACATACACATACACATATATAAAAAAGCTCTACATCACAAACACCAAGCCTACAGAGGGAGGAAATGCTTAGGAATTGATAGATATATAAAGGATAGAATGGGACTCCTGGGAAATACAGACTAAACCTCAGCTGGTGTAGCTCTTCTGAAAGATATAGACCTTATATTTATAATTTATTGAGTGCCTTTGAATGAGTCAAATTTTGTTTAGACACAGGCAGATCAGAAATCTTGGCATTGTTTTTTGTCATGAAGCAATCTTGACAAGTATATATGGCTGGTACTTAAAAATTCCTACTGTGTCGTTGAAACACTTCCAGGCATCATTTAATCAGGTGAAGGAGATCTTAGCTCACTCCTTGTTCTCATTCAGTTTTGCCAATTATAGCTTGTCTAGAATTTTGTCTCCTCTTACTTGCAAACGTCTCTTCAATTCTCGCTAATTTCTGCAGTTACACCAAGCGATTAAACCCAGTCTTTCTGGCAGGCACAGCATCTGCTCTCTGTCAGTGCCCCATAATGGCCATGCTGGTAATCACTGTGAACCCTCCAGCCTGTCTGGATGTAGGTCTGGAACTTTGTTTAGCATAGGTTGGGAGGCTTTGGGAAGTAGGGGTGCACCGGCCCGCAGACCCCTGCTCATGGGCAGAGGACTCATGTGGCTCGGGGAACGCCAAACCAGCCAGCCACCTTTGCACCACAGGCTGAGCAAGCTGAGAGCTGGCCTCTGTGTTTGGCCTTGCCTCGTGGCCAGTGCTTGAATATATTTCTTAGAATGGAATAAATGGAATCATTTAGGTTGGAAAAGATCTTTAAGATCGTTCACACCAACCATTAAGCCTGGCACTAAACCATGTCCCCAAGTGCCATGTCTACATGTCTTTTAAATACTTTGAGGGATGGTGACTCAACCATTTCCCTGGACAGCCTGTTCCTTGACAACCCTTTCCATGAAGATTTTTTTTTTTTTTTTTAAGTTAATATCCTATCTAACCTTCCCCTGGTGCAACTCAAGGCCATTTCCAAGGGATTCCCACTGGTCAGTGATGATGCCGCATCTTACATATTTTGTTTTGATGTGGTTTGGTTTTTCTAGGTGTTTGTTGGTTTTTTGTTTGTTTGTTTGTTTGTTTGTTTGTTTGTTTTCCTATTAACATAGAATGTTAGCAACACAGAGGGAAGCGATGTATTGCCGGAATCCCCGGGCCCCGCCGTTCGGCGCGGTGGATGCGGTGCCCGTGGTGGAGCCTGCAGAGGGCGCTGCACCCCCGCCCTGTGCCCGCGGCTGCCGTTCCCGATTCCCGACGGGAAAAGAAGCATTTACACCGTGTCGTGTCTCCCCGCTCCTTTTCTTCCAGCCTGCTGGCGACAGAGGAAGTCACTGTCATCTGTTTGGCTGAATAACATGCAGTTCATTTGCGTGGCATGTGATTACAAGGTTCTAGAGGACACTAATTAGGAAGAAAATCTGGGGAGAGAATAGGGATTAGAGAGTATCCGTCAGTCAGATGCCTGTCAGCCGGCGGAATAATAATAATTAATCATGATTAACAATACGTTCTGTGTCAGTAGTGCATCTTATCTGAGGACTCTACAAGCGTTTTGTGTTTAATCTGCGCAGCTCCTTCTGAGGGGAATAGACATGATAAAATATTTAGAACTGAATTTGCAAATGGCATTTCTGAAATGAGACCCCTAAGGCAGTTGTATACAAGCACCAAAATAAAGTGCCTGGTTCTGAGACGTGCCAAGCATCTGCAAAGCCCAGAGCTGGTGTGCTAGTGTTACCTCAGGTGTCTTACAGCACAGACAACGTGAGAACCCCATTTTCCTTGGTGAAGGACAACATTTCAAGTCATGAAATGCAGTCTGTGCTGGGAAATGCTGGGAAATCTGACCCTGTGGCCTTGCCTGGGTTTACTCCTCATCCCTACTGCTTGCATGCAAGCGTGCAGTCTGCAAGGAAACAGATTGATCATACATGCAGGGCCAAGTTCTTATGAGTAAGCTGTGCATATGTTGGGGGTGTGCAAGGCAAAGCATGCCACAGGTCAGTTCACCTGCAAATACTCCAATTTCAACTCTTAACCATGGTGTGAATGCTTTGAATATATCTGGGGCACTGCCAGCAGTGCTGTTTGCAGGACTTTGTGTACTCACTCCACCTAAATCAGCTCCTGAATCATTGTACAGGCATTGTCCAAAGCATAAGAAGTGTTCTGGTGAGCAAAATACCAAGTTGCTTTACTAGTCAAACTTCTGAGTCATAACCAAAACAACGGTGCTGAGAAAAAATATTACAGTTTTAAGAAGTACACTTTGGTTTTGTATCTATGCATTTTTTTCAGTGCTTTATGCCTCAGAAAGGATCTAAAGATGTGAAACGCTATTTTTAGCAGCATCTGAAAAAGAAACCAAAACAACAAACAAAACCCCCATCCCCCCAAAAATCAAGACCAAAACAAAACAAAAAACCAAAACCAGATTTTGAGCTCACATGTACAATGCCTTGCTGCCACGTTCCCCACACACAGATGATTTCTGTTGTTTTCATACTCAGCAGCCCTGAAACCAGAAGCCTTAAAGCTCAGACCCCTAATCTCACCAAGCTCACTGGAGAGATATGTGCCATTTCAGGTGCAAAGTGTTTGCTTTGTCCAACTAATAATGTGGTTAAGTCACTTAATTGGATGCTTCTCCACCTCCTGCAGACCTGGCAATTTTTTAGTCAACACAAGTTAACTGAATAAAAGCAAATAAACCTACGCCACAAATGACTCATTGCAACAACAGAAACCAGTATATAGCCTTCCTGGCCTGTGGTCAGCCTTTTTGTAATTTTTTCTATCACCATTGTAACAAAGAACTGGTACACTCTGTAGGGAGGGAAGCCTAAATTATATCATATGATCTCCTAGGTCTGTAGCACAATGGTAGAAATCCTCCAAGTTCTGTAACAAATGCAGATTAGTTAGAAAATCCCTTTTTAGAATTGATTTAAGTATGGAAAGAAAAATACATCCAGTGTTGCAACTCTAGTGCTATTTATTTGAGATTTTTTTTCCTTCTTTTTATTTTGCTAGTTCTCAAATATTTTATTTCTGCTGTGCTGCAGTGCTTTTGAACCAGAATAACACAGACCCCTAGAAAGACAGATGTAGGACAAAAGGTTAGGTGTCCTGGCAGTGGACAAAGTCCAGTACATAGATTTGTAATGTCCCTTTTGAGTCTCAGACTTGTCACTACTTTGTAAGCAAATGGGCAATCTTCACCATCCTCCTAGCTGTTACTTCAAGTTGTCTGGGAATACAGGCAGAGCCTTCTAAACTCGTGACAATCAGATAACAAAGTCAGTAATAATCACAACTATGGGGCCCAGTGCATTTCCTCATCATTAAAGATAAAATTCTGCTATTCTGTTCAACACATGAAAATGTTATTTGTAGGTTGGATGATGTGGCTGGAGAGGTTTCTGGGAGTGCTGTGAGACCCCTGTGACTTTTCTCTACTGCTCAGCTGGAGATACGTAACTTAAGCTCCTGCAGAAATCTTTCTTGCATCTTATAGAGAAGGGTCTATTTCCACAGACGCCTTTTCTACCCTATAGGCAGTGTCAACTGTGCTGTGACTAAATCCACTTAAACTGCAGTTACCCCAGTGCTTCAGAGGACAGTATCACTTGGGGCGCGGAGTGAAGGTTCATCCCTTAGGAAAGAGTTTGCCATGATTTTGCAAGGCACAGCAGTAACCTGGTAACCGACATATCCATTTCTGTTACATTTTCTAGGTCAGCGTGAATCATTCTTAAGGGAGAAAATTTAACCAGGCAAGTTGAGAGGACTGTAACTGCTCTGCCTCCCCCTTCCCCAGCTAGTTCTGCCCGAGGAGAGGCTTTTGTGGCACATGGTGTAGTCAGGGAAATGCAGTCCCCATCCCCTCCTCGTCCTCTCAGGATGCTTTGCTGTTGACAGCAAGGCTAACAATGGTTCTGGTTCCAAGGATCCCATCCCTGGCACACCACTGAACAAATGCAGAATAAAATAAGAGAATAAAGCAATTTCAGTCTGAGTCAGGAGTGTAGATGTAAAGGCACAAGGAACCAGTAGGAAGACATTTCTCATAATGAGAGGAAGATTCCAAAACAAGGTACCAGGCAGAGAGGCAATGCTGGTATACACTCTGGTCTAGCCCTGTATTGGGACGGAATGTGACCTGTGACAGAATCCATGGTCTTGGAAATAGTAGGAATCCACCTATTACACACATTCAGAGATAGTGACATATATATGAAAACAATAGTCTTCCATGTGCTGTGAGTAATGGCATCAGTGGTTGACACATGACTCTCTTTTATCCAAGGAGTAATACCTACCAGCAAGACAACAGTGTGTGGCATATAAATTTAACCTTGCTGCACCCTTTCTTTGGTGTTATCTCTGAAGATATTCTGGGCCATGGTCTTGGCTACTTTCAAACCTGAAGCTCTCATCCCATAAAGATAAAAAAAATGTGCTGGCATGGGTCATAGACTGCAATGATTTGGGCTGAGGATAACGTTCGGTGTTGGTTCAGCAGTTTGTGGGCAACAAGCATCTCTCAGCAGGAATAAACCATGAAAAACACAGAACTCATCTTTTTCAATTACACAGAGTATTTCTTACCCCAGAGTTATCACTGATTAGGGAAATTCTTTTCTCTAGTGATGAACTTCATTTTGACCCTTTATAGGATACTCTACTTTCTGGTGCCTCAGTTTCCACACAGGGGATAAAAATATCCCTTTAACTTGCAGAGATGTTGTGCTGATTAATTAATGCCCCAGATGCACTTCGCAGGCTCTTGAGATGAAAAGTGCAATGCATGTATTTCCTTTTAAAACTGTATTTTACCATCTTGCTGAAAAAGGCATAATTTGGACCACTGCCAGAGAGGGAGGGAAGAGTTCTCAGCGGACACAGGAAATCAGAACGAAGCATATCTTGTTTACCCCTCAAACCCTGCATTTCCAGGACTTGCTCAATGCTCATTGTAAGACCAGAATATCTGCAGAATACCTGCTATCTCTATCTAGGTTTAATCTTGGCTAAATATTATTCAGAGAACAAATTGTGACAGCTGCTGTTCAAACACTGGGCCTTCTGTTGATGTCAGTAGTTGTACGAGAGAAAAATTTGGCTTGCTGTCCCATTTTAATGAGTGCAGGAGTGTGTGTATCTCCCGTGCGTAATACTGAGACAGTGTTAAAACAGGTCAGGATTTGGTTTAAATCCCTCAGTCTCTGGGGCTGTCTTATTTCCTGCTGAAGAAATCAGCTCTTCAGCAAAATGTGTGTCACCTCAGCAGAATCAGGGGTGCCATCTGCAGTTAAAAAGCTGGGCTTCACAAGACGATGTCTGTGCTTTCAGTGACTGCATTGCATCTCCTCATGAAGCCTCTTGGATCACAGAATCACTGAATGTTCTGAGTTGGAAGGGATCCACAAGGAGTACCAATGTCCTGGCCCTGCACAGGACAGCCCCAAGAATCACAATATGTACAGCCATGGATGTGGGTCTTGATTTTGGAAGAGGGGTCCTGGTTTTTGTTCTGTCAGAACAACACTCGCTGATTCTCAGGCTGCTGTGCAGTGTAAAGTGAGTGTGGTTTTTCTTTTTATCCACCTCTGCAACATCCCCAAAAAGTGGGTGGCAGGGAGAAATAGCTCTACCTATTGGAGGACAGACAGGGTGTAAAGTGAATTTTTAGGTACAAAAAATGTGTGGGTTGAGTGAGTAGCTGAGCAACATCTGAGAAGCTATGGAAATCAGAGTTTTCCTAGATCTAAGAGGTTTAAGTTTTTCAGTGGAAAATAACTGTGCCCTGTTGTAACAAAGCTGAATGTTTTTTTGGACTGTGTATAAACCCTTGATTTTGGCAAATAATGGCTGACTGGGAAGCTGGAAGCCGTGTGCTGTGCATGCAGTCTGTAAGCTTTTTGTCATTCTGAATGTTGGTTCAAGTAATCTTTCTTTGACAGCTCATTTGCATCTAAGCTATCCCCAAAGAGTCTGAGAGTTTGGAAATAATAGAGATGACATTTGGGTAAGTGTTTAAAAATGCACAGCAGCAGCATGCTCGGAGGCTTGCATTAACAAGCAGAAACGAATTCTGGAAGTGAGCTACAAAAAAAAAAAAAAAAAGAAGAGAATCTGTCTGAATGAAGTAAGTTTCACTGGGCATCTGATGACTAAGTAGGAAGCATTTTATGCCAAAACCTGGGAAGGTAAGTGTTACTCGCAACATGACAGCGCCAGAAAATAAACCAACACCAATGTGGCTTATGGCTAGAATGCAGTGTTGAGCACAGCATACTTCCAACCTCTGTGAAGTACTCCATTGAGAAAATTGCTTGCAAATCAGGCTGAATGGCAATGGAAAAACAGGGCAACAGAATGATTTCAATGAGCCAAAAAAATTATGTGATTTTAAGTGTTCCTGTCCTCTAGCATAGGCATGGTGCCAGCAAATCTGTTCAAGCAAGCTTTGAGGATTAGGGCGATGCAATTTTGCTAGTTCCCAGGGAGCTGATGTCATGTGCAACCCAGGAGATGTTGCTGGATACCAGTAGGGTGTATCCTGACAGGAAAAGGGATGGTGGCTGCTGCTGTGTTTAGAAGAAAACTGTTTGTGCCAGGATGGGTACATTAAAACTGTCTTGGTGGAGGTGCAACTGAAGCACACAGAATTGTAGGTTTCAGGAACATTAAAGTTCATTAACTGGATTTACCTCTGGTGTTTCCATGATGTGTGAATGTTCTAATTTTCACTCCTATTGATATTGTAGTAGTTTGTAGACAGCATTTCAGCTGAGGGGTTGCTTTTACAAACATATAATAAGAGACAGCATTTGCCTGAAAGCTTGTTAGTCCAAATGGGGTAAAGAATTGAAGAAATAAAAAGCAAGATGAGGGAAGGAATTGCCGTGAAATAAAAGGACAGATTAGGGTAAAGACAGAATTATCAAGTTCAACATCATGCCAGTAACAACTTTGCAGAGCTGCTCAGTGGATATAAACCACAACAGGACCAGCTTTATTCATTTTGCAAAGCATAATTGCCTTCATAAAGGAAGGCATCATAGGACCTCAGAAAAAATAAAGGACATAAACACTCAGGAGTTTGGCTCTAAAATGGGCATTTTGGGCTCTGGAATGTATCAAAAGTATATTTATTTGCTGTGGAAGGATGGAGATGAAAATCAGGGTATGGAGTCAGGACCCAGCTATAAGAACCCACACCTGTTCTGGCTAGGGTTGGTGCAAGGATATAGGATTTGTGTGGTGCTCACTACAGCCTTGACCCAGGGCTCACTCCTGCCTAAACTCCTGCCTGTCGTTGTCTATTCTAAACAAAACTCAGCAGAAACTGCTGAGCTTTGGAAATTAATTATAAAGGTCATTGATTTCAGCCATTCATCCTTGCCCAATTTCTACATGCTGGAAAATATATGTTTTACCTGGAGCCTTTTTCGGAACTTTCTTTTCTTCAGTGGCATAAACAGCCAATGACGTCTGAGTCCCTCTCCTATGCCCATGGGTGTCATGCTCAGGAGCACACCAAGGCCAGAAACGCTCATATACATTACCTGCAATGAAAGATCAAAGTGAGTGAGTGTTGAGTGTTCTCACCTGTCTTAATGAGCAGCCATAGCACAGCAGAGCTCCCACAGGGTGCCAGTGTAGACTCCTCCCCTGTTTTGTTCAGACCTCTCACCCCAAATAGTTCCTGATGAGTATTGCTGGCTTTTTGATCGAGAGGAAACACTTGAATTATAATAGTGTTCTTCAGTAATATAGGAGCAGGAGTGTTTGATACCTATGCTCCTGCCTGGAAAGGCCACAGGCTCCCTCAAGTCTAGATGCAGGCAATAAGCCAGCAGGTGAAGCAGCATGGGCAGCGAGAATGTTGGGTTTAGCAGGACTGAGGCCCCAAGCTAACACAGCAACACAGACAAAACCCCTCTACGAGATAAATTGCTTTTTTTGCAGAGGTCAGTTAGCCATTAGGGGGCCTTTGTACAGAGAATCTCTAATAAATAACTCAGAAACGAACGGGATTTTCTCTGTGGTGAGAAAGATTTTGAGAATTTATTTGCTTCTTCTTATACTTGAACAGAATCTCAGAGCTCTTTGTGCAATACCAGCCTTCTTTCTGAGCTTCCCAGCTAGGCACTTCCCCCTCTTTCAAAAAGGGCTGAATGAGGAAACAGCCAGGTGAGGAACCAGCTATTTGGACACTTAAAGAGCAGGCTGAAGAAACACTGTTTTGATAACTGGTGTTTTCAGAAACACAAACTTTTTATGTTCAAAAAATTCTGAATTCCCGTAGGGAATAAAATAAGTAAGAGCCTACTTCAGAAAAAAAATCAAAATATCCTGCTCACCCAACTGCTATTCTGGGATGGAATACAAGTAAAAACACGATAAAACACTCAGACAAAATAGACATTTAAAAAGAGTTTCTTGTTTAAACAACAAATATTTTTGAAACAGCAGCAGGGTCCATTTAAGGAGAATGCAGCTCATTATTGGTAGATTTTATACAGAGGTTGTAAAGAATCTCAAAGCCAATGATTTGTCAAGTGAAAACTTTGTGTTCATCTACTAAAGCTACAATTATTTTCTATTCTTTTGTTTCTGTCTTTTTCATCTTTTCAGCAAGGATTTGAGAAAATTTGGGTTAAGTATGCATGGAAGTCTTTAGGATTGGAATTTTTTTGAAGATTTCTGCTGAACCTAACCCATTTCAGAGTATAGCCAACTGTAGTGAGAACAAAGAAAAACAGCAGAGGACAATAGACGCTCCTCCCATAGAAACCACTGCACAGAAATACAGATAGAATTTGCTGGAAAGTTCTGTGGCACTCCTGAATTTTATCTTGGAGTGGAGAGCTGAAGATATATTTATTTTCAGACTTGGGTCAAGGAATAAGGAGCAAGTGAAATGACTCATAATATCCTAGACCTGCTAAATAAAACTTGTTTGAAATGACAGCCCACTGGAGAGCACAGTGCCTCTTGAATCAGTTTGGAGCCTCAGTGTATAAATTCTGTGCTCACAAAAAATACCTTAAAAGGCTCTTTCATTTCCTTAGTTACCTCAGCTCCTATGGATTCTGGACCCTCCCAAACAGAAGAAAGTAGGTTCTTGCTTGTTCTTCTGGACTAATGTGAGAAGCAGACTGTAGCTTTCTTTTAAGAAGGTGGGGGTGGGTGTTCTTCTTTGGTCCACATCCTATCTGAGAAAATACCTTTGTTGTTTGGGAACAGGAGACTGTAAGATGCCTTGGTGGGTTTTGCAAAGGAAGGGAATATCCTGTTCACTTGCCTCTAACTCTAGTCCTAACTCCCTCTAGAGCAAGCACTTCTCACAAACAGGCTGCAGACTAAAACACCATGAAATTCACAAAATCCATTAATAGTCATTAACTACAAAGGGCTCTGGAGAGATTCTTGAATGCCTTACTGCTAAGTTAATTTCCATGTTTTTTCTAGATTTTATTCCTTCAGGCTTCTCCACAATATTTCCAAATCACTCATGTCACAGATTTTATCTAGGGAACATAAAGACACCTCCAAAGAGCACAGTCCTTTATCAGTCTTTTTTTTTTTTTTTNCAATATGATCACATACATGGTTAGTAACATGAAATGCCTTATCTATGGCTGCATCTACAGTTGCATTTTGATTTGGTAGAGTAACATAGTGTTGAAATGAACCCCCTGATCATTCTCATTTCAGGTCCACAAAAGTGCTTGGCACATAGGATCTAGGCTTCCTCTCAAAGAAACTGCACCAAAAGCTGTACCCCACATTAGCATCACACATGCCCCAGCTCTCAGTGAGGCTCTGGACCTACGACCCGTCCATCAGAGAGCTTCAAACCACTTGCCTGAGGGTGATCAGATGGCACCCTGCATCAAACCAGATGAATTCAAGCTCTAGATGCAACTTGTGCAAAAGACAGAAGGGAAAAAAGCAGCCTAGACTGCCAAGTGAAGTCAATAGCAATGGTACAGATCACTCTCTTCCCTGGAGATACTTGCTGTGTGTCAGTCTTGCTGACTGACTGATTCCTTCTTTCTCTACGGCATTTGAGAGCCAAAAATAAATTAGGAATTTGTTATAAATAAATTAGCAGCTAGCACTGTTAGTGCTCTGCAGGGAAGCCTGTAAAATCTGGGCTAGGAGCCCTGGAAGTTACACTGCTGAAGAGTGAGGCCTGGTCAGCCATGGCCTTTCCTTCACAGAGTGCTGATGCCAACCTTGCTGGGGCAGAATTCAGGGCAATTAAGAGGCCGATGTGGCTTGAACTCTGATGCCTGTGAGGAGCAAAGGTGCCTGGCCGTGTCCCTGCCTTCTCATATCTGTCAATAAATCATGATCTTGCCACTTCTTCACCTACCTGCTTTGCAGTCTAAACTATTTGGTAAGGGTAGCTCTGACTTTGAGGAGTAGGCTGAGTGCAAGCAGCTCCTATTTGTTGATACTTTGCCTGTGTTAAGCGTTGGATTTCTCTTGGAAAAGCATTTATTGCGCATGTTCCATTCCTCAAATACCTTATGGAGCCAGAGCACTCCTCAAGAGCTGAGCAGTGTGCTGGGTATGCTTCCTCTCCTCTGCAGTAGGAGACTGGGTAATTTGTTTGCTATCTTAGCTGCTTTTATATGCTGTATGATTTCTCTGTGCATCATGCATCACAGCTTCTCCTCATTCTGCCTTCCTGCCATTACTCTGAGCACAGACAACACTGAGAAGGCACAAGGTGCACCCTGGTGACACATCAGGCCAAGTGGTCATGGTGAGCTGGTTTCTGCAGCTGACAGCTAGAGGTAGGATGCATCATGTTGAGCTGTTTCTGTTTTACCACCTAAAGAAATTGATTGTAGCTAGTCCATATGCAGCTGGCATGAGTTTTGAGCCAGATCTCTGGACCTTTAGCAAAAGTCTGGGTAACAACACCAGCAGGCCCTGCCATGGGTGTAGAATCATCCCAGATTGCACAAACCCTTAAAATAGCAAATTTCTGCAAATTGTCTTTCTTCTTCCATTTCTTGTTTTCTCAAGGGAATGTCTTACAAGGGCTCACTTTGTAATACACTCAAAGCATCCAAGTATCTTTCAGGGTAGTCTCATTTTAAGACTCTTCTCTTTGTTCCCACAAGAAAGTAAGTATGACTTCAAACCCTCAGGTCTTGTTCCATTCTCATGATCTGACAACCACCCATCAGGGCTTGAGATGCTGGGGCTGTGATGGATTGTCTTCTGCAAGCTGGTTCTGTAGGTAAGATCACTGGGGTCTGGAATACTGTCCACTAAAAACAGACTCCAAAAAAAGGGCAAAAACATGGCTATATTTTTTCTGATCTTCTTTAGCTAAAACATTTAAATATAGTGGAATGATTGTACAGCATGAATAATTATTATGGTCTTATTTGCCTTCCTGCTGTATGAAAGAATTTAGCTCCTTGAAATATTTAAAAACAATGTAGTCACAGTCCACCAAAAACAATTACGATGGCAGAAGAACCTGAGATGCAACATAAAACAACTTTGATTTTTTTTACTTCCTTTTTTTCCTGTTCTTTTAGATTTCCTTAACATGGTTTCGCTGACAGCAATAAGCCACATTTTTCCTAGATAACTTTTGTTGTGAATTTTGTAAGATTTTTTTAGTCATACTTCAAGGCTGATCATGAGTTACTCAAGACATCCCATTGTTCTGCAGTTCATATCAACCTCATGATTAAATTATTTGACAGGAATATACTCTTTGCACATTGATCCACCTTTTTTTTCTATATATAAATCAAATGGGAATCAAAATAACAAAACAAGAAAACCAACAATTTGAGTGCATTGTCAGGCAAAGCAAGCCACAAGGCTTCCACTAACAAGGATTATTGATGTATTTAATAAAATAATCCTCCACTTCCATCTCAATGTGCACTTGATTTAAATGTCATAAACAAACAATCAGTTCTTGATTTTTGCGATGCCAAGCATAAAATCAGAGCATAGAGAAACCAACCCACACAAAAGCCTCTGGCTTTTCATAGAATCACGGAATCCTAGAACAGCTTGGGTTGGAAGGGACCATAGAGACCATCTAGTTCCAACCCCTCTGTCATGGGCAGGGACACCTTCCACTTGACCAGGTTGCTCAGAGCTCCATCCAACCTGGCTTTGAACACTTCCAGGGATGGAACATCCACAGCTTCTCTGGGAAGCCTGTTCCAGTGCACCACCACCCTCACAGTAACAAATTTGCTACTGATATCTAATCTAAATCTCTCCTCTTTTAGTTTAAAAGTATTTCCCCTTATTCTATCACTCCCTGTCCATGTAAATGTCTCTCTGCCTCTCTTTAATAAGCTTCCTCCAAGTAATGGAAAGCTGACTGAGTCCCTTTGGCTGAGCCCTTTTGGCTGACCTTAGGTTTGTCTGAGGGCTACTGATGGGCAGAGATCAGTCTCACATTCCGACCGCTTTCAGGTAGTCGACTTATATGGTGGATCACATTTCCTGAGAGAAGAAAATGGTGTTATTACTAATTGCTTTCTGACTGATAAACAAAACTCAGTTCTTGGGTTGGGCTTTTCATAGGAGCTTCTTTCCACTCACATGGTTCATGTGAGCTCTGTCTGTCTCAACCAGGCAGGAACACAACAATCAGGAAAAGTTCGAGTATTGTTTTTCATCTGCAGACTTTGAGAAAAAAAAAAAAAAAAAGAATATTACAGTGCTGGCATATCCAGGTAAATTTGTCACATAAGAAACTAAAATCCTTACTTTTGATATGCTGTACTACCCATGGTCAGCCGCCTAATGAGCATGGCCTGGGTTCAGCCAAAAGCTAGCAGAGATTCTCCTTCAGCAAAAGGGGAAAGGTCTTGCATCTTCACGTCAGGAGTCCACTGGTTGTCTCCAGGCATCCATGACTGGTGGTGCAGTTGTATCTGCAGACATACCGTGGCCACGGGATGGTTCTGCAGATACGTTTCAGAGTGGAGATGAAATGTAAAGAGGCAGCGTGACAGGTTTCCAGATGGTGCTGCCTCTTTGCTGAGCAAGAGACTCCATATGCAAGTTGGCTATACATGACTGTTGGCTTCTTCCAAAAATAAAGCTGGTCATTAACATGATTCTGTTCTTTTTTTGTTGTTTTTGTTGATGTTATTAAACTGAGAAATAAATCAAGTGTTTGTGGGTACGTAGGAAGGAAGGCAGGCATATAAAAGAAAAAGCAGAAACCCAGAAAGAGGCAAATCCAGACAGCACATGGCATGAAAGCACTTGCAGAATTAGGCTGTGTGTCTCTGCAGTGTTTTTATTTATTTTTCACCCTGCCATAATATGTGGAAAAATATCATAATGTGCTGATACACTGGAGGGACACAGTGGGCTTCTGTTCCTGTTCCTTGAGGGACTTTAGTTTATTGGGTCTGCTTTCAATTACTGGGATTGAAATTATAATCAAAGACGGGTTTGAGTAGGGATGTTAACATTTCTTGTGTCCACAGAAGTGAGAAAAATACCTCAGGCCAAGGTTGCTTCCCCAGAGATGTTTTTGCTTAGTTATCTAACAGATCTTGCAGTTGGCAATGCCTATATTTAATTACAGTTTCAGAATCATGGTAATAGAGAACTGTTTATCCTGTGCCCTTAGACTCTTAGATGTCAGGCTCATCCAACTGCTGCTGCTCTTTTCCAGCTCCCTGATGGAACTGTAGTGAATAACAAGCCGGTGCTTCCGGCTGCACTGTGCATAAATACTCCTGGAAGCTACCCAGAAAATACCCTCCAGGAAAATTCCAGAGACACTCTTGATCCTTCAGTCAGTGCTAGTGAACCACCTAACTGGATGTGAGCACTCACCCTGTCGTAAAGGGCTTAATCTAGTAAGCAAAACAGGAGTCTTGACTCCCGGTCCCTTTTATTTAGCTTCTTCTTTCAAAGCCATCTGCTTCTCTGACCTATTTCAGAACATGCAAATTCACAAACGAGGTGAAATTTCCCATGGACCAGTAGCCTGTGAAATATAATTACTGTGATAATTTTGAATTCCAAGCGGTCAGCACAGGCTAGGAGTGCTCGCTCAGCAAACATGATAACACAATTACAATGAATATTAAAAAAAAAAAAAATAAAAGCCATGTCGAGATTTGGCAATGACTTTGGAAAATGACAGGTATCTTCTTTGGGGTCAGAAAACAGACAACAAAATGCCTGATAAATGTTTGGTTTTTTTCTTTTTTTTTTATGATGCACAGATGCATTCTCAATGGAAATAGTTGAAGGGAAAAGGAAATGATAGGCGAGAGCACATCGCATCCAGGCTGCCTTCCCAGCAATGCTCAGAAAATGAGAGGCTGTTGTGAAATCTGTGCTCCCTTGTGAGGCCTTTGCTACCTTGGATGACCTCTGTCAAGTTATGCGCTCATTCAGCACTGCAGCCTGTCTGTAACAGGGGCTAATGACACTAAGCCTGCTGGATAAATCCATGTGGGATTTATGACTGTGCAATGCACAGCATTTCAAAGTATACAGTATGTCAATTTGACAGTATCAGTGACAGGGGTAAGGCTGTGAAGCTGTTTCAAAAAATCCTAGAAAAAATCCTGCTTAGTCTCCCATTGCTTCACAGTGGAATGGAAGAATGAGATTTATTCCTGTATTTTAATGTATATAAATTTAGTTCATCCAGTAAAGACAGTTCATGGCTGATTTTTTTAAAAATTATTATTATTATTCTTTCAGGAATTCCTTTGGGATTCACCTAGTATTAAAAAAATTAAAAAAATAAAATTATAATATGTGTTTTGGTGATGATAGCAGGTGGTATATTATCCAGTCTCTGGAGTAAATTGTACTAACACAGCCTTGCTAAAGTAACCAGGAATGACAGTTTTGCTCATTAGCACTTCTAACACCAGTGGTAGGTTTCAGGCTGTGGTGCTTTTGCAGAGGGAGCTCAGCTCAATGAAGCAAAGCCCCAGATATCTTCTGGGACAGCAACACTCTTTGGCCTGCTGTGCTGCTTACCTTGGAAGAGGAGCTACAGGCTCTGCTGGTGTGGTCATGGCAGAACCTGAGGGAATCATAGTGACAAGCACATTGCACATTGTCTCCATTTCTTGGGAGGGCTTGTGTACGAGATGTGCATGGAGTGGAAGGGGGAATATGTTTCCCTGCATCCGAGACTAATTTCAGTCTATTGTGGCATAGACAGAAGAATCTGATGCACTCAGCAGAAAATATATAGAAGAAATGCCTAATGCAAAGATAAGGCAAAATGTGCTGAGGGGGTGTGGGTGTGTGGAATTGATTTTGACATACATGCTAAAATCAAACAACCCAGTAGTTACAGCACTGCTTCAGGTGTAATCTGACTTTGGTCAGCTCTGGCTGAAAATCCAGCTACAAAAGGCAACTTCTATCGCCCTTGGCACTGCCTGTCCTCACTGTAGGGTCTGGGAGCAGAAGTTGTAGGGGTGCTGTGAGATGAAAGTGCCAGGCAGCACCTCCTGCTGTAGATACTCGTGGGAGAGTACAGAAGCTGCCCTGCAGGTTCAGGACAACCATCTGCAGTGCAAATGTGTTTTAACAACCAGGGAAAAACATCCTACATCACATGGCTGGCATGGTGTGGGAGCTCCACGGAAAAGCAGAATTCAAATCCAGCTTTCCATCCCTGAAAATTGCTGCTTTAAGCATAATGCCAGTTTTCTCCTCCCTCCCTGATGCTAGCATGTTGTCCAAGTTAGAGCCATTTGAGGGAGGCAGGGTAGAAAGAAAAATAACCACAACAGAAAAAGAAAATATATATATATAGATGCAGAGATGCAAAGATATATATGAATACATGCATCTATATGATTTGGATCACACACACACAAGGGTTTTGCGTAAACAAGTTCTTTTAGGATTGCAAAACAACATATTTTTCCTTCGTGTCATTCTTAGAAAATTTTGGTTGAGATTTAAAAAAACCTCCATCAGTCTGAAACAGACAGGCAACACAGTAAAATCAATTCTAAGTGATGCAAATTGGCACAGTTATTTGAATAGTGTTATAGGCAGACATAATAATTGTTGCCGCCTGCCTATATTAAAACATTTCTGCTATACAAAGCCTTCCATGGGCTGCAGTTCTCCTACTCTTGAAGTAGTTGTCTGAGCTTGTTTACTATTTATGGTAAAACAATACTGAACATTTTGCTGCCATGTGGGGTCACAGGACAAACATAATGACAGACAAATGAAAGCACAGGCAGACAAAACTGAGGGGTCAGTGTATAGATGTCTGACATTATATCTGGCTGGAAATGATTCCAAAAGTCAACATATGCAAATACTTAAATGTGGCTTATATTTTCTCTTTGGTCCAGGGCCCTGACTTCCTTAACAGCAAACACTCGCAAACACACCATCTGTTGTTGAAGAGTGAGCAGTTTAATGAAGAGGATCAGATTCTTTTCCATCTCACTTATTCCTTGGTGCCTGTTCCATTTTCTGGGCAGTTGACTGCCAGTAATACAGAATTTTCTTTGGTTTCCTTGAGCTGTTGTTCAGACTTCTAGTTCATTAGACTGGTGACTTGGGATGCAATCAAGGATGCCAAATACATTTCATGATTTTTAAATAATTTTCTTTTAAAAGAAAAGAAACCTGATGGAATCACTCAAGTGTTATGTCAGAGTAGCTGTACAGTGTTTTAAAACCAAAGGTGTAGCATCGGCAGCAGCAGAGATGCGCGTGTGCCTGTGCATATGCTTTACTCAACCAACAGCCACATTAGCAACCAAAGAGGGGAGCCCATGAGCAACCAGAGAGGCTTAGTTTCCAAGCCATTTATTTCTCTAACCCCATTGCACAGCTGAAGAAGCCCGACAGTCCAGGTGGTGCAGCAGAGGCTGCCATATTCCATCCCTGTCGCAGTTTGGCCTTACACTGCCTTAGTGCCAAGGAAAATGCCAATAGGGGCCGTGTGAAGTCAAAAACATAAGTGGATCAGTCCTTAATGTTTGAGATGAAGATCCTCTAATGTCACTGTCACCATGAAATAAGGCCTCAGATATGCCCCTTTACACAGTCCAGTTGGGTTAACATCAGTTTGGAGGAACTGGGAATCCTGTTGATCATAGCAACATTGATGGAAATGTATGGTTTGGTGGGATAAGGGAAACAAAGCTCAGAAAATAACTGATATCTCATGCTAATTAATGTCCATGTAAAGACTCCTACAGCAAAATGTGACATATAACTTGCCTCTCTTAGCCCTAAGCAACTCTGGAGAAAGTGTTCACTTGTCAGGGAAACGATCACAAGGGAAGAAGCACAGTTAACTCGCCCACAGTGAGCATTCTCTTGTAACAGAAAGGCCTATTTTTGTAGGAGGGAACAGCATTTTCCAGAGGATGGAAATTCCAAGGTAGTAATTACCTAATTCTTCAAATTAAAAACCAGAGGGAAAGAATAAGTGTCAGGGGGAAAACCAAGTTTCAATATTTAGTGAAAACAAGAGACATGCCCATGTCTCTGCACAGCTGAGATCCTGATCTAGGTGACAGTCTCAACTTTGAGCTCCCAAACTGGAGGTTTATTTGGTTTTGCTTCAATGTCTTACAGATAAAATGTCTTACAGATAAAAGCCCTGAGAAAAGTCTAGAGAGATCAAACACTGGCCTTGTGCCTATATTTAGGCCAAACTCTTTCACCTTTTAAGAAGATCACTAAGAGGAAATACAGAAATCACAACAAACTGTTGGGCAGATGGATAAGATAAAAATTCCAGTCTAGATTGGAGGCTGCTGGAGGCTAAGTCACTGACAGCAGAGAGAAACAAATGTTTAGGAGGAATAAACAATTAGCAACTCTGATTTATTTGAGACTGTTCGGAAACATTGTCGTAAATTCTTTCTCATCCTGGATGAGTTAGCTAGAGACATGTTTCTTCTCAAAGCCTTTGTAGATTCATCACTAGGAAAATCCCAGAGTAACTGACTGTACTTTAGGTGCCTATTTGGCTTTTTCTTCAGAAATATATTAGTAGCATCACTAGTTTTGGACTACACATACGGAAGACCAGCTGTATTCTTCTTTTTTGATATTCAGTCATCAGAGATCCAAGTACCCACACTGTGCCATCTCATGTTTTAAAAATGCATCGATGTCCTTTGTAAAAAAGGCAAAAGATCAGAGGAGACAGGCAATTTGTAGGAAGAACCAAAATGCAATAGATGACTGTAGGGATTTGGCTTGAATTAAGAGTGGGGGAAATAGTGCTATGTAGCAAAGAATATAGCAGCATGCAGGCAGAAGGTGATATAGTTGAGGAAGCTGGCATGCTTCTGGAATTTGGATCCAAGAGACACGGAATGCAGAAAAGGACACTCAGAAACATGAGACTGAGCCAGGAGTAATAAGCAGGGAAGTGTTTTGTGGAGGGAGAGGGAACAAGGAGATTACAAGTAAAGCAATTGGTGGCTGTGGGTGGCAGAATACCATGCTGAACCCAGAACATTACATTTTAAACTATTTTTCATGAAAGTATCCTTTTACAAAAATATCCAGCACCATGGAAATTAACCTTCAAATAACTGTATTTTGATAGAGATGCATTGAACGTAGAAAAGGGAGTTTGCAACCCTGTGAGGGAATCAGAAAATTACCCTAAGAGACTGAAATATCACCTTGCACATGGATAATACTTACTGTTAGGCATCCAGTAAGGTGGTGGTGAAGCTGCAGAGTATTTCATACATTGTGCTGTATCCCTTTCACAAACAGGCTGAGCAAGGAAACGCTCCAAACATGCTGCAGTGCCATCCTAAAGGACTAGAGCTTTTAGAAGAAATCCAGAGAGACAACA
The DNA here is from genome assembly GCA_013389925.1 of Aegithalos caudatus. Classification (NCBI taxonomy): domain Eukaryota; kingdom Metazoa; phylum Chordata; class Aves; order Passeriformes; family Aegithalidae; genus Aegithalos; species Aegithalos caudatus. Next base: position 263,575 of record WEIU01015340.1, read on the forward strand.
CTCAGCTGAAGATTAGCCAGGAGGGTTGTATCTTCACCAAAACAATGCTGTTTCTATATGACTGGTATTACATAAAGAAGGGCTTAGCAACTTGGGGTTGTTAATTTAACATTTGCATAGCCAAGAGTGAGGAAAGAAACATGATATGCTGCAATCTATTATTAGAAACCACTGCGAGGTATTAAGTTTTGGAGTAGTTTCCCTTTTTCTTTTTGTTTCTTGTTCCTTACCCTTGTTAGTTTCTCTTTCCACAGTCATGTGTTCCCCTCCCACTCAAGGACATGATTTTCAGCAAGAGCTGTGCTGCTGATTTTACAGTCACTACACTGTGCTCGGTTTCTGGTGTTACTCAGCCTCTTTCCATCACTACAGAGCTCCCTGCTAGAGAGAGTAACAATTTGCAATCCATGACCATGAAATAATGACAATGAAGGGGGCACAAAGATGCTGGGAGGGCTGGAGCACCTCTCCCACACAGACAGGCTGAGAGGGCTGGGATTATCCAGCTGGGAGAACAGAAGGCTTCAGGGACACCTTAGAGCACCTTACACTGCCTAAAAGGAGCTTACTAGAGAGCTGGAGAGGGACTTTTAAGAAAGGAATGCAATGATAAGACAAGGGGGAATGGCTTTAAATGGAAAGAGGGCAGGTTTGGATTAGGTTTTTTGAAGAAATTCCTTACTGTGAGGATGGTGAGGCACAGGGACAGGGTGCCCAGAGAAGCTGCGGATGTCCTGTCCCTGGAAGTGGTCAAGGCCAGGCTGGATGAGGCTCTGAGTAATCTGGTCAAGTGGAAAGTGTCCCTGCCCATGGCAGATGGGGTTGGAACAAGATGGTTTTTAAGGTCCCTTGCAACCCAATGATTATATTATTCTATTACCTTGGCTTGCAGAACATGGCAGTTAATTTTGAGGGAAATCCTTTGAGGATTTGAGGGGGAAATACCAGAGTTTTCACAGTTGGGAACCTACCCAGCATCATGGTCTTTTCCATTGTGGCAGCACATTTCTATGTCTTTTTTAATTTTGGAACTTTTCCCACACCTTTTATTCCTACCAGTCTCCTCTGAGGAGAGGCTGGAAATGATTCTTAAAACAGAAACTAATAATTTTTTTTCTCTCCCTTTCTCTCTTTCCTAAAAAGAAAGCCTATTTCCTCCTGTTGTAGAAGAGGCATTTTTCACCCAGGGAAGGAAACAACTGTTGTTATTTACTTCTTCTTCACCAAGGGAGGTTCAAATGTTTGTTTCCTCCAAGGCTAGAGAGCTCTCCTGATAAGGTTGTAAAGCACCACTTTCCAGTGTGCTAAATTTAAAGACCCTGCACCTGCCCTTCAAGAGTATACACAGTGTTGTCAGTGGGTTGCTCAGGCAGGGTGCTCTCAGGCCACTCCAGTATTGCTTCACTTCGTGGCTCTTGGAGTGGGGAAGGAGGAAATCAGCTGCTCAAACCACAGCAGAACTGAAGGCATTTTTTAAAAAAAATCCAATTCAAACAGTGACCTAGGTAAGCAGTTTAAGGTCACACATGGACACCTGGTGTGTCAGTGTACCTTCAGGGCCAGTTTGCTTTTTGCATTGCCCTTTTGGAACTTTAGCTTCTGAAGCAAAAGTTGTAGTGCAAGTCCAATTTTTGGCTGTCTGTGCCTGGTTTATTTCAATCATCAATACTGCTTGAATGAGAGTCCTCTATTGACTATTTATAGTTCTAAACAAGGAAAACAAATACTGTCTCTTCAGATGAAGTGCCAATGTCTCTGTAATTCCCGCAGTTGTAGTGCTATGATTGGAATATGGTGCCAGATGCATGGATCCCTCAGACAAACAGCTTTCTGGCAGGAGAGAGGAAGATCTGGCTCTGGCAAGGCTGATTATGTAAAAAGTTGCCATGTTACTGGCTCTCATTACCTGTATTGGCTTGATTTGAAGAAGCAGAGAAGCCAGACACAAACTACTGGATAAAACAGAGCTGGCAAACCCCTTCACACACATGCATACCTTGTTATTCCCATTGGAACCACTAAGTGATCTTGACAGGGCAGCTACAGACAAACAGTCTTACTTAAGACACCCCAGTGGTGAGAGGAAAGATTATTTTGTACTGATTTCCTTTTTCTTGCTGCCAGAGATGGTGCCCTTTGCACTCCTGACAAGGCACAGAAAGGTGGGGATGCTGTGTGTCACCCTCACTGGACAGGACTGGCCCAAGCAAGTCAGATTGTTTGCTAGAGCAGAGTTTATGTGAACAGCTGCTGAAGGATATGAAGGATGAACAGGATGAAGTAGGATTGTCTTCAGAGCCTGGATTCCAGAAATCTCTGGTGAGAGAACAGAAGAGTCTTCAAGAACAAGGAAGGGTTAGCAAATAGCAGACATGCTAAATCAGGTCACTCAGGAGAGGGTTAAAGTGAAGGCAGAGAAAGGCATCAGCTTTTAGGATCAGATTGATTTCCCCACCCAGCCCAGCCTCCAGGCAGCTGAAATTAATTGTACCTTTTACTTGATGAGAAATCAGCAACTGACCTGTTAAGCTCTGGGAAAACTGATATGGTCTGTTTGCTTGACCTTTTTCATTCGGGAACTTGGCGTATGCATGAGTGCTTTGAAAGTTTGCTGCTGGCCAGTCCCCAAAAGGCCCCTATCCTGGCATGAACCAGAGGTCACGCTGAACCCAGCTCACCATCCCTGAGCACGCAGGAGCACCAGCCCATTCAACCTTTTGGATCCCTTGTGTCCCACACTCACATAGAGAGTTTTCAGTGTCACAATTTGCATTTTCCTACTACTGCACCAAACAGTGACTCCTTTAGCCGGGGCTCTGAGATTCCCTCCTCAGCTTTCCTCCTGGTGCCTCTTCCTAGCTCACACCACCTATTGCAGGAAACCAGAATGTCCAGAAACCACGGTAGTTTTTACCACCCAGTACTGCTGAAGGTAATGTTGAACCACGGGGTCCAGCTGGTGGTTTACCTTGCAGTTGTGTGATGCGCAAGGCTCCTTGCAGACAGGGAGGTTTGGCTGTGGCTTGTCTGGAGAGTGCTCCAGTGGGAGTTTCCCTGGGGAATTACTAGCCTGGCAGTGGCTTGCCTGCCCCAGCATGCCTCATCTCCTGCCTCTCCTAGTCTGCATCCCACAGCCCTCCTTGCTAAGGGTCAGTGGTGCTCCTGCTAGGCCACCTATCCCAGGAGAAGCCACAGCCCTGGCACCCCATAGTGGGAGTCCCCCCCAGGCTTCCTCCAGGAAGACTGTGCTCAGGCCCTGCCTTGGAAAGTCCACCTTTCTTCTAGCAGTGTACCCCAGGTTGTGGGTGTTTTCCTCTTCATAGTTTTACTTTTTAAACCCATTTGTCAGTTATTACTTTCTGTTTTAATAGGCTCCAGCTGGCTGAATCTGAGGGCACAAAGTGATTGATGCATTTGCCTGGCACTACAGCATTCTTTCACTGAAAATGGTGGTGGTGATTCCAGAAGGATGTTTGACCAGGCATTACTGAAGCTAAAATTTGTCAATTCATAACTTTAACACTCCATAGAGTTTGTTGTTCAAAAGCACACACAGGAAAACTGAGCTGTTATTTTCCCTGTCTTTGATCAACATGCCAGCGTGCTGCTGTGAAATGAAACAGCGTAGGCTGACAGATGAGAAGTTTCCCCCAAGGGCATTCTCCTAGGAAGGCAACACTGCTGATGTAGCAAGGAAATAAATCTCAACATATATGAATACTGCTGTGTACATGCTTTTATGGCACTTGGGGAAGAAATGAAAATAATTCAAAAATACAGAAGCCTTCGTTCTACAGTTCTTTAGCATTTGTACATTTTGTATGTATCTTGAAATGAGCAACAGTGAGCTGGAGGATGGAGCTGTGCCTTTTTAACAGCTGTAGCTTGGAACATCTCAACATGCTGCCTTGGGAGCCCCTTGCCAGCTCAGCTCTCCATAAACAGAGGTTTTGGTGCAGCAAGGGGGAGGATGAAAGCCAGGGAGACACCTTTGGAAGTCTGGAACTTCACAGCCCTGTCTTACTTATTAATAACACTCAAATGTAGCTACTTTAGTATTTATCTTCTCCAGATCTCCTACATGTAACCCTCTCCCCACAGGGCTGCTCGTAAATGCTGTTCTGCTCTCAGGAGGTGCGTGGCACTAGCAAGGCCCTGGCTCAACTTGACCCAGCAAGTCATGTTGATTCCAAAGGTGAGTTTTTCCCATTCAGGTAACTGTGGTGGAAATTTGAGACTCTAGGCCTTTAAGTGATATTTCATACCCCCAATGGGATTACAGCAACTGCACTGCACTTCTACAGATAAATAAAAACTGAATGTTCCATGAGTTTTCTTGCTAAGTTGTACCAGCTTTGAGTAGTAGATATTGGTACAGGAGCTGATTTACGTGTGAGATGGCAAATGAAGCTTTGTGATCAATGCTCTTCAGGAAGAAGCACCAAGGACACAAACTCCAGTTACTCCCATAAGCTGTGCTGTTGTTTTCTGGTTTGGGATTTTGGGCTGTTTCCCCCCAGTCATCCATTGCAACATTCAAAGCATCTTAGGAGAAAAGAACAGCACTTCAGCAAACAAGATCGACTTCTTCTGCAGTGGAGTTCAAGATTTCTTATTGTTTCTTTTACACTCTCTATACTCTTCACAGCACTCAAGCACTCACGCGGACAAGACAGTTATTCCTTGCAATAAGTGTACTCAACTTACAAATATTGAGCAACACAAGTCAAAGCAGTGTTGGGATGGTTAAGCAACACTTTCCTAGCACAGCATGATCAGCTACATTTCAAGCAATGCTTCTGAAGAAAGAAGTCTGTGAACAAATCAATTGTTTTCCATCAAATTTTTTCTTACCTATAAACCAAGTGAGGCTTTTGTGGTCATTTACAACCCTGCAAAGAGTTGAGCTGCTGCTTAATTCTCAGAACAGGTAACATTATTTCATTAAAAAAACCACAAAGCCCCCCTGATTGGAGACCCCCTCCTACCTGCCATCACTCCTTCAGTTGTTGCTGCATGCTCTGCTTTGTCAATACAGAACCAGGTTCCCAGCAGCTTCCAGCATGGCCTGCACCAGGCCAGGCTCCTGCCTGGACTCAGACCTCACAGCTTGGGTTGGTGCCCTGCACAGCTTTCCAACACTAAACAGGGAATGTTTACAGAAGTCATAGGATTTGGCCAAATTCCACCACTGCCATAGAACCAGTCTCAAACCCTATCTTGCCTAGAGTTCTAAATACTGGAATTATTTTTATTAAGGTCTAATTACACAGTCAATTTAATTACAAGGACCTAGAGTTCCTGCTTGCCTATTGATCATGTTGCATGCTTTAAATGAGATTCCTGTTATTAACATCTATTTATAGTAATTTACAATCCATTTCAGGCAGCTGCCATAAGATAATGGATTAGATGTTACTAACACAATTTGGTTGTAATCTTGGGAAGCAAAGGTTTGCTCAAGCACTACTGCATGCTGGTACAGTAGTTGCATACAGTCTTTTCTGAACACACTTGTACACCCACTCCTTGTCATGGCAGAGCACAGCCCTCGATGTGCTCAAGCACCATTCTTCAACAATGTTAGAGAATTTTTAAGTCAGCAAGTCTGAATAGCTCCAGCCAAAAAAGACACCAACACATCTGTAATTAAGAACTTCATAGACAGGACTACTGAAACTCCAACTCTCTACTCTCAAGCTGCATTCTCTAATTTCTCTCTCATTCCCCTGGAATAAACCTCCAGGTATACTGTCCGAGATTTGGGGCAATTTACTGTAGTAAATATTCTTCACTAAGTCAATTCCAAATGCTGCATTACAGTTTGAATATGTCAGCTGTTTTAAAGTTCACTATCTGTAACAAATGTCAGTTTTAGTCCCTCCTTTGCATGCACTTGAGAAAACCTCATTATCTCAAACATGACAAGATATTCAAGACTGTAAACACAAAAATACTGCATTATGTTTTCAGTTCACTAATGCCTCAGATGAATTTCAGAACAAAATCAGTCTTAGCAGTAACACAAGGATTTTTAAAGTCCTTTATTAATCTGAATATAAAAAGACAGAAGCTGCCTACAATATAGGACAAAGCTCTTGCTTCATGAGGAAACAAAATTTTCTTTACAAAGTGAAAAAATAAATACCCTCTTAGAGTAAGGTTTATATGCTAATGTGTCATAAAAAAGTAGAGTTTTAATATTTTGACAAAATGTCTGTGCAAAGAAACAGATGCATAAACACACATTACTGCTACATTAAGGCAATATGAAAAGTATAGTCAGAAAATTTCAGTAAAGTGACAGTGTACTTTTCTAGCTTTGATTAAGCCAGTATTGCACCCAAACATGGTCTCCAGTTCCCTCTGTACCCTGGAGAAGACACTAGGAAACCAGAGCCCAAAATGCCCAAGTAGGGGGGTGGAAATCAACAACGTTTTATTGGGTAGGTCATTTCCTGCTAAAGATGCTAACTGAAGAAAGCATTTAAAATTGTACACAACCCTTAAAGATTAATGGTGCACATTTAATTGTTTAAAATCAGTCTCCAAAAAATAAAGCCAACTTGAAGGGCAGTTGCCTGCAGCTCTCAAGACCAGCAGCCAAAAGTGGACTGTGGGAAACTTGGGAGTACCCTGCCCACTGAGAGCTGTGAATGAAGTCCCATAGCAGTGCTTCCACTGGACACTGTCAACCACAAGACTTTCCTGACCCACCCTCAACACTTGAAGATTAACAATCTTGTCCTCCCTTTCCAAAGCTATTCTCTCAGAACTGTTTTCTATTTAATAGAATTCTGAGTTATGCACAGCTGCTTAGTGAAGCCTTGTAACTTCAGTTTAAGAACTAATTTTTTTAAGAGATCTCTCCTCTTTAAAGCAGTTTACTAAAAGCAGAAGCTATGAGCCTTACTAAACTGGTATGTGTAAAAGCAAGTCTTACTATTAAAATAAACAGTGCAACTGTACTAAAAAGGATTTAGAGCATGTAAAAGAAATGCTGCATTGCTTTCACTGGGTACATCTGCATGTGTACACCACATTTCTCCAGGGTTACCTCTTTGTGGCAACACTGCCACGCTACAAACTTAGGGATTGTTCTTTAAGTAACATGAATCAATTACACTTCTCTCAGATGATGTCCCAAACCATTTTGGACATGCTGAACAAAGAATATTTATGTTAAAAAATGCAGTATTTTTTGCTTTTGACCGTGGATAGGTGCCAGAGTGATTGCCTTCTTCACAATCAATGGTTGCATTTCTTATTAGTGCAGTTTGAAGGGTACATGATGCGTTTATAAAGTGTGTGTGTGTAGATCATATCACAGTCAGATTGAGAAGGCTGGTGTGAGTTGGCAAGTACACATGCTGGACATGCTCCACACGAGATCTGCAAACAGGACATGACTGGAAAGGAAAAACATTGGGAGATTAGTTTACTTTGTATTTTGAGAGTATCTGCACTTCCTGCAGACTGCACACATATAATAACAGCACTACTCCCATCATCCCATATTTAAGACAGGGTATGGTAAGCATGGAGCTCATTCTTAGCCTCACCACAAATTACATTAACACGTCATTCGGAAAGAATGCTCTCTGAAATTAGTTTGCCACAAACAAAATTTTAGTAGTTTTACTAGGCCATCAACACAAACATATTAATCCATCACCATCAAAGATATAAAAACAAACCTTCCACACAAACTGCTAACTCATAACACAATGGCACTGCATTTACCTGTAACTGGGAAGCACAGGACTTGCAGCAAACTGTGTGGCCACAGGGACAAAAGGTGGAATTTATCTCTTCTTCACAACACACCATACAAAGCATGGACTCCTTCAGCTTCCGCAACTTCTCTTGCAGGGCTTTTGTTTGTTGGCAGCTGAGGCCCTCACAGTTGTCACAGTTCATGCTGCTTTCTGAAGACTTAAGGGGGGAACTTGGTGGGGTTTGATCACTTCTTGAAACAAGATCCACAATGCCAGCATTATAAAGAGCTCGCCTCGCATGATCATAAACTTCTTTTGACGTTCTTTTAATATCAAAGACGTATTTTTTACCAAGATTAATGTTTTCATTCAGAAATAGAGATGCTAGGTGGCCCTTTAAGTCTCGACTATACTGCATCATGACAGCACTGGTGACAGTGTCACACCTATAAAGCAATAGGGCAAATGCAAACTTGGTTAGTTAATACCAATGGAATGATCCTACACTAATTTGTTCCCAAAGTTGAAGGAACAGCACTGAAATTAAAAGCAAATGAAAGAGTCCGAGGCAATATTTAAGCTCTTGAATGATCTTTGCATGAAAACTCTCCTTTGAAAAGTGTAAAATGCAAAGCGACAATTACTTTACATCTTTAAAACATGAAGTGTCTGGTAAAATGGAGTCAGCCTATGGAAGGAACTTAAAGAATTATGCTAACAAACAGCAAACAGTTGCTTAATCCGCAGTTCAGCTTGGCAACCTTTTTGCATGGCATTTCCAAACGCTGCCCTAAAGAATTCCAATTAAGAGTCTTTGGCTCTCAATTTTTATCATAAAGTCAAGTGGTGTTTTTAACCAAATTCCCATCCAGTACTTTATATACTAGTATTATATCATTCTGAAGGGAACCAGCGTGAATGACGTGTAAAGAATGAAGGCATTCGTATTTGCCACTGTGCATTTCAGCTATCCTAACCATGCTTGTCACATGTTTCAGTGATCCAGGTGAATCTTCAGAAGCCTCTTAAGGCGATTCACTTCTCTAGGCAACACAGGAAGGAAAACACAAACACAGAACAGAAGGACTACAGCCTCCCAGGGCGTAAGGTCCAAGATCTAAGCTTATGGCCAAATGCTATTGCCAAATGAAAATTCTGCTTAAATTAAAACGAGAATCTGTGAAGGACAGCAGAAATTACAAGCAAAGACAAAGATCAAGCAGTAACTGAAACTGCTATGTGGTAGTTAATTTTAAGAAAACACTGCTAAGTGTGTTTGACTTAAGTGTGTTGACTGTGTAAGCTAGCCTTACTGATCAGTGTTGGACATACGGGAATGAAAGGGGCTGAAAAGTTGCCCACCAACAAATGAGTAGAGCACCCCTGCCTCAAAGAGCAACAGGACAGAGACAATGGATAGCTGCTGGCATGAAGCAAAATCCTGAGCATGTGAGCAAGGACAGAGGAAATGTAAGAAGGTTTAAATATATGGGATGGGAAGGTGGCATACAGATAATGTAACAATTGAAGGAGCCAAATAAAGGTTCTACACATTCTGAATGACAGGATCTTCCCCACTGCTCTCATTCTCCCTCTTACACAGGAATAAAAAAAGTATGCATTGCTTATTAAGTATAAAGGAACATAAAAAGTTTATACTCTGAAATGCTGTTATTCATAGGGGGAAAAAAATCGCTTACTTTTCTTGTTACTCCCACCCCACAAAATGTAAAGTAGCAAAAACCTGTTTAGCTTCTGGACTTGAGAGGAAAAGAAGCTGCAAAGACAATGGAATTTTGTAAAGTATTTCCAAAGTGCAGTCAGACTGCTGGCTGCTTAAGCAGTCTTAGTTCAAACACTGGAGAAGAGCAGCAGCACATGACTCTAGGGTCAATACTGACCTGTAAAATGCATGTGTCTCTGTAATTGCTCTGTAGAGTCCACTTGCTGCCCTCGTACTGATCATCTTAAACAAGAGAACCACACTATTACCAGACTCCTTGGTAACAGTCAGATATACATTCTTCCCAGACTGAGTTGCCATTTGAACAACAGGATAAGCAATCCTATAAATTAATGTTAAAAAAAAAAAAAAAGGTTATTTAGTTATTAAGGATTACGGCATTTTCCTCAAACTATTACAGTGCATTTTTATCAGAAGTCACAATGGTTTCTGATGGTAGTCAGCAATGCTGATTGAAGATGCTGCCTCAAAAAATATATAAAAATGAAGACTATTAAGGTCACTTGCTTATCTTGATTACAAGCAGGTAGTGTCCTCAGACCCTAGATCCCAATAGTCACTTTTAGCAATTCTCAGAGCAGTTTTGTGTATTTATGTGAAAACTAGAGGCATACTCCGTATTTATGAAAAATTGATCATGCAAATGGTTCCAGGAAACACATACCTGTTGATTGGACTGAAGTCATCTTTACAGATGGATATGCCTTCAGGTCCAACACCAATAAGGAGTTTTTGCCCTTCGCTATCTCTCACTGAATGCCACTCTACCCCATAGTTCTCCAGTGTTGTAACAATCTGTAGAATCTGGTATTCAGCAGATGCTTGACTTAAACCTTCTAGCTCCTTGTGTTTTGTAATAATGCTGTTGGTAAAAAGATTAAGAATAGGTGAAATAACTCAAGTATCTGCTGTTGCTGTCAGCAACTTGTTTTAACACGGGTTTTTAGATGACCTAGTTAAACAGATTAGCAAATGCTCCTGACCTGCTTTATCTGCCTATAGATTTCCAGCAATTGTGAACTGTAAACAGTTGAGAATTACCAAAACTTTCTGAGAAAGGCAAGAAAATACTGTGCATTTGCTTAGAAATTAAAAAGCTACAAGTAATCAAGGCTTTCCAACTAACACCATTAGCCCCAACATATTTCCCTGAGCTACGACTAAGTTTATAGTTAAAGAAAACACTACAGAAAAGTATGACAAAGTATGAATGTTTCCTGATATTCAGGAATTGAACTATGAAGATGTTACAGAATTCTGTTTACTTTCCAGAGTAAGGGTACTAAGCCAGGTAAATCCCTTCATTCACAAGTATAGGTCTAAGACATACTTACAATTTAAATACCCTGCTCCAGGTACTTAAATACATCTGTATTTCCCCACATACGAAAGCTTTCACAAGAAAAAAAAAACAAACCAAACCAAAACAAAACAAAACAAAAAAAACAAACAAAAAAAACCCAACCCAACCCCAACCCTGCCCCCCTCCCCCCAAAAAAAACACAAAAAACCAACTAGGCATAACAAACAAACAAAAAAAACCACCTCATAATTGAGCTTAAAATTTAACTGAAATCAGGACATCAAACATTCAGGTTGGAGATTTTGAATTCCAAAGTTATTATTGTTAAATTACTGGTCTACACTATAGCACCAGCAATTAAATGCTTAACAAAATCTTCTGCTGTTGATCTCCAAAAAGGAAACTAGATCATCGTGCTTTTTACCTCTCCAAAATGGTAGTGGTGAGCTCTTTTGCACACAACTCTTCATAATTGTACTTGGCAGTGTTCTGGTTATAATCTCCAAACTTCATCTGTGCCAGCAATGCGCTAAGTTCAATTGCATGCTCTGAAGAACACTGAAGATTACCAGCAAGAAGATCTTCTTTTATATGCAGGAAAAACATATGCCTGCAACACAATCAGAAACATTTGCTTACACAAATTGTTACATGACATCTGTAATCAAGATGTGTAACGAGTTACATCTAACTATGTTTGGTAATCAAAATTTGCACTGAATGTACCAAGTAGATAAAGTCTGGCACAAGGGAAAGAAAAGGGACCTCCATCTTATTCTTTACTCACTCCTAAACATGAAGCTACAACTGAACATGGCATTTAAAATCACTACTAAAAGAAAAGAGCACTTCATCATCACAATTATCTCAAGAATAAGAACTGCTTTAACTCCTAAGGCAACTTAGTAACTTCAATTTAGTGAGTAAAACATCATGAAAGACTTCAATTAATCTCCTATGTTTACTTTTTTGGTTGCGATTTACAAATTATTCTTAATCACTCTTTCCGTGAAAAACTTCTTCCTAATACCCAATCTATTCTGCATTTCACAAAAGCAAACTTGGGAAGAACATCTCAAAACATACACACTTCTCTTATTCAAGAGGGAAAATGATACTTTCTCTACACAGTGGAAATGCCCCTGCCACTACGGCCATGGTATTTTTGCCAGCAACATGATTAACAGAGTAATTTGAAATATCTGAAAAGGCATTGGGGAATAGAATAGGAAAACAGCTACCGTGTAAGCATTTGTCAGACCAAACTTTGCACTTGAGACCAAGGCAGGTTTGACAGCTTGATGAAACTTCAAAAAGCTGCTCTTAATTATCTAACAGGTTACTTGACAGACAAATCAACATTTTTACCAACATTAACAGCAGCATGTTATTATCACCTATGGGTTGCCCTAACTTTTATAGATCATTCTTATTTTCCCTCAGGGGACACAATATAAATTTCTTACCATTTAAGACTCAACATATTTATGGAAGCCAGATGGAGAATTATGTATCACAGAGTTACATATCACTGAAAAATCTTTCAATAAATGAAGCCTTGCACCCACAGGGATGTGTCTTGGCTTCCACAGGAACAGGACATTTCCTTTTCTAAAATGAAGTCTATTCTACTTTTAAGAAGAGCTTTACTTAAGCTTTGTATTAAATCTCTCATCACTGAAGTTGAAGATGCTGATAAGTGATGAGCTTTCCTTCCAATGAGAATTTTGAATAATATCTTACATATATTCTGTTGTATCATTCTGTAATTCCTTTGTACAATAAGGCAAACAGGATTCTTTTTCAGCATTTTGAGCAATTACAAAACTTGAAAAAGAGTTGTGCTCTTTCTTAGCTCTTTTGGTAAATGTTGCAAGTAAGAAGATACCAGCCCAAAAGATCTCACATCCACAACTTTTTGAATCAGGAAAAAAGAATTGGTATTGAATTATCCTGTAAGGTTTCCTACAGTCCACTTGCTGCAACAAGTCCCAGCTCCAACGACCCTCTGCAAACTGTTTGTCATGCTAGAGCATCATGCTTGTAGGGATGCAAGTGCTTAATTGCATCACTCTCAAGTCTGAGCATCCAGCTACATCCTTCAGCAGTTCTAGAGGGGTCTGGTGGAAGCCAATGTCCTCACACCGTGCAGGACACAAGTTTAGGTGGCCAGAGGACCAGAATTTCAGACAGTTGTCTCCACTCCGTCAGCAGTTCAGACTCCGTTGTTTTTTTTTTTATAGATAGTCAAACCTCTGCCCTTATGTGTTTCTCCTACCTTGCAGAGTCATAGCTCTTTGGGCTTGGGCCCCAGAAAGGCATGTCTGTGGCCTCTTAGAATGATTTTGTTGGAAAGACTCTCTTTGGTGCTCAGCCCATAAACCTAAAGAATTCAGTATAAATTACAAAAACACTAGGGCCAAAATAAATTCAAATAGTAGGCTTTCCCTAACTCCAACCAACATTTCATAAATTAAACAGCTTCTCATGCACTCTTGGTCCTCTGACAATACCAGAACAGGACTTCTAGTAATTTTAAGTACTAATTACCAATACAGCATTTCAGAGAAAGATTAGACTTTTTTCTCATTAGCTAAAACACATTTACAACTACCACACCTAAATCCTTGTATCTTCAGGTTTTTTCATATGACAGCACTGGCTACACAGGGTAAAGTCAAGAGTTCTCCCCTTGCTGGGAGGACCTTATTGACATCTCAAGGGGAACTGAAAACCAAAATATTGCCCCTGCAAATACAGATGAATTACAGAAGCAATCAAAGCAGAGGCATGTCTTGTCACATTCCATTACCACAAAGCCAGTAATGGCACAGGAAGACAAATGAGTTTAAGGCACAATGTGAAGTAGCATCACATCAGCTAATGCGCAGTAACTTCCCATAACTCATATCCCGTAAGGGAAAGCATCTCACAAATACTCAACTTTGCATTTTTTTGATAAATAGAACAAACAGCACATATAAAGGACAGTTATTGCAAAGTAACTAGTTATGCAAATTCAGTCCATCTGCACCTAAATAACCTAATCCACACCCATAACAGGACAGTGAATGACTTCACACTGACCTGTTAGAGCAGCTGCCCCAAACCAAAGTTCTCTGAGGTAGCAAGTTCTCTGCTTTCTCTGCTGCCTTTTTTTTTTTTCTCGTGTGTGTGTGTTTGTGTGTTAGGTTTTTTGTTTGGGTTTTCTTGTTTGTTTTGACTCCTTAAGTGTGTTTGATGAAAAAAAGGCACCTAGAAATTGAAAGGCAGTGATGTTTACAAACACATCTGAAAAAGTGATTTTGATTAGCCCATCCAGCTGCAGAGTGCACTCCTTCAAAACTATATTAATATCCATTGTAAAATCATTCCTCTTCAAAGGCCACAAACATGACACTAGCCACAATCTGATAACAAATCTGAGTTTTTTTTACACAAAACTAAACAAAGTCTTTTTGATCCTTAAAGAAAAAAGCATAAGAATGTGATTTTATTGCTGAGTACAGTCAAGCAAAACTAAAGCATTAGGATCCTTGATGCAGTTCCTTATCTAATTCTGCAAATTCCAAAGGACCTGATACATTGTTGTGTAGGAAATATCATATCACAGATACTATTAGTTACAAGAAGGGATTTATGTAAGTTTTTGTAAATTAGATTGTGACCTGAGCATTTCATACACAATCCACCATCACTCCTTTCTTGGAAACTTTATAGATATGATTAAAAAAAAGTCAAGACTTTTCTCACCTCTAAAGATAGTCACCTCTAAAGATAGGTTGCACAGTAAAAGGATACTTTTTTTCCAAGAAATTATTTCAGCTTTAGTACTTTTGACTTTATGAAATTTTTACCTAGCAAGTTTCAGAACAATGAACTGGTAAAACTAAAAACTGAACTGTTTGTACTTTCCCTAAAGGTTGCATTTCCAACATTGCTGGTAGAAAATCTGGAGTCTGTCCACCATGTAAGAAACTAAATATTTTTGTTTCTGCATCATTCACACTTCAGTTGCACTTGATACATTAATATTACATGTTATAAATTTGAGAATTAACTGAAGTCAGACAAAATGTTTGACTGTTCCTACCCCTCACCCCAGGCCCAACATTCTCTTAGCACATTCTGCAGCTTTTTACTACCCTTTCCAAAGCTTCATTTAGTCTTTAAATCTTCACAACTCTGAACTTTGCCCATCAATTGCTGTGACTCCTAGTCATCCTAACACCTGCCAGACGTGTTGGGACATTGATCAACTACAGGCAACTTTAAGGACAAACAGAACTTCCCATTGCACTTGTAGCCCAAGTTCTCTACACGTGACAACATCAGTACAAAAGACAGTCTCTGTAGCCCAAAATAGCCTTTTCTTCCCCTCTGAACCCCATGGTACCCAGACATGTCTGTGTGTTCAGTTGGGGAACATTCCTCTGAGTTTGGTAGCACAAAACACTACATAAGATACTGACTGGAGGGCAACACATTAAGTTTGCCAAAGCTATACTCCCATCAGCCACTGACCAGACAGATTTCTTCCCTTCCAAAAGAACAAAGGGCAGTTTTACAATCAGAAAAGGATCACAGATTTTCTTCAAGCATTAGCTACACTGGCAAATTTATATTCATTTTGCATCCTTATTTTTGGATCCATGTTTTGCATATAATTTAAGATTTACATGCATACAAAACACTCAGTATAATCAAATGTGGTGTGATCAATGTATTGCAGTTGGATGTAAATAATTAGATACAGAAACTGTAGAAAGGGGGAGGTTGCAAGTAGATTTCAGCAGATGGTCCATTTCACAAAGAAGAAGTACAGCTACCAAACCAAAGTCACAGACCCAGATATCAGTCACATTAATTGCTTTTTGCCTCTCTCTGAAGCAATTTATGCAGGCTGAGGACACCGACACCACTGCCAGAAACAGACATCAGTACTTCACTGCAATGGAATTCCAAGGGAGGGCAAATCACCTAGTTAGTGTTCATCCAAATGAACTGGCAAAAACAACTCCACAAAAAAATACTATGAAAAGTAGGCGTAACACAAGATCACATTTTCTTTTGTAACTCATTGAAGACAATTACGTGCATTCTGAATCAAGGCTCTGCACTACTACTAGCAGTTTCTACTTTTTTTTTTTTTAATCAAGGCAAGGAAAACAGAGAGAATAGGTAGTTAAAAATTCTAAGCTCTAAACTTAGCTGTCAATGAAAGGAGTGACAAACCCCAATCCTTTATCAAAAAAGTGTCTGCATATGACTAATGACCCCTAAACCAGAAGCATAGCCAAAAGACCTCATTCTCTTGGCCAGACTACTGGCAAGAATCTTAGCATACGTCCCAAGGAACTACCTGTTCTCTTTGGGGTATGATTCCTTACCATAGGTTAATGCTCCTATCCTACTGTAGAGTACATTTACTGCTCTGTAGTCTAAAGCCAAAATTAAGAGGCATAGTTGTTCACCCTAAGCATATATGGGTAAAGATTTCTAAATCTATAGAATATAATTCTGTTTTTAAAAGCAGACAAGACCACCCCACACGAAAAAGTAATATTTTTTGCTTTTTTACGCTCCTCAGTATCTTTGTTCTTCCTTGATCTCAGCAGAGTGGGTAAAAGACTACCAACTGCAATTCAACTCTGATTCAGACAAACAGATCCATTAAACTCTATCACACACTTTCATTGCCTTGTAGCAAACACCATGTCACTGCTGTGCTGGCTACCCAATGCTAGAGGGTAGCAGGTTGGTTTCCTCACTTTTTATCTACTACATGTATCTGACTCGTCAACAGATTTAAGGCCATTCTTAATTTCAACTAATTCATCGATACAACTGGACAACACAGCAAAAAAAGTGTACTTTGTAAATGTAATTCAAATACTGGCAAACATCACACAGCTTTAACAACCTGCAAAACAATAACTGCCACTCTCAAGGCTGGCATTGTGTGGCTCACTAGAATTTGACATATTTTAAATGTGGTGGCTTACATGTGAGTATTTGATTTTCACTCATGCTACACAAGACAAACAATGCTGAATTTAAAACCTAAATCCACCATTCTCCCAGACTCCTGTCAGGCACCATTGGCCTCTTGGGGGCTTGGCAAACACTTCCAGTTAAAAGGTGGGCACACATTTCAGGACTCCTCTGCTCCATGTTCCACAGCAGCCTGTGGCCGATGCCCGGAGCTCTGTGCCCCAGGCAGGGGTTGGGATACCCCAAACTGGAGCTGGCTTCCGGGCCATGCCGGGGCTACTCCCAGTCACTGCCTCTGGCCCCAACCCCGTCAAAAAGTCTCCTGAAAATTCTGATTAGTGATGTATAATCCTTTCTCTAAGCCCTAGCTCCTTGCTACAATTCAACCCTTCACAGCATTTGATCCATGAACCACCCACAAGTCATTCAGTAAAGAGGTGACAAGCAGGTTTGCTTTTCCCCCCCTCCTAACTATTGCATGAGCTATCAAAGAAAGAGAAAACGTGAAAATGAACATGACACAAGCCAGAGTTATGATCTCGATCTTGGACCATCACATGAGTCTTTAAGTCTTTAAGTAAAGAGATGGCAATCCTTTTCAAGCCAGTGTGGTTTTCCATGCTAAAGAAAACTTATAGCTCTTCAAACTTCTCTAAACAGCACACCGTTCTCATCTCAGGTTGTTTGTAAAACTCTGACTGCAGCAGATTAAATTTGAATGACATTCTTGCACTGAAACACTTTTATTCCATTGAAAACAATTCTAAACTATGGCATCATGTGGTACAATTCATTACCAGGTAGTCAAATAAAAACCCCTAGAAGCTGAGATCTAAAGAATAATAAACTGCTTTTAACCCTGTAAAAAAAAAGTGCAGTAGAAAGGGTTTCTCCATGCAATTCTCAGATTCCCAAGGCACTTAGTGAACGTGGTTTGTTGCCACAGTGGTCAGAGGTACAATTATAACCTGCTCTGCCTATGTCCTCTGTACCAAGAAGGCTGCCTTGTATAAGAATATTAAATTTGGCTGCAATCCTCCTCTGGGCTGATTAAAGATAACAGAAGCAGAGGCTGATGTTCTGTTGCCAGATCGGCTTTCACAGCATGTAGAAACCTGAACATTAAATTGCTACAAACAAACATACACCTGAATTTTAAACTCAAATGCAAGGCAAGGGTCGCTAATGAAGCGCTGCAACTGGGGTTGGCAAAGCTTTCTAAGCACACAGAAAAAAAACCTGGTAACTCAGTCACAATGCTTACCATTATAATCATGATGAAGCACATCAACAAAATTTAGAATTACTTCCAGCTTCTGAGATTTCAAAAGCAGTCTCAACATGCATCTAATTTATATGTAAAAACAGGATCAGAGGCTGCAAGCGGAAGACTGGAAAACTTCCCCAGCGTTCTTCACACACAGGACCACAAGGCAACAGCTCTGCCAAAAACACCCTGTACATCAAATATGGACACAGCTGCTAAAGGAAACTAAGGATACCCATCACTTTCTTCATCAAGACTTTGCAGATAAAGATGAAACAAAGTGTCAGCTTTAACTGTACAGCTAATCCTTGCAATTCTATGATATACCTCTTGGTTTTTAAGTTTGGCAACAGGGTTACAAGTTTTTCATCTCTTTCTTGATGCTTACACACAAACTAAGTATGAATTCACAGTTACGTGCACATGCAAATCCTCAAGCAGACCAGAATAGGAAAAAAGCCAATCTACTAAAACTCAGTGTCAATCCAGAAGAGACATTTACCACAGGCACTGGAATTCTAAGTCTGTTACATGTGGACTACCAGGCTTACGCAACTAAAAGGCAGCTATTACAACCTGACATACAACTTCTATTTGGTTTTAATATATCTCTTCTGATGCCTAAGCCTGGGTTAATTTTTTTAATTGTTTGTTAAAAATATTAGTTTCAGAACAGTCTTAATTAATACATAAAAGAAAGCTTGTCCCACCTACATACTTTAAAAACATCTTTACAGTGGAGAACTACTTGCTGCTCTGATGTAGGTGTATAAGCTGTTACATTTTAGCTGCACAAGCCAGTCTTTGCAGCCCTTGGGGCACGTTTCACCAGTTCAACCTCCCTATTAACTTCCACCTCCTGCCAAGTCTTGCATTGACAGGGTTGAAGGCAGGGACACATGCATCTGTGAAAGCCTTGTGAAGTTGAACAAGCATTCATCAATGATAGCATAAAAATGCCACTTTTAGGTTTCCTCAGATTTTCACCCTGATTGTTTTGTGAGTGGAGACACATCTGACATGCTCAGGGTAATCTCTTCTGCCTCATCAGGTATGAAATTGTGTGGCTTCTTTTGTTCTACATAAAGCCCATTTGTTATTTGGTTTTATACTTACCAAGAATATTTAAATAAGAGTTTAAGGAAAAATACTCCATGGATATGCTATGGATAGTAGAAATTATTTCCTAAATAAAAGTGTATCAGAACTGGAATTCAACTTGAATGCATTTGCCTTACTGAAGCTATTATCCAGGAAAACCATGGTCTACCACCACAGAATTCTGAAAAAGTCAGCCATACTGATGAGCTGGAACCACTGCTCCCCAAAAGCCTCTCCCCTACACATTAGATTAAAAAATAAACTCAAAACCTTTTTTCTATGAAATAAACACCAAATCAGACTGTCAGCTTCTGACCAAGTTCTTAACACATTCTGTGCAAAAGCACCATGTTGTACTCCTGGTCTTAATTCTGAAAGTACTAAGTCAATTATTCTGAGAGTAAAAAATTCAGGTGAGTAATAAAAATGCGTTTTGGCATTATCATACAGACACTAGATTTCAGTTGGCCCCATTCATATTAACTGTACTATCCAAAACTAGCAGGAAAAAGTAGTTGGAAGGTCAGCATTAAATACACATGTGTACAGTGTTCTTTAAAGATAATTCTGTTGCAATTCATGTGGTAAACAAACTCAGGGAGTAAAAGCAAGCGCTCCATACTAATCTTAGAAGACTATTTCTTCTGATTTAATAACAGTAAAACAATTTAGTTAAGAGGACTTGCCACAGAAGCAGCCAGACAGCTGTTTCTTTTGTAGCCTCTGAGGGCCTGTAGCTATATGAAAGTTACTGTAACATAATACCAGACAAAAAGGAATTCAGCAAGTTTTTTTGCACTGTGGGAGAAATTGTTTCCTGCCTTTCTGTACTAGTGGTTCAGAATGACCTAGAGTAACACCACAGAACAGAGGTTACTATCGGACACACAAATACCATATAAAAAGTTTGCTACTGGTAGCATAGCTTCTTCCAGTGCCAGCACTAAGTGCTCACAAAATTACTCACACTCATTACTTACTGGTAGCTACACAAAGCTTAATGTTGCCAATTTAATTACACTTTTTCTAAAAAAAAAAGCAATAATAAACTTCAAAACCGCTAAGATTTTAAAACTACATAGAAAAGTCAAGCAAAATTACCATATGATAAAAGAAACAAAACTGCAATCACTCTGCAAGTTACAGAAATTGAAAACAAAGTATTAAGTTAAATGTACTTACAACCATATTTACTTACCTTGTTTGTTCCTGTAAGATAAGATGTGGCTCAACAAAAAACTTGACTCTCAATTTCAATCGATAAGGGGCTAAACCATCCATCTGCTGGGAGATCCTGTTCCTCAAATTCAGCCACAGATTCTCCCCTTTGCTGCCAGTGAACTGCAGTCCAAAATAATCAACTTCTATAATCCCCAACCTTCTGCAAACCTGAAAGAATAAGATTCTTTACAATCAGGCTACAACATGACAATGAAAAGTAACATCTCAAGTGGTTTTTCAGACTGCTCACTTAAAACACACAAAATTCTACTATCAGCACCTTCATACAAAGGCTTAACTACTTGGATTTTAGGCTGCATACAAAACAGCCCAGAAAAAAAGCACTAGGCATGAACTAGGAATTTCTCCACTAGCCAAAAAACACACGGGCTTCCACAGTCAAATTTCACCCCCACGACAGGCACTTCAGAGGGTCAGCGGATTTCCACAAGAGGAGAATATCTGCTGCTCAACACCACAGCCAATCGCACTTACTGGGCAAGGAGGACTAAAGCAGTACAGTCACCCACAAGTTTAATTTAGGTGCCACCAGCAGACCGGACTGCTCGTCTGTCTCTCCTCAGCATCCCCACGGCACGCACCGCACACACACCGAGGCGGGGCTGACGGAAAGGCGAGAAGGCACCTGGACGGCAGCTGCAGCCCGCTCGGCCCCGGATGCAGAGGGGTTGGATGCAGTGGGTGCTACATCCCCCGCCTGTGGCCCCACTCCTCTCCCCTCCCCTGGGACGCTTCCAACGGGATACACTGCCGAGGCCCGGGCCTGCGCTTCCCACGGCAGCGGGGCCGGAGAGCCCCGTGGCGGGGGATGCAGCACCCTCTGCATTCAATATGGAGAGGGTTGGGGATTTAAAAAAAAAA
>WEIU01015340.1:285340-296130 GCA_013389925.1 Aegithalos caudatus
CAGCGCCCGGCGCCACACGGCGCCCTCGGCCTCCCGCAGCCGCCTCAGCTCCGGGCCGCTCTCCCTGGCGCTGTGTCCGCTTCTATCACAGCTAGGTGTGCTCTTCCAAGCGCAGGTGGAGACCAAGCCTGCTGGGCAGGGACAATCTGTGATGCATGTGAGAGAGGGCCGCCGTGGGCTGTGTGACAACCGAATATTGCCTTCACAGATTCACAGGATCTGTTAGGCTGGAAAAGACCATTGAGATCCTCGAGTCCAACCTATGATGGATCACCAACATGACTGTGGTACTGAGTGTCATGTCGAGTCTTTCCTTAAACACCTGCAGGGATGTGGCTCCACAACCTCCCTGGGCAGCCCATTCCAATGTCTAATCACCTTTTCTGTGGAGAAATTCCTTGAAATTTCCAAACTAAATTTCCCCTGGTGCAGCTTGAGATTGTGTCCTCTTGTCCTGTTGCTGGTTGCCTGGGAGAAGAGGCTGCTCCCAACCTGGCTACACCCTCCTTTCAGGTCATTGTAGAACCTGATAAGGTCCCCCTGAGCCCTGGCTTCAGGTCTCAGCTTTCAAACACTTCTTTTTGTCAAATGGAAGATAAAATCCAAATTGATAGTCTCACTCCCATACTCTCTTTGGCCTCCTCAGCTCTGTGTTATACAGAATGCAAAGCCCTGGAAAAGATGGAAATTTGAAGGACAACCGGCCAAGCCCTGTCACAGCCTCCATGCACCATCATGGAGATTTTACACTCATTAGACTCTGTAGATTGAATTTTGTAGGTGAATTCCTGACAAGGGCAAGAACACCTCCACCAGGCAAGCCCTTGGAAGTATGTGTTTGTCAAGCATACCCAAAGTGCATAAAGTAGTTTATGACTGCTTTAACAATGTAAATTGGAACAACAGGGAGGAGTAAGTACAAAATGCATGCTGTGTGTGTTGCCCAAGAGAAGTGCAGATCAAAGATGTACTGAGCAGTGCAGTGGTGAGGAACAAGTAGGCTGTCAGGGGAAGAGCTATGAGAGGAAATGGGAATCTGAATACAGAGTGAAGAATAATAGGAAGTAGAACAAACCACAGCACTAATGCAAGGTCACCACAGGGCTGCATATTAGCTTCTTCCCATGTGTATGGGTCACTTGCTTCTGTTTCACAATTTCTGCTACACTTTTCAAGGTTGTAAGTATTTTCAATTTTTAATAAAAAAATGCTCAGAACAGATGCTTATTCTGCTGGGAATTCTTATACACACGGTATATGAACCTTGATTCATTTTGTTCATGTGAACTTTAGAAGACCTCTCAGTTCTGAACCAGGCAGAACAGTAGGAGACTAATAAGAATCAGGACATGAATGTCAAACCTGAGTGGTGCTACATTTAACTTGCACACTTTCTAGCTCAGATTTTCATGCTCAGGTCTAGAGTGTTTAATCTGAAGAATTTACAGTCCTAAAGGACCAGATTCATATAAGGTTGAAAAAGGGAAGTAACATGGAAGAAAGATAAACAAAATTGCAAAATTAGTTGCATCTCAATTCTGTGATTTTCTGGTGGAAAAAACCTCTTTCGGAGAGGCTTAATTTTAGGGGGATCAGCTACTGACAAAAAATTGCAGAATATTTTAGTATGTAGTTCCCATTTCTTGTTTATTCTTTGTTGGACTGGATGCAGGAAGTTAGATTTTAGTTCTATTTTAGTTTTACTTCTATATATTGTGGTGTTGTGGTATTTTGTGTGATTTTCTGTCATAATCAAGAAAAGTCCTAGTTGTGTTATGAAGAAGAAACATCAAAACTGTGACAATGACTCATGCCATTTGTATTCTGATATCCTCTCCCTGAGTTGTAGTAGTTCATATCAGATGTTACATTGGAAGGTGCAAGAAATGTTTATATAATTGTGAGATAATAGTATGCTTGTATATTTTCTCTAACACTAAACAGTTAAAGCTGCCCTAAAGCTGATAGATTAGCCTTTACTTTTTAATCCATTTTTCTTGTTAGTAGAAGTCAGTTCACTTTATGCTAGGTGTTGTCCAGACAAAGAGAAACTTACCCTTTCTATATGTATTAATATCTGTCCTGTGTTTTCCTTTTATCTGACTTAATGTAAATGCAGGTGTTCTTATTATGTCTGTAAAAGTGTTATCCTGCTTTGAAATCTGCTAAACTATAAGCCACAAAAATAGCTTGTGGCAGTAAATTGCGTAGATTGGTTAAGCCCTGTGTAAAACAAGCATTTGTTTTCAAAGGTGTCATCTGGACACTGCTGTCACAGAAATACATTTCATTTTGCAGTCTCTCTGTGATATTTTATTCATGCTGTACAGGAGAGAGTAAAGGACGAAGCCCTGCATTTGCACACAGGAGACAGCTCGTGTGACAAGTGCCAGCTGCAACCCTTTGGGCTCTGTCTGAGAGAAAAAGCTGAAATATCTTCAAGTCTTCTGCCTGATGTCTTTGATGAATTATCAACACTCAGTGAGCTACACTGTCAAACTGCTCATAGCATGAGTGTTCACCTTTTGTGTATCATAAAAGAACAATATTTATCAACATGTCATCTCAGTGCTGTATTTCACAAAATGATGTGTACTATATGACATAGATCTCTATGGTGGGTCACCCTTTTGCTATGGTGTCAGTTTGAGCATAAGTGATTCACCTTATATAGATTTATATATTTACATTTCCTTGCTTAACTCCAGTTAATCATTTTTCCTATATGTAATCTATCTACAAGGTTAATTCTTTGTTACATCCTGCTTCAAGTAGTTAGTTATAGTGTCTCCTTGTCTTTGACACTTGAATGGAAATCCTGTGAAAAGTCTAATTGCTAAGAGAAGGCAAATAATAATTTCCAGACCTTTGAATTTAGTTCCCATCATGACAAGATTGACCATAGTTTCCAAAGAACACTCGTGCCTCTTGTACAGATTTTTATTCTCAAGGTTTCCCAGGTAGCTTCCTCTGACCTATTGTCATGATACTCTATCTTGTGAGGAATTCAGTAGTGTAGCTGGGGTCTCTTTACCCAGATGTTTTATGCAAGGTCTTAGAAAAGATCCTCAGATGTTGCTTGTTGTCCACGGGATTGACTCTGACCAAATTCAGGATATTTTACTGCCACAGAAAGCCAGGGTAAAAGGTTCAAAATGCTCAGTTGCTGCCGGTGCTCAGGATGAGGCTTCATCAAGTATTTAGAAGTTCCTATCCTTTATCTTTGCCGTTCATTTGTGGCAGTCAGGTGAAAAGCATGAATGAAGTGCTGCCTTACCTCAGCTCTTGGTGCCAAAGGTGTGCTCTGCTGACTGAGGGAGACAATAACCCAAACAATAACCCAGGGTTTCTGTAGTCTTGCACAGAAGAGGCCTGCTCCTCTCTAGGAATGCTAAGCACCAACAGACTTCTCAGTGTGCTGGTGGTGTGTGGCATCTTTTGTTCCAGCAAGAATGAATGGCTTAGTGAGAAAATATTTCTAGTTGGAATCCCAGGTTATAAAACAAGCACAAGCAGTTTGATGATGTAGATTCTGGCTTTCTGTTTCCCTACTCTTGTACTTTGTATGTGCTCTTCCATTCTTATTTGTTGTTGTCTAACTTTGTTCAGCTTAAATAAGAAATATTAAGTAGGTTTAAATACATGGTTTGTTAGGCTACCAACAGATTGATTGGTTAACACCACAGCCACCGCAGGAGAGTCATGAAAGGCCCATCTTTGCAAGCCCAAAGGAGCACAGTGACAATGGCAGATAGGAAAGCAAAGTAAGGATTAAGGAGAAGGGAGACCCTCTCTGATCTCCTCCCAGGGCTGGCCCTGTGGAGGCTCAGCCCTGGTGTCCAGGTATGAAATCTATCAATCCATCTATGTGTGATGGGAGCAGCTTTCCAGGTGTTATATATGAAGTATGCAATTTGTATTTTTTCTTGTATCATTTCTGTATACTGTGTTATATATATATATGTAATATAAGTTTGAAGATAAATCTAAACTTAACACACACTGAGACTCAGCCACAGAAGGGTTGCTTCATGTGGGAGTCGCTTCCAGGAATGATGAGCTGATCTGATTGCCATCAAGGCAGGACAATAGACAGCAAAACAACTATCTCCTGGAGTCCCTGTGCTGTAGAAAGACCCTATTGAGATAAGAGAAGTGAATAGAGGTTTCCTGGCAGTCCTTTTCACAGAAGACCTCAGCTCCGGGAATTCATCTACATTTCTACAGCAAGGCTGATAAGGACACCTGCACCAGTCCCGAGATGTCATCATGGGATGGCAACCAGAGAGAATTTCATCAAGACTTGAGTGGACCATCCTGTCCTGCCATGAATAATTCCTGAAGAAGCAGCAAAGCCATTGTATACTGTGTGCTCATCTCATTCACAGGCCCTGGAACATCTTTAACATATCTACAGAAAACAAACTGTACAATAGAAATCTGGGAGTTCCTCAGCCTCAGGGCTGAAAAACTGTATAAAAACCCAAGGCCTGGACCAGCAAATTGTGAACTAGGGGGGATCAGTGCAGGCGAGGCTGATCTCTGGTTCACCCAGGCCGAATCCCGGGCTCGGACTTGTATTTTTTATTTTTTTGGTGGTGGACTTTTCTAATTTGGTTGTATTTGATCTAATAAATTTTTATTGAATTTTTATTCGGCTGAGTTAATTTGTAACACAGGTTACTAAGGGGACATGCTGGCTGGAGGTATGGGACACATAACATGGTACAGAGCAAGAACTTTTGGAGATTGCACAGAATTCGTCATGGGTATTCAGAGGAGAAACCAAAAGCAGGACAAAGTAGGGGTTTAAGAGATTGGGTCACTAACGAGTGTGGAGCAAGAGAATAAAAGGGTTCACCTGTGTGAAGAGTTGTCTGGTTGTGCTGTGCCCTGCTCCTGACCATCACAGTCCGTCTTCTGTCTTCAATAACTCCACCCTCAACTGCTTTCCCGTGAGGGTCTCTTTATTCCCAGTGTGTATGGGGGTAGAGGAGGTTGGCTGTGGTGCAGCAGCTGGGGCAAGTGTGGGTGTGGTTGCTGACAAAGATAATGCAGATTAATGGGTTGGGGGCAGGGGTGGGTTTGGAGGTCTCTGAGGGCCACCTCTGGGTAAGGAGTAGTTGCTGGTCTTTAGGGGAAGGGGACTATTGGGACCAGGGAAATCCCCAAGAGCTCTGGGTGTTTATCTGTACCAGCAGCAGGAGAGGGGCTGTGGCTTTGAGAGCTTGTACATCCTGGTGGCAATAACAGGGGAGACCAGAATCCAGGAGCAGCTGCTGAACACACCAAGGCCTTCTGCTGGAAGACTCCACCTTGTAACTGTGTGTTATAAATAAAATGTATAGTTTGTATTTTTATTGTACTATCCTTGCAAAATGCCATGTATATACTATGATTCTTAGCTAATAAGACCAGGCCAGGAATCAGGTTCTCTCCCAGAAAGCAAACCTCAGCTTCCAGGATTGCCACAGAGGGGTGTCACCCAGGAAAGGAGAGCACAGATCTTGGTAAGGTCTATAGAGAAGACAAAGACCAGGAAAGCTCCACCACACCCGGGAGGACTCTGCTATAGAAAATCAGATACAGATCTGCGCCTCCATACCGGGCCACAGTGAATGTGAATAGACTGCTTCCAGTAAATCTATTCACACATCCACCTCTCCTCTGCAAGTAAATCTGCATTTCTACATCAGGGCTGACCAGGACATCTTGGCTACCCAAAAATGTCATCAGGAGACCGGCAGCAGGACATGCGTATCACCAACATGGATGATCTACTCACACACACACACCCATGAATATTTCCCTGAAAACCATCACTCGATTCTTCACCACTCAGGAACTCTATTCAGTAGCCAGCAACCGATGATGAATATCAACTGAGCTCGAACTTTTAACAAAGAACTGGGAGTTTCTTAGCCTCGGGGTTGAAAAACTGTATAAAAACCAGC
This sequence comes from Aegithalos caudatus, assembly GCA_013389925.1. Classification (NCBI taxonomy): domain Eukaryota; kingdom Metazoa; phylum Chordata; class Aves; order Passeriformes; family Aegithalidae; genus Aegithalos; species Aegithalos caudatus. The sequence continues at coordinate 291,295 of WEIU01015340.1, forward strand.
AGCACGAACAGCAAATTGTGAACTTGGGAGGATCAGTGCAGGCGAGGCTGATCCCGGGTTCACCCATGTCCGACCCCCAGGCTCGGACCTGTATTGGTGGTGGCAGACTTAAATTTTGATTGTATTGGAAATTAATACATTTTCTATTAATTTTTATTTGGCTAATTTCATTTATAACACTGTGTATATATATTGTCACTTAAGGATCTCTATCTCGTCAGCTAGAGCAGACAGCAGGATGAGGCTGGAGGTGCTGCCAATGTTGGTGTGAGGGTCTGTGTGTCTTTACATGATCTGTATGGCCAGCAGTGTATATAGGTGTATTTTGTGCTGTATGCATGTGCTCTGTGTGTCAGCTGGGAATACATGTTCAGCCTCATTACAGGTTGGACCTGGGGATGTGGAGTGGCAGCAGTCTTGCCTCTCTCAGGCTGCTGAAATAGGTACTTTCCACTAACACAAATCCTCAGAGAAAAGCACTGGAAAGCATATATCATGCCACTGCTATTTTAGTCTCACTCTACTTTTTTTTTTTTTTTTTTTTTTTTTTTTTTTTTTTTTTATTTTTTTTTTTTTTTTTTTTTTTCTTGTTGTTACATTTTCTGACTGTCTCTTTGTATTCTGTATCAAATTGAGTAACCACAGACCAGGTCAGCACAAATGCAGTTTAGGATGATTTGAAATGAAACTGAGCGGGATCATATGATTGTAGTCAGTCTCTTCTGCTGTCTCCTCCCTGGCTAAAATTGTTTTGTGCATGAACACAACAGTAGTGTCTGTCTTCCTTCTTGTCACTGTCAAGACTGCTGGTCATGTTGCAAATGTGCATCACTCACATGGATGATGATCTTCTGACTGAAGCATAGAGAGAAGCATAAAATTGAGAGGCTATTCTGACAGTGATGGTTGCTTAGGGGAAACACCATAATCCATCCATAAACACACAAACTTTTTTTTTTTCCTACCTAAAATATTCTTTTAGTCTTCACACACATATCATGCCATTGCCTGAACTGTTTGAAAAATATTCCTCTGCTCAGCACTGTCTATGGCGCATAATCGGCTTCTGTGGAAGAAAGGGTGTGTCAATGATTGACATTCCCACAGTGCTGGTTCTCCTTTACCAAAATAATTAATATGGAATAAAGTGCTGAGATTGTCCATGTGGCTAACAGGCCATAAGCTGATGGTTTTACAAAGCATTATTTGGTAGTCATCCCCAGGAATTTTGATAAAACTGGTCTAGGATGTTTTATGAACATAACAGCTATCCTGCCAGGTCAGACCAGGGATTCACATAGCCCTGAATCCTGTTTCTTGGGAATTTTGTCCAATGGTAGATGATGTGTAACATACAAGAGGTACTTACTGATGTCTGTATGCTACAAAGTGCCCAAGGCAAATACCTCATGTTGTATTCTTACATTCTTATTCTTACTCCCCATAATCCTCTCCCAGCTTCCACTGATTTGTAATTCAGGGACTTTTTTTGTATTAGATAAATAATTTTATCTTGAATTGCATTTCATACTCCAAAACTTTCCCAGTTGGAGACTAGACTTTCTGTAGAAATCCTATTCTTGTTGTTGGGACATATATCAGCCTCTCAAGTAATCTATTAACTTAGTTTAATAACTAATTATTTTATGCTTGCTATCAGAAAGAGATTCCTCAGTCTGCACTTTTTCAGAAGCTCCAAACATCAAATCACCCTTGAATCATCAGCTTGTTTTCTGGGTCATTGATTCCATTTCTGAGCCTTTTGCTTCCTTTAGTGGAATGGAGTCATGTAAAATGGAGTCATCATTGATTATTTTCACATTGTTAAAATGTGCTCTTGTGGTCTGGAATCAAAGCTCTCACAAATTAAATTCTCACCAACGTTTGTTCCTACTACTGTCACTATAAGCTCATATATTAAAGCTGTTTGCCCTTCCTCACACCACCTTCAGAACTGCCAAGACATTCAGAAAAATGAGCTGGAATTTGGACAGATTAAAATATGAAGAAAGGCTTGTATAATAGCTATTTTTCTATGTGTCAAATAGCTGATAACCACCATATAAAAAAATTACATATATCTCAGAAGGATTTACATTGTCATAATAATAGTTCCACAAAATAAAAAAGAATATAATGATAATAAAAAGGCCTTTAAAAAGACTTTTTTATTCTGGTGTATCAGACCTGTCAAACAGTGATTTTATAAATCTTGTAGTATAACTCTTGTGTTTTTAACTCTGTCCATCAATCAATATAACTTTTGTAATGCACTTTTATTACAAATAACATCTAACAAAGAGACTTGACAAAATACATATTTCTCTATTTTTAGTTGAGTTAATCGGTGCATTTGGCCTAACTTTGCCTGTACTCATTTCCATTGCTTCTTTCCTGCAAACCAACAGTTTTTTTGTCTGAAGAAAATGTAAAATATCATCACAGGCAGAAAAATTTAAACAAACCTAACAGTGTCATTAAAGCTTGATATGATAGTGGATAATATAAAATAGTAAAATAATGTAATATCTCATAATCAATTCTTCTACTTCTTTTTCTGGTTTTCTTTCCTTTAAAAAAAAAAAAAAAACTTTTTAAATTTTGGGTTGGCTTTTGATCCATGTACATTTTCCTCATTTCACAGACTCTGCACATCCTGAGCTCAGATCTATTCTCACTTTTTAAGTATCTGTCTGGGGAATCAAAAAATGTATGGTAGGGCACATATACAAGCAAAGTGTATACTAGTGACTCTCATTGCCTCTTTTTTTTTCTTTTCCTTGTTGCGTTTTGTATCATCAAGCAATCTTACTGTGACATTCTACAGAAACATTAATTTTACCACACTGACCTAGCAGAAGCTAATAAAATTATTAATAGCAGTGGTAGTTTATTACAAAACCAAGAAATTATATACTCCTGTCATGATTGGAAAATTTAGACTTCTGAGAGTATGGAGAGTTCAGGTGACGACACACTGGTTATTTGATTGCAGAAACTGGAATTATGTGAGGTGAATTCCTCTAGAATTTTGATTAGACAAAAGGAGTGATTACTAATTCTGCTGTCCTGAAATAATGGTCCGTCCTTCTGATTTTAGAGCTACTTATCAGATTTCATGAATCCATGAGCAGATCAGAAGTGTCACATCAAGTTAAAAAAGAAAGAAACTAACCTATGAATCATTCATAAAAAAGTCAGACAGGGAAGTGGCCATTTTATGCCAAAAATTTAACAGTAGGTATTCCCCTGGCTTCTCTGAAATACTATTTCTGAGGAAAAGAAAATAATATAGTTCCCACTATCAATTTAGTTTATATTTTTATTTCACTTAGAATTTACAGAAACTTAAGAATTTTCTTTAACCTAGAAATATTTTTAATGTTTAGTCTCTTCAAAATATTTTATTATATTATTTTAGTCTATGTCCTAATATCCTTGTATAAGTTTAATTCACTCCATTCTTTTAAGCAATTGAATATAAAATTTGCTTATAGCCTAAAAAAGATAGATAAGAAATACCTGGGCTATCATATATCTGTCTTCTGATACACACTGAGGAGTACTGTTTGCTGCCAAATATTGTGTCCCCCAAGTGTTATTATTAAAACAGCTTGTTTGAGAAGATAGCATTTGATAGCAATCAACTGATTTACTCCAAAAAATATAGTCTTGAGGAATTAATGTTCCAGTATTTAGCCATTGAATATCTGAAACAAAGGCACATGAGCACAAAAGCACTCTGATTGCACAATTTTATAAGCATATTTTTCAGGAAGGCATTTTCATGGACTATTATCTTTCAATTGCAAGTATTTGCAGTCAAAACAATTACGTTTTGTTCTAAATGTCAGCCAATAAGATTGCCAACAAAACAGAAGCAAAGCTGGTTGCTCTTAGAAACAACATAACTCACCACTGTTAGTCATTTTTTTTCTCTTACAATCTCTTCAAACTAGAGTATCTCAGTAGCTTCAGTGTTCTCATTTCATAATTAGAATAGAGTTTAGGGTCTACAGCTCTCATGATCACAGTAAAGAGTTTATAAACTAATTGGAGGGATTAATACTTTCATAATTTTCATATGTTGCTAATTTTTTTTTAAACAAAAGCAGAAATCTAATCTGATAACATATCAAAACTTCCTTTTTAGTGTTCGAAGTGTGCATGGACTTTGTTGTGGGTAGAAGAGGAACAGATACGAAGTTGTGGTAATTCCAGTTAAGTGGAAATGCCATGAGAAAATTAAGATAAGTCAGAAACTTTCAACTCTGCCATAAAATGGGAACAAACCTTTTACAGAGGTGATTATTCTTTTCTGTGAACAAGCTTATCCTTTCCTAAGAAAGGTCACAGCAAGCAACTGTAGATAGAGTAGGACTGAGAAGTTAATGCAATGTGTGTGGGTTCTCTCTCCATACCATGTTTTAGGGAGAATTTAGGTCACAGCCGATGATTTTGTCACTTGACAGATCCAGTACTTATCACTTCTACAAATAAGAGAAGATCCAAGTGATACAGAATGCTGCCACACTGGCAGCACATAGTGTTTTTCTGTGATGAGGTATGGAGTAGGTAATGGCTTCTTTCAAATCCTGAAGGGAAATTAGCTCAGGGATTAGCTTTTTGCCTGTGTACTTATACCAAAGACAGTTAAGGGCGGGGGGTAAGGAAAAAAAGGAAAGGAAAAAAAGATATCTTGTCATTTAGGTGAAGACAAAATATCAGCTCCTGCTAAAGATATACAGACAGGTGTATGTATACATATATATGTATATACTTGCACATGTACCTTGATTATTGCTGTCTGAGTGTGAGATTACTTGTCTTGCATTG
>WEIU01015340.1:296233-322115 GCA_013389925.1 Aegithalos caudatus
AGTGTGACAATTGATTTTCTGACACATTTGTCTCACAGTTACATGACACGTTTTTAGCAGGATCAGGAACTTGTTAGAAAAGAGGCAAAGCTCATGATAGTCACTGTGAATGAATTTGTTCGCCTGACTCAGCTTCCCAAACTGACATTTGCTCAGTGTGTTCTTGAATGCCAAGGAAAAACAGTAATCATTTTCTCATAGCTGTGATCTGGTAGGTAGACTGCTTACTGCAAATGTTTTTAATAAGCTCATGGGGAAAAATATTTTATTCATAGAACACCCCCACCTCCACCCCCAAAGTTAGCTGTGGTTGCTTTTACANAGTAGGTATTCCCCTGGCTTCTCTGAAATACTATTTCTGAGGAAAAGAAAATAATATAGTTCCCACTATCAATTTAGTTTATATTTTTATTTCACTTAGAATTTACAGAAACTTAAGAATTTTCTTTAACCTAGAAATATTTTTAATGTTTAGTCTCTTCAAAATATTTTATTATATTATTTTAGTCTATGTCCTAATATCCTTGTATAAGTTTAATTCACTCCATTCTTTTAAGCAATTGAATATAAAATTTGCTTATAGCCTAAAAAAGATAGATAAGAAATACCTGGGCTATCATATATCTGTCTTCTGATACACACTGAGGAGTACTGTTTGCTGCCAAATATTGTGTCCCCCAAGTGTTATTATTAAAACAGCTTGTTTGAGAAGATAGCATTTGATAGCAATCAACTGATTTACTCCAAAAAATATAGTCTTGAGGAATTAATGTTCCAGTATTTAGCCATTGAATATCTGAAACAAAGGCACATGAGCACAAAAGCACTCTGATTGCACAATTTTATAAGCATATTTTTCAGGAAGGCATTTTCATGGACTATTATCTTTCAATTGCAAGTATTTGCAGTCAAAACAATTACGTTTTGTTCTAAATGTCAGCCAATAAGATTGCCAACAAAACAGAAGCAAAGCTGGTTGCTCTTAGAAACAACATAACTCACCACTGTTAGTCATTTTTTTTCTCTTACAATCTCTTCAAACTAGAGTATCTCAGTAGCTTCAGTGTTCTCATTTCATAATTAGAATAGAGTTTAGGGTCTACAGCTCTCATGATCACAGTAAAGAGTTTATAAACTAATTGGAGGGATTAATACTTTCATAATTTTCATATGTTGCTAATTTTTTTTTAAACAAAAGCAGAAATCTAATCTGATAACATATCAAAACTTCCTTTTTAGTGTTCGAAGTGTGCATGGACTTTGTTGTGGGTAGAAGAGGAACAGATACGAAGTTGTGGTAATTCCAGTTAAGTGGAAATGCCATGAGAAAATTAAGATAAGTCAGAAACTTTCAACTCTGCCATAAAATGGGAACAAACCTTTTACAGAGGTGATTATTCTTTTCTGTGAACAAGCTTATCCTTTCCTAAGAAAGGTCACAGCAAGCAACTGTAGATAGAGTAGGACTGAGAAGTTAATGCAATGTGTGTGGGTTCTCTCTCCATACCATGTTTTAGGGAGAATTTAGGTCACAGCCGATGATTTTGTCACTTGACAGATCCAGTACTTATCACTTCTACAAATAAGAGAAGATCCAAGTGATACAGAATGCTGCCACACTGGCAGCACATAGTGTTTTTCTGTGATGAGGTATGGAGTAGGTAATGGCTTCTTTCAAATCCTGAAGGGAAATTAGCTCAGGGATTAGCTTTTTGCCTGTGTACTTATACCAAAGACAGTTAAGGGCGGGGGGTAAGGAAAAAAAGGAAAGGAAAAAAAGATATCTTGTCATTTAGGTGAAGACAAAATATCAGCTCCTGCTAAAGATATACAGACAGGTGTATGTATACATATATATGTATATACTTGCACATGTACCTTGATTATTGCTGTCTGAGTGTGAGATTACTTGTCTTGCATTGTAATTGTTACTCCAAAGGGTGATACCAATTGTTTAATAAACTCAATGAAAACATGGCCAGTTTCAAGAAATGGATGAAGTGTGACAATTGATTTTCTGACACATTTGTCTCACAGTTACATGACACGTTTTTAGCAGGATCAGGAACTTGTTAGAAAAGAGGCAAAGCTCATGATAGTCACTGTGAATGAATTTGTTCGCCTGACTCAGCTTCCCAAACTGACATTTGCTCAGTGTGTTCTTGAATGCCAAGGAAAAACAGTAATCATTTTCTCATAGCTGTGATCTGGTAGGTAGACTGCTTACTGCAAATGTTTTTAATAAGCTCATGGGGAAAAATATTTTATTCATAGAACACCCCCACCTCCACCCCCAAAGTTAGCTGTGGTTGCTTTTACAGCAGATAATGAAACTGCTAACAGTTGGTAGAATAATTTGATAAGTTGTTTGATTAAACTAGTATAGCAAATAATCCAAACAGAAGTCACAGATGTCATACATATTTAAGGATACTTAGTTGATATGTATGAAATGCTCCAATAGCCACATCTGCAGCTGAAGGGCACTGCCAATGCTTCTCTGGTACAGGAGCCATCTACGGTGGAGCATGAAAAGAACATTGGCCAAGAGAAAAAACCCATGAGGATTTGGGGACGTGCATTTTGTAGGAGGAGAAAGAGGCTGTTTGCCTGGTGCAATTTGGGAAATAGCTTCAGCACTCAGTAGTGAGCGAACAATCTGTGGGACCAAGGGAGTACAAAGGAGAAAAAAACAGACAAAACAGAAAAAAAGCATAAATGAGCTTAGGTATAGGAAGAAGCACAATGAAAAAGTTATGTCCTTGATAATGAAAGATGGTAATTAGAATTTGTTTTTCTTTGGTTGTGAAAGACTGGAGAAAGAAAGGGGATAAATTTGAAAATATAAATACTATATTGAAAAGGTAAATTGGAAACTCTCTGGGAAGAGCTCTGTACAGTAACCACAAAACACACAATTGAATGCAATACTTCACAGACAACATAACCTCTTGATTCAGGATCGTCAGAAACTTAAAAATTTTTTTTTTTCTGCATTTGCCTTCTTTTTAATTTAATTTCATGCTTGGTAAGTGAGAATGCCTATCTCTAGAAAGCAAAATATTCTGATAACCTCTGATGCCAGAAGTGAAAGTGGTGGTCAGACTTTAAGAGAAACCCAAGAAAAATGGCCCAGAATCGTACTTTTAATTTTACAAACAAAACAAAAAACACCCATTCACAATTCTCAGACAACAGACTGGATATGCAAAAATGGGCTTCCTGTATGAAAATATCTTGAAGTTATGGTTGATTTGCAGTTGATCATAGCTGTGAAGAGAAGGAAAAGCAAATTGTAGAGTTTTCTATAAAATATATGCAGCATAAGTAAAAGTCAGAAAAATTATCCCTGTTCTCAGAGGCTACTTTGAGAGCCTACAGCTTAGCAAGAAAAACAATAATTTTCATAGACAGTTATTTCATCCGCAGTTTTTGTGGGAAAACTGTATTGCTCTGAAAGAATTATAATGTGTTTTGTTGTAGTCTCTGTGAATCATGTGTAAGTAGGTAGAGTCAGAGCCTGTCCTCTGAAAACCCCACCATAATTATGTAGGCCAAGGTTAAAGAGAAAATGTCTGGTTTATGATTCCCCTCCCTCTTCTAGCTGCATACAAATCCTTCTAGTGAGAAAAAAAAATGTTTTTGAGAAATGACAATTCTTTGCAATTTCCAAAATTCAGTTCAACATCCATTACACAGCATCTGTTTGCAGACTCACTTGGCTAAAATATTATGTTTGCAACTGGTAGCTCACACAGAAATTGAAAGAAAAGAAAGACCTGTAGCTACGAAAGACTACATGCATAACTCTGTTAGTATAAGAAATGTTATTTCCCAGTTTCTGCAGAAGGTTTTACATTTTCAGAAGTTCCTTTTACAAAGAGGATCATCTTTATAGTAATTAATATTTTTGACTGAAGAGAAAACTAAACAAAATCAGAAAAAAATAGAGTGATAATATGCCCATGAAAGAGCACAGGAGTGTATCTCTTGCTTGAGGAAATCTATTTTTCCTGTGCCATCAACATGGGCTCTTTCACTTGACTTGTTCTGTGTTTTTCACAGAGCTCTAACCACTACTTTAATGTCAACGTGCGTTTAAGGCCAGTAGAGAAAAAGCTGTCTTTTCCCATAGATTTTTAGATCCCTAAATGACCTCCAGATAGTTTTTAGAAGTGTTTTTTTTTTTTCCCATAGTGTCTTTAGAATCACTAACCTTGTGCCTTTTAGTATCGCCTTGCTCTTATTATTGAGGCCTTCCAATTAGCTGGTGACTGGAAATAAGTTGTCCTGTGCATTAGTTTAATTACTGTTGTGGGAACTCATTCTCAGCAGGAACTCTGTGAGTCAAACCCCGCATTTTGTAAGAACCCAGTTCCCTTTTTAAGCTCTTGCCATGTAGGTAACCCATCCCTTGACCCTGTTCTTCTAGCCCTTATTAGATGTTCAAAAAGGTTGTGGTTTTGTTTTTGGTTTGTTGGGGTTTTTTTTAACATCAAAACACTCCAGTTTTATTCTATTTGCAAATTATATTTTGGTAGGTGAAAAAAACGTATTTGTTTGTGAAGCTGCTTTTGGCTGTGGCAGGAAGTCATTAAAGGGAGGTTTCGGTGAATGCTGCCCTCCCATAAATAACAACTATTTCCATGAGCATCAAAACTAATGAAGCCTATGGATTTTTCTTGCGGTTGGATTTCCAGCTGCCTCTCATTGAAGCTTTTCCTTTTACCGGAGCATTCATAATGTCCCTCTTGTGGTTTCTCTGGTGTCTAATACAGGCTGAATTTGTGCTGCAATCTTTCTTCACTGACGAGACCAATAATGTCTTTTTTCTTTGCACAGGTATCCAGTTTTGCAAAGCTTATATAATAATTTGGTGTCTTTGAGACAACTGCTTCTCTGTCAGACTTAGCTCAGATTGGTCCACAGTTTCAAAAGTTACTGGATTAGGAATCAGCAGAGACAGTGATACATGTATCATATTTACTTAGGAATCCAGGCTCAGTGTTCTGTTTCCTTTACTGTTTTTTTTGTGAGATTTTAACCTCCAGGAACTGAGGCCACAAGGCTCCATGTTGATTCATTCATCCACATCTATCAGTTTTTGCTGGTGACAAATAAGATATCAGCCTCGGGTTTGACTATACAATTGTAAGAGGAGTGTGTTTACAATCTTCTTGAACTGTCCATGGCCATTTCTCATAGGACAGACTCTCTAATTCAGTGCCATAAATTCCCCTAAACTTTCTGTTTCAGGCATCTTGGAGTACAGGTTGCCTGGCAGAGCACTACCCTCAGATTGTTTGTGCAGGCAAACTGGGTTAGGTTTGAGTTCTACAGCATTTCCAGTGACTAATCACACCCCTTCTCTGTTGGACAGAATTACCAGTGATGACCAGGACCTCAGGAAATTTCTATATATGTTGTGACATTTGCCAGTTATAGCACGCTAATTCCATTATTATGGGTCGATATTTGCTCAGCTTTGGTCCAGTAATCTTGTTGCTACCCCAATTTTTATGTGAGACTTTTCAGATGGTCTCTCTCAGATCAAAGCCAACCTCTATGCAAACATTCTTATGCTACATCAAAAACAAACCGCGACACTTTCTGGTGAAACATCTCATGCCAAACAAAACAGATGTGGCAGTGTGTGGGGAACATCTTATAAAACAGGTCTTTAAGTGTACACTAATATGCACTCTGTTTTGCCAACAGTACCCAACCAGAACCCTGCAGATACAAAAAGGAGAGAAAAATATTTGACATAATTTCATCAAGAATTTCTTCCCGTGTAAACAGCAGGATCAGTAGAAAGTTTTTCCTTTTATATATTTGCTTATTTTTGCTATGAGTAGCATAAATTCTATGGAGTGTTTAATTTCTTATTTAAATGTGAAAAGTTATTCCCTCTATTTTCCCCACCACTTCCTGAGGAAAAATCATTTCAGACACAATTTTAGCATATGCTTTATCATGGGCTTTTGCTGGGGTCACAAAATGTGGTCTAGCCATAACCCTTTCTGCTCTGCTCTGCTCTGCAGAGATCTTCCTTTTGCCCTGGAAGATATCCTTAATCTCTTCCTCAGTTGTTCTATTCCCTTGAACTTCAATTGAGATCGTCCTATTGATTTGAGCAAAATGTAGAATAGAGGAGCTCTGGCATGACCTAGCTATGGCCTTCTAGTACCTAAAGGTAGCCTAGGAGAAAGATGGAGATAGATTATTTACAAAAGCAGATAGTGATAGGGCAAGGGGGAGTGGCTTTAAAATGGAAGAAGGGAGGTGTTAGAATAGATACTAGAAAAACAAACCACTAACTGTGAGGGTGGTGAGGCACTGGCACAGGTTGCCCAGAGAAGGTGTGGATGCCCCATCTCTGGAAATGTTCAAGGGCAGGTTGGGTGGAGCTCTGAGTAATCTGGTGAAGTGAAAGGTGTTTCTGCTCACGACAGGGGCGTTGGAACTTGATGATCGTTAGGGTCCTTTCCAACCCAAATAATTCTATGATACTATAATAATTTTAGATTCAGTAGTGGGTACTTTGAATATAATACTATTGCAGAATAACATGTGGCATGGAGACAGAGGTAGGGGCTTAAAGTAGTTTCTTCAACTGCTGGTAGTCTTTTCTTTATTGCTCTAGTACATTTTGGGGCACCGTACTGCCTTGTACATCTTTATCCAATTAAAAGAGACAGAGAAGTATTCCATTTACTGTCAGGTCTCCATCTTCTACTGCAAGTATTGGCTTTTTCTATGGTTTTTTTTTTTTTTTTTCAAAGCTGAAAGTGCTGGTTTTGGTGCTGTTTCACTGTATTTAAATCAGCATGCTCTGCTAGTACCAGCAAATTGTTGTTGCAGTGATAGGTTCACTGAAATTCCTCTGTCTTATGTTATGACTAACAAGCCAAGCTCAGCTTGTGTTATTTACCCCAGTATGTGCTGGTTTTTTGCAGGCTTACTTTGACCTCCACCTGTCTTTCTGCTTCAAGCTTGTCAGAACTGCGTTATCTGAGCATTTTCTATTCTCTACATCTGCTCTTCTGGACAAAATAATTTCCTGTAATCAAATCCTTGTTGTTTCAACATGGACTAGTTTTAGCCTGCCTGTTGCACTTACAAACACTCAGTGAAGACGCAGAATTCCTTACTAGGAGAACTGCAGCATTTAAAGTGGATTTTGAATTATTATTTAGGGAGCTTCCTTCTTTCAGCCCCTCTCTTTTTCTCTCTCTCTCTTCATTTATAACATATGAAAACTATCCCTCTAATTTAGTTACCTAATTGATAAGACCAAATTTAGACAGTCTGAGTAGTTCTAAATGCTCAATAATGTACTACCGCAGTATGTTTCTTTAAAATTTTATTGTTACCTTTTCTGCTTGAGCTAACTGGAAACTATTAAAATAATGCAATAATATTACCCAAAAAAGCCCCTACTTTCTGACCAGTCATCCTGGTTTTGCTGGCATCCACTCATTTAACCTTCCCTGGTTGTTCTTTGCACTGTACCTCTCCTGCAGAGATTTTAATTGCTCCATCCCTTTGCTGAGGTTATTTTCTTAATTTGTACCACTAGTGGTGTCACATTCTGCAGTTAAAAAAGCACTCAGAGCCAAATATCTGACAGAGCTCTTCTTCATTCAGCATCTGACTCTGACTGATCATCCCTCTCTGCCATAAGTCTCTGAATAATCTCAGCATCCACTTGCAGCTGGCTCATGTCCCAGCTTCTTAAAAAACACAGTTGTTCAGAAACAGTGCGTTTTCCAAAACATTGATATTATAAGTCCAAATATATTCTTCAAAGCAAATCTAAAGAAAGGTCCAGAGCATAAAAGTCAGAGACTTTGAAGCCTGTCCCAACCCCAGCATCACAGTTTCTGATGGCATTAGTCTACATTCAGCCATAACTAATAACCAAAATCAAAACGAAACAATTTGCACTCTGCAAAGCAGATTCCTAAAGCACTTTAGCCAGATGGCTGTGCTAATCCATGAAGACTAATTTACAAAACAAAACAAAAATGTTCCAATGTTAAGAAACAAATTGCAAATAGCGGTACTAAACCAGGATGTGATTTTATTGAAAGTTATGTAGAGTTCCATTAAATTATTTTCTGTGCTCTAAAAGATGTAGAAATAATGCCTAGTTGCTCTAGTTTTAAATGTGCAATTATAATTTTGAAGGCTTGCATCAGTCACATCAAGACCAACACTCAATTATTGAATGGGGAATGAGGGATTTTGAATGTGGAGTTTTGTGCCTACATTTTGCAGACAATTATTGAAGAAAATAACGTTTTATTTTAAACTATTTTAGTTAACATGTCAATGAATCTTTTATGCTTTTCAAATTTGAATAACTCGCTAGGAATTTGACATGCAGTACAATCTCCAGATTTAAAAGTACCTGATACTATTGTTCTTTGTTATTTAAAGTACTAAAATATTTAGTCATCTTCAGCATGAATCAGAGTCCTAATGCTTTAGGTGCTTTGTCAGATGGGAGATCCAGGTTCCACCTCTCATATTTGTGCAATAGGTATGATTAAGTACTCTGTGATATTGCTTTTATCACGTGGTTTGGCATCAGTCTGAAAATACTAGGTTTTTTAGATGGGTATCACTAACATATCAAATCACCCATTTAGACCAGAAATTTGTTCTTGAATTGTGGGTACCTACAAACATGTACAAGATAGTATTAGACTCCAAAATTTGGGAATTTGATGAAGTTTTTAGTAAAGCTTATCACTGTTTCTGCTCCTGGAGAGTACAAAGTGCTTTACAGCCACTTGAAAGAGTTTCCAAGTTCTTTAGCTACGTTGATATAATGTGAGTTGTTGCCCTTTGTTGTCCAGGAAATTCATCAGGATTTTTCACTCTCATGGCTCTAGATAATCTCAATATGAACTAAGTCTGGAGGTGAATACACCCCAATGTGAAAGGACAGAGGGCTGAAAATGAGAAAGAAGGTCTGAAGGGTAAACAAACATGTTATCCTTCAGTGGTATTTATAGGCCAAAGGGCTTTTTATCCCTTCACCAGGATTAAGTAATGCAGAATTAAATAAAAGGACTACAACAACCTAGGAAGTTATATAGCAGAGGAAAATATCCTGAATCTGGCATGCTGCAGCTCCATGCCTCCAGGCCCAAAAAGCAGCAAGGACAGACTGTTGTTTACTTGCAGGACATCACCAGACAGACATCTTTGCCAGCCCCTGTTTCCTATATGGCATCCTTTGGGAACTTTAATGTTACTAGCTGGAGAATTTTGTACACCAATCATGACAACTGCAGTTATCTATGTTCCCTACAGAGGTATTACAGAGGATCATCCTTACAGCCTCTTCCCTTAAATAGCCATGGAAAGTTAACTAGAGTCTCTAATGCATTATAGTTTGTGTAAAAAAATTACTGGAGAATTAATAAAGTGGTATCACGTCCCACCAAAAATAAAGCTAAGAAAAGCTTGATGGGGACAAGAAAAAAATTCCCCTTGAGGAAAGAAATGGCTGGACCACATCTGTGGATAATGCAGCAAACTGAAAGGAGCACAGAGTGAGCAGTAGTACATAACCTGGATCACCTCAAGGGATGATAGTTTTTATGGTATCTTTCCAAGATTTTAGATTTAAGACACTTACTCAACTTGTCTGCAATATGACAGCGGGACTGAAATCTGTGTTTGAGTGTTCAATAAGGTTTTACACCTCTTGGAAGGACCGTTCACAAGCAACAATTTCAACTGCCTCCAGGCATTTATCTTACTTAAATCATGTACGTAAAAATAAGAAAATTAAATAAGACTTCTTAATAAGACATTTATCTGAATAAATCTGTAATTGTCTTGAACTGAAAGTGTTTATGAACTCCTGAATACAACATTTCATCTTCACAAACTGTAAGACAGTTTGACAACAATTAGGAGTCTCTAGATAGAAATTGCTATGAAAGTCCAAGTTATTTTTGTTATTAGCCATTGTGTACCTCCCCACTATTGTAAATCAACACGAGTACACTGAAGTCAACTGAGTAATTGAAGCAACATTGATTTTTCACAAGCTGCAAAGCTGACCCAGGGCATTTCAGTTTTATTCGGGTTTCCTTAAAGAAATATAGTTCTACTTTTTATTTCTTCCCCTTTCTGTAAGTTGGAGAAAGTAAATACTAAAGCTAGATTATGTAAATGTTTAGAGTTGAGCACATGAAAGGATCAAGAACTTGTATTAAGGCCTTTTTTTTTCAATCTTTCATGCATAAAATATTTTGAACTAAATTGTAATTTCAGTTACAACAATGTACCTATGGAGCATTGCTAATGAGATACAGTGCTATTACTGAGATAAACATCTTAGTGATAGTACTTTACATGCACTATAGGGATGAATTTACAATGTAGCAATTTTTCATATAGGAAAAGTTTGCCAGAACATATTACAAAGATATTTGTGTAGTCATAGAATCATGGAATTGTTTGGGTTCAAATGGACCTTGAAGATCATCTTGTTCCAGCCCCCCTGGTGTGAACAGGGCCACCTTGCACTAGACCAGGCTGCTCTGAGCCCCATCCAGCCTGGCCTTGAACACTGCCAGGGATGGGGCATCCACAGGTTCTCTGAGCAATCTGTTCCAGTGGCTTGCCACCCTCACAGTAAAGAATTTCCTATTAATAACTAAACCCACCCTCTTGCAGTTTAAAGTAGTTCCACCTCATCCTATCACTACACTCCCCGACAGAGTCCTTCCCATCTTTCCTACAGACCTCCTTTAAATACTGGAGGGTTACTACACCTGCACTTGTTTTTCAGCAGGGTGAAAAATAGATGCAATGGATTAATGAGAGTAAGGGAAATTCCAAAATATACCAAATAAAATACTATGCTTGTTGAAAGTAAAATTTTGAGTATTGACTTTTCAGATTAAATATACAGGACATGTCAGATGATACTGGAATACCAACCATTTACCCCAGTGTTTTGGATTACCTAAATTTAAGGTGTTTATTTTGAGCTATCACATTTCCAAAGACTAAAAAAGTGGAGCAGGGGAGAGAGAATATCTCTGTAGCAGCCTTAAAGGGTGAGTGGGGAACAACACTGTTCAAGTCTGTGCTTCCATGTCTGTGCCTGCTTTACAAGGTGGGAAGGACAGACTGCCCTGAAGTAACCTCAGTGACTTTTGACTTGTGGATTCTGTGCACCCCACTCCTCCCAGCACATCCCCATTCCCTTCTCCCAAGGTGCCAGTCCTCCCTCTCACCCTAAGTCTGCGCACCCCAATCTGTAACTGCAAACCTCCTCCTCTCCTGCCTTTCTCACAATCCCGTGCTGCAGCCCCTCACTCTCCACACTGGCCCACCTCCTTTTTGCTGGGAGCTCCTTGGAGTTTTTTATTTGTTGCATGTTTTACACCTCCCTGGGAGCCTTGGGTATTTGTCACACGTGATAGTCTCCTCCAGCTGGTGCCAGTCAGCTGCTGCTCCTGCTGTCCTTCTCCTTTCTGTCCATACTCCCATGGCTACCAGCACACACAGGGTCCTCTCCTGATTTCAGTGCCTTACTTATAAAATCTTGCTTGTTGCAGATAGAAAGAAATCCAGGGACAAGTTGCATTTACCAAAAATCCACTTGGATGCGACACTTAAGGAAGAAAAAGGTATGTTCAGAAAAAAAGCCCACAGATGTATCATGGCCTACTAATTTCTCAAAATTAGCATTGTACTAATATGTTATTTATTTGAACATGGGGCTAAATAAATGCAGATTCTGTTATGCAACATATCACAGAGAATACAGTGTACCATAGATTCATCATATCTGACATGGAATAACCTCCAGCAATAGGTCAAAATGGAAACACTTTTCATTCTTACTGACAGTTACCCCATGGAAAACATCCAGGTTTGGAAGAATGGGTCCGATTTGAAAGCCTGTGAAGCAATCCCTCAGAATCTCTGTGGGGTACTTCGCCGGATCTATATTTACCCAAGCCTTGTCAAACTGCCTCCAAACAGATGTAAATAACTCTTGTCTGGAGTAATATAATTTTATTGCTGAAGTAAATGAACTGAAGAGGAGACAAAGAATGCAGAGCAGAATTGAAAAGGTCAGTGTTACTCTCTCCACAGTGACAATAAAACACAGTAAAGTGGGGGCACCAAGGCAGAGGTAGGAGGCAGGCAAGGAAGGAACGAAGGACAGATACCACAGTACTGTCTTGCAGCAGCATGTGATTCAGAAAGCAGCAGTGCATGAAGAGGAGGAAGGGTAATTCACCTGAGAAATTCACAATGCTTAGTGCTGCAGCATCTCCTATTTCAGGGATCTGAAAGCTTTGACATTTCCATGCCACAGCCTCAGTACTGCCCTTGGTACTGCACAGGCTTTCTCTGCAAGCAGCAAGTCTGAAAGAGACCTCATGTCTGATCAGCTGCCATGGAAATACAGCCAAAAAGTATTATACACCAACTCTCAGTGCCTTTTTGAAAAAAAATTGTATTTTTGCCCCAATTTTATTGAAAAAGAACTGAGGCACAGATAGATCAACTTCCTTTCCTTAATCAAAACACAAATAAATCAGTGGCTAAGCTTTCATTAAACCCCAGATACATTCTCAGCTGTGTATCCTTCCCACCCACTTTTTAAATGACCTCTAAAAGTCTGTATTTCTGTAGAGTTCCCCTGAATTAGCCAAAGGGCAGCAGTGGCAGCAGCTGCTGTGCAGCAGCAGCTGGTTAGGTCACTCCATTCCACTCTCCCATCACACCTTTCCCATGACTAGCAGCCTAAATAGGAACTTCATACCTTTTAAAGTCACATTTCAAAATAAATATCTGCAATTTTTAAAATTCTGCTTCTGTATTGGACTCACGCTACATAACTTAAACACAATGTCTGCTGGCACTTGAGCATTTCATACACACAGGAGTATCAAGCCTAGTAACTAGAGAAAAGACAGCTACAGGAGCAACAGCATCAACTTCCAAGCAGATTGGTTGAATTTAACAAACCATAAAGCATTTCATTTCGGGGTCAGCAAACTGCTAAGCCTAACATATGCAGATTCTATTAATTTCTATGCCTGGCTCTTGGAAAGACAGAAAGGGGAAGAGGAAGAGACACAGGATACACAGGCAGAGCTGGCTGCACTGCTGCTGAAGAGGACACGAGAAAGCTTACTCTGCGGTACCGAGCATTCGGATGCCATCTGTCTCTCCTCCTCAGAAGATCCAAGTTCTGCAGTGCTGGACAAAGAGATGGGAGGGCTCTGGGTAACCCAGCCAGCCCTGGCAATTCACTGCTGCTTCTGATCTAGAAATAAAAGGATTCACTTGTCTCTCGTTTGCATACATGTCTGAGGCACAGAAAGGAGGATTTTGCTTAGGATGATTTCCACAGAGCTGATTGAATCCAGCGATAGGAGGGGAGTGTTGCTTTGCTGGATATTGAGAAGCAATAACTGATATTACATTGCAACTTATCTGTGACATGCTCAGCATAGCTAAGTGTGCCATCATCTGCGCTCAAAGATCAATCACCTCCTGGTGAAGGCTGTCCCAGGTTTACACTGAATTAAGGACACTATAAAATTAAATCAGGCAAGGCTGGAAACTCAGGAATGCTTTTTTCCAATTAAGAACACAAGAAGCAATTAGTTAGGCAAAATGCATTTGGAATTTGGCCAGTAAAATCAAACCCTGTTTTTATAAGAAGCAGCACAGGATCCTTAAGAGCACAAATCTGATCTAAAAAGGGAGAGAAGATGGAATAACTGCTCTTTTTTTTTTTCCTGTCATAGTATGGTTCTTTCATTTTCCTCATTTTTTTTCTTATAAATTACATTCTCTACTCATAAGCATTCAATTATACAGTTTCTTGGAAATCTAATTCTACAATTGTCATTGCAAATGAACAGAAATATGATTTGAAGGGCTATACATTGAGAATAATTCCTTGATCAGGAAATCAAGCTTATTTTAGTGAACTGAGTACAGGTCTTACAATAAACGTATATATTCTAATACAAATGTGAAAAATCCAAATATTAATTTGGAGACATGTTTAATTTTTATGTCTGAATCAGCGACTTTTTGCTACTCTAATGATTACAAAAGCCAGAGAGAAGAAAGGTGTCAGTTTTGATAGATGTAAATGTGTATTATATCAAACATTTATTTGTTTGCAAAGAAAATTTCTATTGCATAGAGTGTAAGTGAATTTCTAAACAAAATGAAGAGCAAAGCACAGTCATAATAAGCAATGTTCCCTGAAGCTTACAGGGCCACAGCTTTAAAAAAAAAACCCCAAACCTATGATAACAAAACACCATGAAGGTGGATGAAGGTTTGTTGGTAATATGAAAGGTATGAAAGCTGAACAAAGAACCCTGACAGGGTAAGATGACTTTAACTTTTAACTGTACATATAAATATATGTGTGAGTGTGAATGTTACTGAGAATGAAAAGAAAATATTTCTTTGGGTGGGTTTACAAAGAAGAGCTAGAAGAAGCAATTTTGATTTTTCTTTTGTAATCTAGGTAGTGTAAAATTATTCTGTCTTCACAACCTCAAGGCAAAGAAGACAGTCTGCTTCTCTAGCTATAAAAAACAATCTGTCATATTTTTTAAGAAAGTCACAACTGATTTTTCATAAAATAAAAAGCAAGAGGATTAGAGCTTTGTGGTGACAATGAAATCTGCTCAAAACTCTTACAGTGAAACCCAGAGCTCCAGTGAGGTCATGCTTGAGGCATTGATCCTGCAATAAATGACGTTTAGATTCTGTAGATTCGGGGCTTGAACTGTCAAACATGTAGACCTTCTTATTCATCCAGATTAATTTTTTTTTCATAAACTCCTATATTTGAATAGAGCTAAAGTTATCAAAATGAAAATAACCCTCAGCATACAGACCCTAAACCTACAGCATCAACACTACTGATGTTGTGGTTGCAAGGCAGATGAAAAAATATTTTTCTGGAAATACAGTTCTAAACAAACCGTGTCATGTAATGTGTCCAATTTACTATTCTTCCATATTACACACTATTGTGTCCAACTGGAATTCTTTTTGTATGCTACTTATTTACTCTAACAGCTGATTTTTGCCTCTGGGGTGATGCTTAACTATTTTTCTTTTACATATTTGAATATTATCAGTCTCCCTAAAGTTTTCAAAGGCCCCAATATTAAGTTATTGGGCTACTCTATAAGAAAATCAATGTTCTTCTCTGAGTCTAAGGCCCATTCGGGTGCTTGTGAAAAGAGTCTGATGTACTTCTAAACACTCAGCTCAGGTATCTGAGATAGAGCCAAATGAACTGACTCAAGGACCCAGTTTTTACAAAATGTTTTTAATTACCCAGCTTTTCTGCTTAAAATCATCTTGTAAAAGCTAGATCATAATCTTATTTCAAGCTAAAAAAGCTCAATTTTTGCAATTAGGGTGCAAGAAAATCTTCCAGTATTGCTCACATTTGGTCATTTGTCAAAACAAACCAGAATCTGTTTCCAATTTAGTGAGTACTTAAGATCAGGAATTATATGTCTGTGTTTGTTTCTTTAGTAGTTAGCATGCTGTGGAAGGTATCTAAACAATCAGTCCCAAACCTCCTGAATACAGGCAGCACCCCACTTTATGCCAAGTTATTCCAACCCCAGGGTAGCCTTTAATTTACCAGCGTATAGAAATTGCAGTTGTGTTAGGTGCTGGCTAGCACAGCAAGATAGCACAGCTCTAGTGCAGATAAAAGAGATTCATAGCTCTCCCCAGGAGTTAGAGAGAGATTTGTAAAACAAGAGGAACAGCAACCTACAAGCAGTTGAAGGTCAGTTACAAAGATGATGGAGCCAAACTCCTCTTGGTAGTTATGGACAATGTTGGAAGAGGCAACTGCCAAGTCCGTTTGGTTTAGGCATTAGGGGAAATACAGAGACACAGTGGAACCTCTGTCCTTGGAGGTGTTAAGACTTTGGCCAGGCAAGGCCACATCTGGCATTAATTCTGCTTTGAGGGGATTTCCAGAGGTGCTTTCAACTGGCATTTCTGTAATAGAATGAAGCCACATATAAATTTCCTGTAAGCTCACTTACATAAACTTGTGCTTTTGGAAACCCCAAATTTATAGGATTTTAACCTTCACATTTTGTGTATGAGACTGGAGATGGGCGAAGTAACAAAACTGATAGGAAAGAATGAATACTCTTTGTGCATACCTTGACTGGTGTTTTCCAAGCCCAAGGGAAAATTTAAACAGGTATTTTGTTGTTGCCTGAAAAGATGTGTCATTCACTCAATCCCCAAAGAGACAACATTCAGCACCTCAAGCTGAATTGTATTTGGATTTTGTGCATGCATACAAAAGCCTCAAAAACCAAGATCACTGAAGTCTGAGGGGCAGAATTTGAGTCCATAGAATAGACTGGTGTTTCACTCTTAAAATAAGAAGTGTGTTTTCCAAATAGATACATTAGATACTTCTCATTACACTCAGTTTCAACAGTAGTATCTATCACTGCGCAAGTGGGCTAGGTACTGGAGAAATAGATTTGTTTTGTGGTTTGTAAATGGCATTCGCCTTTTGCTTATTTAAATGGCAATTTCTAAATCAGCTTTCTAGTACCTATATTATATTTAGAGATAAATACTCTTCTATCAAAGAGAAGTTTCCACCCCCTCATCATGAAGAGTGTGATAATTCTCAAAGCCCAAGCACGCAACCTGTCTTCAGCTTGAAGTCATGCCTTTGAAAACAAGCATCCATTTTCAGTTATTTGTGGAAGCTTTGGTTTGGGGAAAGGAGGAAGACTGGAGGCTGACTTATTTTTCTTGCAGTCAAGCGGAAGAAGTCTCACTCGGTGTTACTGTAATAGAAACACAGGGAAGGAACGAGCCATGTAGAATTCTGTGGAGTTGCCTGGAGGACAGAGCTGAGTTTATAGCAGGCTGCTCACCTCTGAGCACAACAGACTGTAGCAACACCAAAAAGCAAATATCCATGCCAGACTAAGCAGAATACCACACATATTTACAAAGAAAAACATGTCAAGAGCAATTTTCTTTAGAAAATCCTTATTACTCATGGTAGCTTAAAGGCCTCCTGAACAACTTAAAGAGAAAAAAATGAAAAAAAAAAAAAACCAGAAGAGAATATGTTACAACAGAACTAGGAATTCACCTATCACACTACCTAATGTTCCACTGGAACTAAAAATGACTCAGTCATTTCATAAAACAAAAGTAGCATTACTTCTGTTTTCTTGTCTAGGAAAGGAGATGCTATTTACAGAATCACAAAATATGCTGGGTTAGAAGGGACCCACAAAGATCATTGATTCCAACTCTTAATCCTGCATACTACCATCCCCAAGAGTCACACCATGTGATCTACTCTGGGAAGAACATTTTTCTTAATATCCTACCTAATCTTTTCCTGACACAAATTCAGGCCATTCCCTCGTGTCCTGTCACTGGTCACCACAGAGAAGAGATCAGTGCTTCCCCTTCTCTTTCCATCATAAGGAAGTTGTAGACTGCACTGAGGTCTCCCCTCAGTCTCCTCCAGGCTGAACAGACCAAGTGACCTCAGCTGCTCACCCAGTTTCCCCTCAGGGCCCTTCACCATCCTCATGGCCCTCCTTTGGACTCTCTCTAATAGCTTAATGTCCTTCTTATACTGTGGTGACCAAAACTGCACACAATATTCAAGAACAGTAAAAGTAAAATAGTAAAAAAATAAAAAGAGTAAAAAGGTAAAAAATAGTAAAATAAAAATAAGTAAAAATAGTAAAAGATTGGGAGAGCAGCTTGGCGAGGTATCCTATCATATACTTTAGATTGAATTCCTCATTTATAGTTTATAATTTCATGAGGTCATTCAGTTTGTAATTTCCTTTCTTCCCTTTTCTTTCACCAAAATGTGATAACAAAGACAGAAATAATGGATCAGAGAGAACCTTTTGCCTCTAGATAGTCCCTTCCCCTAAAAGTAGAAATTGTATTATTATTAATACAGTAAAGTAGAATTAATTACTTAGGAAGGCAAATCACAGAAATATATTTTATCTTCAATTTTTATGCATACACGTTTCTATATGTCTTACATATTTCCTAAACAATGTGCCCACCTCAAACACATGATGGTACCCACCAGACCTGTGTAGTGGGACATCAGTGAGTTTTCCTGGTCCTGCAGCCTTGTGGTGCTCCACAGAAGTGCTACCGACACTTGTTATCTAAAGGAGACAAGACTACTTTTCTTTCTGCAGATGAACCAGAAGCAGCTCAAGCTTCCTTAAGCATGTCTGCCATGTTCATCCAAATAACCTGAGGCATACCAGCAGACAGACTAGGCTGCAATTTCATGGCATTTTTCAGCCAGTCAAGATGCAGACAGCAGCTGAAATGTGTGATCTCACACTATGCTGGCACTGTAGGAGATGTTGCTGCTCCCAGCTTTGCACTGGCATTGCATTTTTGTGTGAGGGAGAGCAAAAAGTGATCTGGCTGGAAACTATGGGTTTTTTTTCCCAGAGTTTCAGACACAGCAGCCTCCTGATCTCATTTGCAGGAGAATCCATGAATGTGAATGGAAATGCAAGGAGGCCTGGGGAAAGCACCTCATGGAGCAGAGGGGTGGATAGCATCCATCTCTTGCTGCAGCAACTATTACTTAAATTATCTCAAAACAATTATGCAGTCACTGTCACGCCTACTCTTTCATGATACCACCTCTATGGGGTTTGGAGCATGAGCACAGGAATGTCCTTCCCAGCTGGGCACCATCCAGGGATGGATGGCAAAACCCAGCAAAATTCTTTACCTTCCTTCAGGGTCTTAATCTGTGGCATGCAAAGCTTATGCCTCAACCTCAAACTGTAAGTGCTTCTATTGCCTTTAAATGTTCAGTATAGGCGAGGCAGAGACAGCACTTTTAAACACAACTGCTAGCAGGTAGATTAGACATTCAGTGGAAGAAAACATCCTTATTTTATTTTAGGAGATACTTCCCAGCTTTCCAGCAGGACTTTGGTTCTTAAAGACCACATCTGTGGAGTAGACCCTGGATTGTGCCATAAAAGACGTGGGAATGTGACTCCCTACAATATGTTACATTGGACTGAAGCACTGTGGGACAGCAATGCATGGCAACAGCCAGAGGGGCAAAGGAGATGGAAGGATAACTTTATAACAGCATAACCTTGCTTCTGCAGGTCCTAAAATACTGTGTGGTTGTGAGATTTCAATACAGGTGTCCTACAATGAAATGTGGTAAATCTTTATCAATCAGCCAATAGCTTCATAAGGGATAAAAGTCTAAGGCTGCATTAGAAAAAAATGTTTTCTGTTCTAATGTCAACCTCCAGTTTACATAAAATAGAATTGTAGAATGTTCAATTCCATAGGAATTCTTGACAATACAGAAAAAGGCATAATATTCTACTTGTTGTCTGTGGGACAAACACTGCCCATAGATTTGTGTGGCATATGCATGTACAGTTAGAATAGACTTTGTTCACATACATATCTAAACAGAAAGATAAACAATTATGTAAGATCAGGACTCTGGTTTAATGCAACACTTTAAGTGGGTCTGTTCTGTCTTTTATCTTCTTGGAAGTGTTATATAACACTTCTTTTTTGATTTTATGTAAAGGCCATGTAGCAGGGTGGGCTAAAAAAGAGTGGATTTAACCATTTAGACCTTGAAAATAGTGAGCTTTATCAATTTATCACCATTCTTCCTAATAAAAGGTTATTGAAGAACTTAGTTACTCTTACTATAAGATGTAGTCTTATAAATTTCAGCCTTAATCCATATACTTTCTAAACCAGACCTGATGAGTTCCCCTACTCAGGGGAACACAACACAGGCCCAAAGCTAAACCCCCAAAGTTGGTTATTTAGCTGAATTATGCTTTGTTGCAAATTAACTAATTTCATTTTGGCATTTTCCTTAACAGAATGACAATTATACAGCAACAGTTTTATTGATCCATTATCTACAGGTCTTTTTATATTAGAAGACATACATCTCACTTTAATTTTTCTTGGATACTACCAAAACCAGCCAGTTGTTTGAACCTCTATTAATAGGTCCTATTTTCTGAACTTGTGGTTTCTGCTGTGTTCTCACACAGCCTCCTCAGAATGTGGTGATCTAAGCTGGCACACACCTAAACTATCACACCCCCCCAGCCTCCAGAGGCTTCTACAGGAGGAGTGGAGCATGGTAATTATCTCCATGGGCTTTACAAGACATTTACATACCTTTTTCTGGGTTTGGCATCACACTGCTGGCTCATATTTCACCTGTAACTCTCTACCCTTGTTTTCTGCCACGCTGTTTCTCTGTGAGGTATTTCACAGTTTTTTAATATTTCCCTTCCCTAGATCTTTGTGCTCACCTCTCCCATAGTATTTATGCTGGAGGTGACATCCATAATGCATGTCATCAGTCATCTTGACTCCTTTATTACAGAGAAATATGTGGTAGCTCTTGTAGGAAACACTGCTTACAGGTGTGTTGGTGATTACTTACACCTGCTTGGGGGAAAAGAGGGAGGCATATGGTGGGAAAACATTGATCAACAATTATGCAATTAAACAGTAGTGTGGGTCCAGCAGGCCCTCAAAGCTCTGTTGTGCCTGTAGATCACTGTTTAGAAGTGAGTGTACAGTCTCCTGGAGAACATCACAGATAGAAGGCAAACTGAACAGTGGATTTATGGCAAGAACAAATATATGCATTTGTGCAGCACCCCATGAAACCGATGGATTGTGGCAGAACAGCAGGGCTGTAGGAGTCATTTGCTAGTGAAAAATGTGCAGAGCTGGTTTAAACTTTTCAAAGTACAAAAGGGAACAAAAAATTCAAGCTCAGACATGACAGTTGCCATATGTCAGGTTTTTTTTGTATAGACTTCCTGAAAAAATACTGGGCAGAGGTGGGGGGTTGGTGTAGGGAAAACATCTCATTTAGGCACAGATTGTTCTTATTTAAATTTACGGAGGTGTGTGTGAAGAACTTTTCCATGTCCTTTGAACTCAAGTCACCCACAGAGCAATTCTGATACTTCAGAAACCATTTGTTTTCTCTGTAGGTTCTATTGCTCACCCCAGGAGGCTGCTAAGCTCAAATCATCATCATAGTTCCCCTTCCATCTTCACCACCCTGCCAAACATGGCAAGTAGAACACACTGTAGACAGTCCAGTTCACACATTGCCAAGGACACTTCATGAAAATTTTGAAAGCTCATTCCTGCCAGGTATGAGAGCTCCTTCTCAGGAGGTGACATTCATGAAAGATTGTGCTAATTGCAACAACCCTGCCTTTGTCAGCAATTCTTTTAAAGGTGACAGCATGGAGGAACGGCAGGGTATTTTCCCAAGGAAACCTGAGATACCCCTTTCTGTAGCCAAAACAGTTCTGCATCTGCCTGGCTTGATGCACATCATCACCCTAGCTGACACTTCTTGCACACAGTAAAGTCTGTCTGCATGTTATCTCAGTTTACTTGTACAAATTATCTGAGAACTTAATTTAGAAGAAATACCTAGGATAGTAAAATAAGGACCATTAGAGTAGCAGCTCTTGTGCACTACTATTCTGGGTTTGAGAAATGGAGAGTAAATTATTTAGTTGAGTAATGAAAAAATGAAATGGAAAACAGTAAGCAAAAATTTTGTGTCTCAACTATAGACACCGTATTAGTGCATCTATCAGCAATTATTCAGCACAAATGACAAGTGAAATTGTTCCTGCTTATGCATAACTTTTATGTTGTGTAGTTTGTACCCTTGAAACACTGAAACATATAATGGATATTCAGATTCTTCAGTGACATGAGTATATGCACACATATATGTACATAAATGTACATCCTTCAGTATGTATATATATGTAATCTATAAAGACACAGATGATGTTGCACTTGCAATTTATTTTTTTTTGCATTTGTAAAATGCAGCTTAAAATGTCATACCAACCAAATATGTTTTTCATTTAAAAATTCCTATGAATTTGCTTTATTCAAAACTGTTCCATTTTTTGTCATCTGTGAACTTCACTTTCTTCTGATCCTTGAAGTTAGTATTCAGCTTCAAATATGAAACATTAAGAATTAAATACAAAGCATGGATGTCACTGAGAGCCTGCATGAACTCTGGACAAGTAAGGTCACATTCCCTGAATATTCATGTCCTTGGTGGTTGTGTGTGCCTTGGTACTGAACAGCATTCACAAGTACTTGATTTCCCTCTCTCCTTAGAGCCCAAGACACATTAATGACACTTGGTGATTGAAATGTCCCTTTAACTCCTTGCTTCTTGTCAGAGAACCACGGACTAACACCTTAGAAGAAAGATTTATCCTCAAAACTTTGCTTTTCATGGTACAGTCTCTGAACCCATTCCTCAAGGCTTGGCAAAATACACATCCCAGGCCAGAGACTCTCAGATACACTTGGGAATTATGTACAATGGCAAAATCCATATTCTCATTGTGATTTCTGCAAGCGCAAGTGCTGGGGAAGCTGAAAGAATTTTTCTTGTTGATTGTCACTATGAAACTAATTTAAAGCTAGTAGCTCCAAATGTATCAGATTATGAAACTGTGCATCTCTAGATTGCCACTGTCTCTGAACAAAGCAATAGACAAAATACTTGCTGACATCCATTAGACTACCGTGGTCACAAGTGTAGCAGTGTAGTTGTTTAATGGTTTTAATGATCTAGTTTCAAGGTAGAAAACTGCCCTGGTGGCAGTCCAAGGTAGCCTCCAGGATGCCTTGGGAAATGCATGGCCTGAATGCTTCCCATGTGTAGAAGTGAGTGTGGGTGTAGAAGAAAATCAATATGCCTCGCTCCTGTCAAAGTCACTCCAGCATTTCTCTTGAAGCAGATAATCTTTAAAGGGGGAAATTCATGTTGATTATAGCTGAATGTAAAACCATTAAAGTATTGGAAACAAAATTACTGGGTAAAAGTAAAACCCAATAAAATCCTATTGCAAACTACAGTTAGTAAGGTACATTCCTGCACCTCATTATGGATCTCCAAGACTTAAGAAACTGAAGGAAAACCACAAAATATTCTACCATTAAGTTATCTTTAAGAATCAACTTTCTTAATTTCATCTTGGTGATCTTACTTTGTGTCTCCAAGAAATGCTGCTAGGTATCTTTGCATACTCTCCATCTGTTTGTTCAGCACTGAGCAGTTTACTTCCCCAGGTTTTGCCATGTTCTTTAGTAATTACATTTTTTCTTCTTGATTAGTTGTTCATCCTACAAGCAACAGGCTATATGAAGGGGTTTTTTTCCTGTGTGGCTCCAAATCAACAGATGCTGAGCCCAAACTGAATCTGCCAACTACTCTTTGGATTGCCTTGTCAAGCATTATTTAACTGAGGCTGGATAAAATTATCTCTTTCGACATGTGCCATATTCCACAATGAAAACTCCTTTTGTAGAGGGCCAATATGCAGGGATTATTGAATCAATTGCAGTAGCTATTAGGTCAGATGACTTTATTTGACTTTGGTCCTAGATCCTGTTTTATGCTTTCCATAAAATCAGCATTTTTCAGTGCCCTTTCCATACAAGAAGAGGAACAAAACCAGCATCACTCTTACAGTTTTAAATAGGCCATGATACTTCTGGCTGACAGATTTCCTACAGATGTAGTAAATACAGACTCCTAGAGCCTGTGATCCAACCCTCAGACAAGGACCTAAACTCAGTCTCATGATGTAGTACTCTATCCATAACTCAAATCACTGCACCTGTGACTGTGACCAATCTCTGCCCTACTACTATGGATAAGGACTGCTCTCTGCAAAACAGAAAGTCATAAACAAAATAATCAGCTGGAATTACAGTAATTACGTGTAGTCAAAATAACTTGCTAACTATATTGATAAGCCAATCTTTCAGAAAGTGCCTTATCTCATTCTGACAGCCTGGCTATCTTATCCCAGAGTCCAAAGCAAATGACATGAGTGTTTCCTTGTATAGTCCACTGCCTGGTCCATGTCTTGTACCAGACTTCAAAGCTCAGGGCCATATTCTCTCTTATCTCAAAGAGTGTCAATATGAAAAACTGGCAAGACCAACATCTGCCCTAGGCCACTGACCTCTCTGAAAGAGCTGTACTTTGGACTCCACTGTTCATCACACTGCCAGCTCAGAGGAGCAGCAATGCAAGACAGGCTGATGCACCAAGGGTTCCTCATTTGCACCCCCATGAGGACAACTGCTTGTGTAGATACAAACCAGCATGGAAGCATGAAAGGGAATTATTTACCTTAAAGCTGCTGTGGTTCTTGGTGTCATAAATATAGAGTTCATGGTTAATCCTCTGTGCCCATTTTCTTGCTCCCTCCAACAGTTTCAGACCTGAATTATGAAGGAATAAGAACCAGTTGGATCGCACTGTTTTCACTGCTGCTTAAAAACATGAAGAGGTGTAGCACATTGTCAGCAGTACCAGGTTGAAGGTTCCTCTGTCACACACAGGACATGCTTGTACATCTGTAGGGTCATCCTGAACCCTGATGCCTGCTAGATCACTGCTCTCTTTTTCTAGGGGAAGAGTAAAATTCCACAGCAGAGTACAGTAGTCACTCCGCAAAAGCAAAATAAATCTGGAAAGGAAGAAAACATTGTTTAAAGGGTAAAGGATGGGTACACAGGATTTTTGCAGTTTGATGGATCACTTGTTTTATTTGGCTCTGCATACTGCTGATATTTTCTTCTTCTAAAATTTGTACTGAAAATTCTTTGCCAGTAACTTTTTGACACTATCAACACCAGTAATAAAGTTTATAAAATCTTAATCTTCCAATTGATCTTTCTCAGTCCCCATTATCTCTGCTACGAAGAGGGCAAAGAGCAGGCTCAGGAATACAACTCTTGCAATTTTCTTACTTTTTGGAGCTCGTGAACTTTACCTCTGTTTTTTTTCTCTGAGTTGACACGAGGGTGAGTCATATGATCCCTGTTTCTATTTTCTTTTTCCAGCTGTTCCAGGTTTGCTGGAAATGACTCACATGACCATAGGCATGTACTCGTGGCTTTCTAAGAGGAAATTTGAAAATCAGCTCTGTTTCAAGTTGCTCTTTTTAAAGGGAATGAATTAATTCTCCTGCCTCATGAATACATTGGGAAAGGGACAGACCAGTTTCTCTGTGTGGTTAGATCATCAAACTATGTCAAATCTTACCAAAGTTGTTAGATATCCATATAATCCTTGTCACCATTTGTACCACAAAGGATGCAGAGAAGAGAATCAGTGATTTTTGAGGCTGTCATGGGAGAAACTGGGACTCAATTGATGTGTAAAATCTCAACACTAGTCGTACAGTCATTGAAACAGTTAGGAAGTATCACACTCTTTCAACTGTCTCTGAATGTGCCAGACTCAAGTTTTCAACTGGCATTAATTTTTTCTTTATATTGGGTGCCACGGTCAGACAGCAAGTATTATCTTTTTTTCTTTGCTAACAAGCTTGCCAGCATGAAAAAAGGCCTCATTTTTTAAAACTGAGATTTGTCTATTTGTCTCTAAAATGTGTTTTTCTGTTCTGGAGGAGAGAACCATAATTTGAAAATCCTTATATATTTTGTCATCTTGGGACCTGCTGGCATATCTTGTATTTATGGACATTTCACAGTGAATAAACTACACATAACCTTTAATTAAAAAAAAAAAAAAAAAGTCAGTGTTCTGACCAGCATCAGTGCCACGGTGAAAAAGAGAGAAACAAGAGCAAAAGCAAACTTTCAAGGATGAAAATGCATCTGGTACAGTCTGGATGATGAGATATGAAAAAAAAAAAAAAAAAAAAAAAAAAAAAAAAAAAAAAAGCCG
>WEIU01015340.1:322188-381863 GCA_013389925.1 Aegithalos caudatus
TTTTTCTTGGGATTTTTTTTTTTTTTTTGGTGGGGGTTTTGGTCAGTACAGGTCAGGTGGATGAAAAGTGACTTATTAGATCATGATTCCCCCTTCCTACTCCCCCCTTTCTCCCCAGCTCTGGGGATTTATGACAACTGCCTTTCAAAATTTTCTCTGTTCAGAAGTTATATATAGATCACTTGCTGGAAGTCTTTAATAGTAGGGCCACAAGAAACAAGCTTTTGAAAAATATTCACTTTATATTTGTTCTTAAACATATAAGAACAATGTTTGTTGGCTAAGAACTTTTGTTTCAGTTGCAAATGAAGTACTTTGAATTTGAATATTGAATTAAGACTGTCCAGCCTCTTGCTTCTCCTCTCTTCCATTCACACCATGCCTGTGGGAAATAATTGCCTTGTGTTCAAAATGGTACTATCTTCAGCTACAATGAGAAATTATTTTACTTATAGGAACATACCTCATCTGGAACCTCATCATGTCCAGACAGAGGTGAATGAGTGAGCAGCTATTCAATACACTGCTTTATTCTTGCTTAGAAGCTCCAAGGTCTCAACATTGCCAGCCAAGCCCCAGTAAAAGGAACATTATAAATTTTCCCAGGGGTTATCCCTGGCAGGCATCCCTACAGTATCTTGATGAATCATCAGCGTGTTCTGGCCTAATTTAAGATTTTATAGGTCTGATGTTTTTGTGACTACTTAACATTACACTGTCCCATTGATTGCAAATGTAATGCAATATAGCACTTTCACATGGCAGTTTCCTTAAACAAGGCACTCAGAATAATCAAGAGTACAAATATGCAACAGTCTATGAAACTGTTGACTCAAATTTCTTACCTCACAGGAATCTGTTGTACAAGCAAAACTGAGCTATTCAGGGTAATATTTATCTTTTACAGATAATTGAAAAGATTAATAAAATTGAGGTCAGTCAAACCCTCCCTCCATCCATCCATCTATCCATCCATTCACCCACGCACCCGCCCACCTCTCTGCCTTAACAACATATGAACCTGCTGGGCAGTTTCAACACAGTCTCACAGAAGGTCAGTGATGTCAAAGACAATTAATACTCTTCAGACTTGGCACACTTAGGCAGACCTGGGAACCTAGAATGGGTTCAGACACAACATGCAGACTGTGGACTTCCATGTCTTCCAAATTTTTTAGACAGGGCCCCTGGTTTTTTTATTATTTTCCTTCACTCTACAACCCTAATTAACTCCCAGAGAAAACTTAGGCAAAAAGGGATAGGTAATATATTTATAGACTCTACAAGAACATATACATCAAGAAAGGTGTGGGTTACAAATTATACCTGCACAAGACTGCCTTAATTTTGCCATTTCTTCCCTTATGTGTTTGATGCTTGAACCTCAGAAACCCTGCTTTTAACAAGGTGTTTTGCAAATCTAAGCTTTACACATACACAGATGGGAGCTGCAGGACTATGAAAGTGTGCAAAGCATTTCTGACTGCAGCATCATTCCTGCAACTGAGAGTTTGAAATACAGAGTTCTTGACATTGTCTTATTAGTGAATTGCTAAATCTGGCCTATTTTAAATTCACAGTTCAAGCATACTGTTTGAAAGCAGGAAACAATTACTGAATCCACTTTTAGAAAAGCCTAAATGGTAGCAAGATGTATGAAGTACAACAGCTTTTTCATGTTGATGCAGCTGGGTCCTGACTTTGAGAACTTATTTCAAATAACACTCAATGTCTTACATCTCGACAGAACTTAACAGACAGGGGTTCATTCATTTCAACAGATTAGCTTATGGATACCGCAAGGGTAAAAAAGATATTTGTGCAATTTTTTTCCCAGTATTCCTTCTTCTTACAGGAAAAATAGAATAGTTTCAAATATATCATTCTTAATTCAGGAACTGGGAGATAATTGACTGAAAAGAAAAAACCACATAAGATACCTATCGTTAATCAGGGTTAAAATATATGAGCCTAGTGAGAATGACAGGTCTGTAATCATGGAGGGAAACCTTGAGGCTGGACATGGCCAATACACTTGTATGAAAGCAGCTGCTAACTGCACAAACATTTATGTTTGTCTTTCTCTTCATACATGTGTATGCACACCTTGTCATCTACAGCTGTTAATTAAGAAAAAAGTCATCCTGAGGAAAGAAGATTTCCAAGGTCCTGGATCAATGTTCAAGACAAACAGTCCCAGTTCTCTCAGGTTGTGATGCTTGGGGCTCCCAGGGTCCAGGTCACCATGACAAATTTGACATATGCTAATGCAGGTCTGGAAGCCTAAGGTAGAAATTTGCATCTGTGCAAGATTAGGGCAGGAATTCAAAAAGTACCAAGAGGATGACACATACAAAAGAAAAAGTAATATGCTGGTGCAGGAGGCATCCAAGTGGATCAGGTAAAACACCTAGGATATTTTGGACGTGCTTTATTGACTACATGGATTAATTTACTAAAAATCCTTTTGAGTCCTAACCTGTAGCTGAGGGGTTTGAGTCAATCTGCTGACAGAAAGAACGAAAACCAACATTGTTCATTGGCAACAAAATCAGGTGTGTCTCAGAGATTTAGTATCTCCATGGTGTTACCCCCTGGGATCTAGCTAGGAAAAGTTGGTTTGAAAAGCATGCTAAGCGTCACCCAGGACTTTTTGCTTAAAGTTTCCCGGCAAATCTGGTCTTGTCCCCTGCAACCAGGAGCCCCACTCAGAAGTTATTTTCCTCTTCTGGAAAATAACGTTTTACTGCTCTGTTTTTCCACTAGAAGAAACCAGCTTAACATGGGAGGGAATCATACAGGAAATGAAGACAATATTTCCTGATTTGCTTAAGGAGAAGAAACCATAGAGGGAATAATTGACAAAGGAAAGGAGAAGTTGTGAATGGAAGAGACATATCAAACCAGTGCACATTATTTCAAACACTTGATGGTTTTAACCCTCTGTGAAATTTCAGATGGGGATCTGAAAGCAAGAGAACCTGCTGCCTGCAGCCAGGTCCGTACGTCATCATTTCTAATGAGCTGGGGTAACAGAACTGGACAGAAACTGACTGCTCCTCCATGGAATCTAACAGCCAAGCAAAATCCACAGGAATTCCTTACAGTTCATAAATATAGCTAGGCTACAAACCCATGATTTAAGGGCCTTTGAAATCCTGATTATCCAGGCATCTCCTGTGATAAACTGCCACACAATTTAATTATCTTCTGCAATATCAGTTTTGTGTGATCCCTCGAGACATGTCATTGAACTCTTGTCTTCACACTGAGTAAATGGATCTGTTACATCCTCTTCAGCCCTTTGGACACAGAGGAGAAGCACTTTCAGCAGTCACAAGCACCACTGAAATACCAGACACCAGCAATCAACTTTGGCAGCTTGTCCTTGATGCTGGGCTCTCTTGCATCTGTGCCAACTGTGAGCCCTGTGTCCCACTGAAAAGCAGAAACCAAGACACAGGCAGCAGAGGGAAACTCCCAGCAGGACACTTGCACCACCTGCTCTTTGCCTTCTTCCTTGGTGCACACTCCTGTCCCTGCCTGGAAAACAGTTTCCAAAGGGAGAACACTTTCTTGCCTTGTACAACCCAATGGTGGTTATGGAAAGAATCTAGGAAAGCATTCAAGATACTTTCACTTAAGCAAGGTTTCATTCCCACACAAAGGGAGCAGGCTCTTTTTTTTTTTTTTTTTTTTTTTTTTTTTTTTTTTTTTTTGATGCCACAGTGCAGCTGCATAGCTAGTATGCAAGAGCCTCCTTAAATTTTGTCATGACAGGAGCTCACAAAATCTTGTGTAAGCCCATAGGAATAGCATATGAATCGAAGATTAAAGCAATGCTGTACAAAAAAATCCAAACCCCACTCTGTCCCTTAGCTTGCAAGAGATCAAGGAAAACCATAAGGTGAACACACTTGTCAACAGAATGCTTGGGATTATGAATCCAGAATAGCGAACAGGAAACCTCAAAGTTGTGGAGAGGCTTATGAAGAAGCCCTACCTCTATGCAGGCCAAACTTCACAACAGCTTGGCTCCAGACCTGGTGCTGTGGCTCAGACTTATCTTTGCTTATTGTACAGTATTGTTCTGAGAGAAGAATTCTGTTTTTCTGAGGTCCTCGCCAAGCTCAAGGTTATCCTTTAATCTTGCAGTGCAGGTTAATTCTGCCTGGCTGGAGGGCAGTGCCCCAGCTGCACAGCAGGTGCCCTGCATGTATGCCTGCTTCAGATATAAAAGTTGCACAGACTCCTGCTGGGCTTTTAAGAAAACCTGATCCTCCCTATAAGGGGAGCAAAGACAACACTTGCTTGAAAAATCATTTATAACAACCAAGGCCAGCGGGAGCTCAACAAAAGAGTTTTCACCTTTCCAAAATTCAAATGCCAGATCCCTGGAAACAAATGAACAACACTCAAGGAATTGATGCTGAGCAAGCTACCCAGCAGCTCTGGGACTGGAGCAGGCAGATGGATACAAGCTGATGGATACAAGGATATGGGTGCATTAAATCTGCAAACTCAGCACTGTTTTGCCCTCTTGCTTGATTGAATTCCTGTAAGGGAAATTTTTCTCCTTGTACAATTTAAGACAGTGTCCTTTTCACTAAATTATTGTTATTAGTATTACTAATAGTATCTTTAAAGACCCTCTCACCCAAGCTCTGTCTCATGTCTTACACAGCTTTCAGAAAATTATTTAAGTTTGCTGCGTTCCATCAGTATGAAGCCAGCTTGCTCAAGTGCACGAAGAGTATGGCAAGGAGAAAAATCATTTATGTGAGGGAAGCATTCAATTACTCCATTGATGTGTGCTGCTTTGTAGGCTTTTCACTGCCAATCAGTGTCACGGCTTTCCAACTCTTTTTACAAACCAGTGCACATTATTTCATGCAGTTCAACTGATTTTAGCCTGGGAGCAGCCTGTAAATAAAGCTGTCCCTTGTCAAACAGTTAGCTCCTTTCCCTTTGCACATCACCTCTGAATATTTCCAGAGAAACAAATCACTATCAGTGGTTACTGGCCCAGACAGGCACCAGAAGGCAATCTGACCATCTCCATTTCATGTCAAAATGCAGCTGGAGAAGAAGCTGGGAGCCATCTCAAAGCAGAGCAAGGTTTACTGTATCCTCCTCTGGAGCCTTGGGGCAGGAGGCAAACTCTGATTGCTTGGTACAGAGTTGAGTTAATTTGAAGTGTCAGGGCTGCAGAGGGATTGAGGGGAGGGTGGGTTTAGTGTGACAGGTGGTTATGTTTCAGTGTGGGGTTTTTTTTATTTCTTAAAGTAGCAAAGGACCGATCTAATTTGGTCTAATAACTGAAAACAGCAGCAGTCTCATCACACTGGCACTGATTTTATCTGCACTGCCCTTTGCTGAAACTTTTTCTTCCTACTCGTTTCAGCAAATGTTACTGTTCAGCTAGGCAAGACAACCATCTAAGTTGTTGAATACCCTTCCACTAGCAGTCAGAGCTCTTGAAGCTCTGAAACACCTCCTGTTGCAACAGAGACTTCTGTTTATGCATCCTGACACAGCCTCTGGCAAAGGCTGCGCTAGAAACAGGAGAGTGTTATATCCCTCAGACACAGAAAAAGAAAAATAAAAGCAACATTCAACTGGGAGATCCTCAGGAGGATCCTGCTTCAGTGAAATGGTGCTGGAAACTCCTAAAAGCTTTGCAATGTCCTACCCAGCTGGGAAATACACTCACTGCTCAAGAGACAACTTAGTTCATTCATGCTGTACTGCAACATTCATATTTTTCCAGCTCAGTGACTCTGATATGCAGACATGGGTAAAGACAGACTTGAGAAGAAAGACATTTCAGCTTTTTCCTCCAGGCTTTTAGCTCTAAGACAACATTATTCAGTGATTAGGTTAGTGCTCTCCAGACCCAGCTGTTATTTTTGAATCTGCCCTTTTCCAGGTTTCTGATATCAAGCAGCTGCTAAAATTCAACATGCCTCAGTTTCCTCACCTATAAAATGGGGGTGAACACCACTTTTAAATCTAAAGGCAAAATATTTTTGAAATGTTGGGCATTTACCTATCAATGGCTCCGTGGAAAGACAAACTATGCCCATTTTACAGGCTATTACCTTGTATTTTGACCTGTTTTCTCTCCAAAGTCAAAACAGAAAGCTGTGACTGGATAAATAGTTTTTGTTACATCCACCAGGAAACCTGCTGTAAACACTTCTATTTAGCTGCTTGGATCCAAACCATCAAAAGCTTTATCCTGCAGGTCTGCACATGGAGTTACCCAAGAATTCAACAGAGTTATTTTTTCCTCAGAGTAACTCCACACAGAAGCATGCCCTTAAGGTTCACACCTTTTCACTGAAACCAATCAACAATATTGAATCAGGGCCCAGTAACCTGCTATAGAGGTGCTTCATAGATTGATTTGCTTAGGCAAACCATTATTTGATTTAATACAGAGAAATGTCCTATCCCATCTCAAGTCACACAGTTTCAGAGGGGTGTCACAAGAAAATACTGTTCTCCTTGGAAGAAAAATAGAAAAGATAATTAATTTTATTTCTTCATAGTTAGAAACCAGTTTCTGACTCTGACTCAAATTTTTCCTCAAATCTACAGTCAACTGAAGCACAGGCTCACCTCTGCAGTGTGAGCAGAGATATCCCTGGAAAGGGAATGAGGAGCTGTTCCTATAATCCAAATACAATCCTGACCTGAAAGGAAGAATTTAGAGGATATATATTTGCTTAACTCCATCAGCTAATTAACATTTTTTTTTTCTCACAGAATGTTATGAATCATGAAGGTTGATTTGAGAAAAAAAAAATTGTACCAAACATAGAAAAAATTAATAGAAATTTTTGTGCAACATAGGAATGCAGAAATGACAGTCATGCTGCTAAAAGACAAGTAATGCCACTTAAATGTGCCTAGCAAAGGCAGATGAGCAAACAAACTCCCCTTTACTACACAGGATAGCAAAATCTTTATTCTGAAAGGATTTTCCCTAAATTTTTGATGGTAAAAAGTTCAAATTATTATGAGAACTGCCTTTACTTTTCCCCATGATGAGCAAAACTTTGTCCTTCTGCCCAAAACAAGACAAAACCAGTCCAACTAGGGATTTCTACATATATTTAGATCAATTTAATTCCAAAATTAGAGAAAAGGGATGAAATTTGCAAGCATCAAAAGAGAAACTGAATGATTCCACAGTTTGCAGCCTAAGACGTGTGCTGAGCTTTTGAACTTCAGCACTGAGTTAAATGCCACTGCATCTGCCTATTTGACCTGTGGTTTAGGGAGAGGTAGGGTGGAGAAGGATTTTATGAAGTGTAGCAGACATGGAAGAACTGAGAATCCTGGGATGAAATAAGATCATACACATTGTTCTAGAATAATTAAAGAGTGCAATCATCAGAGGCATTATCTGATGCGGTGGACAAGGGGAAGTTTTGTGTTCTATTATAAGCTAAAAATCAATGCAGAGAAGTCATAAGAATGTCTTTAGGAAAGACAAAGGTAATGCCCTGATCAAAAAAGATAAAGACAATGTTTTGAAAACTGAGAGTTATATGAATTGTTCAGGTGCATCATTTACCTATTAACTGCTTCACAACATTGCTGAATAATGTTGCTTCATAAAATTTCTTAATTCTGGAAAAATTACGCAGAAATTAATATGCTTTAAAGAATATTTGCAATTTAAAAATCCAGTAGATAACATTTTCTAATCCAGTCCGCCTCTTTATGCCCGTGATCTTTTTGCTGCTTTATCAGAAGCAAAAAGAAATTAGACAGTCTGCCGAGGCTTAACTTGCTCAGCAGGCTGCAGGCATTAGCATCAGCCTTGTAAGAAAATGCTTGTGCTGGCCTTATCTGGGGAAGGTCAGCTCCCACAGGGACTGGGTGGCAGCAGCTCCAGCACTTATTAAATGCATAAGTTTTCAGTTCCTAGGACTGCTTCACAAAACAAATGAGTAAATCCAACATATAAGAAGCCAGCAAACACCACAAGCTGATACCTTCCAGGCTTCCTGGCCCTTGTATTCGGGAGCACAAAGGTCAGTTGGCAAAGCAGGGTTTGGCAGACTGCATCAGAAAGTCTTCTTAATGTTTTCAGGAACAGTTTGAGTCTCTTTCACAATAAAACTTTAACTTCAAGTCCTTAAAAAAAAAAAAGGCAAACAAAAAACCAAACCACAACACACATCCCAGCAGTAACAGGAAAGATGTTCCCAAAAAGGGTATTGAAGGTATTGTAGCATCAGAGTAAAGATGTCTGTGGCAGAGTTCAGCTCTGTCTTACCCTGTGGCATCCAGATCACGTCTGGTTTTATCTGTTATTTTCCACAGCTTGTCTCTTGGCTTTCTCAGCCATCACAGCCCTGTATTTACACAGCTGCCTCTGAAGCTGTAAGTCAGCACAGAGATTGTTGCACAAACAAATGGAACATGTGGATCTTGCCAAATATCACTTACCCCAGTTTTCCTCCTCCTTCTTAAGCAGTTTATGTTTTGGCACTAACAGATTCTCTGAAAGTTAAAAAGAAAGTGCTTTGTGCTGTGTGCCATGTATAATATGTATCTGTTTTGGCAGAAAAAAAGTTTTGAATAGCTTTAGGATGGGAGAAAATACAAATAGGAGAATTTTCAGTATAAGGCAGCGAAATTCAGTGTCACACCAAGACCAGTGTTGAGGCTGCTGTGTGTTACACCCCATCTGAGCCACAGAGCCCCCCTCCACACGACCCTTCGGCTTTGACCAGAGAAAGAGGCCAGGTCAGGCTTATTCAGTCATGTGCAGTCTGACACACTGGGGCCAGGCTCAGCATTTGCTTTCTCCCTCCTTCAAAACAGGTTATCCCTGACTAACCTTCAACATATGGTTTTGCAATTTTTTTTTAATCACACCAGTTGTAATAAATGAATTTATGCTGTTGCTTGTCTCTGGAAAATAAGCACTACATGCTGAATAAATGCAGTGCAACAGGGAACATCACACTGAGTATGGGAGACAGATCAGATGAATATATATATATACTCTGAAATGAAGTTATCAAAGGTATCCCAAGCTACAGATGTTGCTATAAATAGACTGACATGCTGCATTACTAGAAACTTCAGAGAAGCCTGTTTCACAGTGCTTCATTCCTCCACTGCTCTAAGTGAAAATAAAAACAGGGGAAGTTTGGGCTATACCAGGTGGAATAACAGAAGGTGTGTTACTGAACACAAGTAATACCCAGATATCCATTTAGCAGCATCAAACTGAAGACTCCACAGGGGAATTTAGGCTAGGAGAAACTAGCTGAGTGAGGTCAAGTTGCACAGGGCCGGGTCCTCCAATGCATTCAACAGAGGCTGTACTTCCAGTGGCATCTATACCAGCATGGGATCACCCACAGAGGGAAGGAGTTTTCTTCACGTCTGACATCCATTTCCCTTGATTTGTGTCTGCTGCCTCCTCTATCACTGTGCACCTTCAAGAGAGTCATGGAATAAGCTGAGTTGGGAGGGACCCACATGGATCATCGGGCCTGACTTGATCTCCTCTGTGTCCTCATGTGAGGTAGGGGTACACAGCAATGAATTGTCCCCAATACCTTCTCTTCCTTATGTTAAGCAAATCCTATTTTCTGGGTAAATCTATCCAGCAGCTTCTAGCATTGAAGGAACTCATTCTCTCACTGTTCTGCTTCCCTCCCCAGAACACAAAGGGTGTTGAGACAGACTATTTGCACAGGTTAAACATGAAGAAATAGTGCATCTGGAGAAATAAGGGCCATAAAGAAGCAAAAGCACCTTCATATCACCTCTCCTTTTAGCAAATGGCCATGGGCTTTGCTGGTTAGAGCTGTACCAATCAAGGATAATGACAAATCTGAGCCCATTAAACAACACTACTGTAGCAGAAAGCAGCCTACCTGCAATCTCACTACATTTTATTACAGCCTCATTGAACTACACAATCTGCTAAGTTTTAGTCAGGGTCAGTGTGTGGGAAAAAAAAAAACAACAAACGGAAGGAGCAAGTAGCAGCACCTGCTGCAGAGAGAAATCTCAGTTCTCCAGCACTTCAGCTCCTGTGATGAGGAACTGAAACCCCACTGTGCTCACAGTCCTGCTGTGCTGTCAGGGATGTCCATAGTTAGTCTTTGCTCTAGTCCAGCAGGTGGCAGCTGCTGTGGTCCACAGGGAGGCCCAGGTGCATCCCATGCCCTCTGCCCATGGTTTGGTACCCCTGCACATCCTGCCCCTGGAGCAGGAGGGGCGGATGGCTGACCCTGATCCAGGGAAGCACTCAGATGCTGTTTCAGAGGCACAGATTGGGATGCTGTCAGCTTCAGAACTTGCCACATGTCCCTTTCCTGAAATAATAAGGGTCCTTCCATGAAGGGCAGCACTGGGTTCGGCAGGGATGCCTCAAACATCAGGCCTTCACCTTCACCTGGTAGAAGTCCACTTTCTGGAAAATATTTGTACAAGGAAATTCATTATCATTGAAGATCAGTGTGAGTACCATTCTTTGAAGAACTATAAGCTCATGTAAGTCTTCATGAATTTTATTTCCCCAATAAAAAAAAATGTTATTTTACAGCAGGATTTTCCTTTGAGGTGCTTTCAGTTAATTAAACTGCTAGTATCTGCAGCCAAAATACCACAACGGGTCTCTTTGTAGGTGGTTCCTTTTTCAGCTGAGATGAAATGAGACTTCAGCCTTTGACTACACTTGGAACAGTAAGAAACAGTTGTAGCCAACAGTGGTAGATTCCTAAAGGCACTGAAAGGATTTAGGAAGACACTTCTTCACTTTGAATTTAAACCAGGTGGTGATACCTGAATTAGCATTATTATTAAAGACCACCATCTTTAGGAACTGATTTTCTGGCAGTAAGTTTCAAGCTCCAAATTAGAATATTCCTATATTCAATTTATGCCGGTAATTTTCCATAATTATTATCAGTGATA
Organism: Aegithalos caudatus; assembly: GCA_013389925.1. Classification (NCBI taxonomy): domain Eukaryota; kingdom Metazoa; phylum Chordata; class Aves; order Passeriformes; family Aegithalidae; genus Aegithalos; species Aegithalos caudatus. The sequence goes on from WEIU01015340.1 coordinate 333,145, forward strand.
AAGCCTAGCACATGCCTTTTCAATTTACATAAAAAGAATCTGAAAACCTAAACTTTTAATGCAGTTCAAGATTTCTGGTATTTCCTGGACTTCCTTTGACTTCTTACTGTTAACTTGTGCCAGAAAGTCCGGTACAATCTGTCCTGTGCCACTGAAAAGTAATTATTCGTTCATGGTAACCCATAAGGGGGTCAGACTTTATTAATTTTAATCTGTTTTACCCAGACATTAAAGCAATTCAATTTTCAAGTTTAATTAAAACACAGGTTTTAAATATAGATTAACAATATCTAAGGAACCAAAGAGGGTAGTACTATTCTTATTGAACTTACACCCGTGGGACTTCAACAGATGAAGAATCAGACCCTTTCATTTCTTCTTTAACTTCATGACCCAGACTCAGCAGTGTTTTATATGACTAATATGTGAAGAACAGACATTTGTCATCCCCAAGTAGGTTGTTTACAAAATTTACAACTTCATAAACCCAGTAATTTAATCTTTGATTTAAGTGATGCTGTGGGTCCTTACAGTTGTTACACTTCCACCACAATAAAACCTGAATATTCTTAACATACTTGTTCTCCTTCATTTTTGGAAACAATGTTTTGGACAATCGTGGTAGGAATAAACAAACTGATCAGAAATTAGAGACAACTGTTGTCATTACAAGGAGATCACGTGATGCTTGGGAATATTTTTGCTGGGGAGAAAAGGTGGGCTTATAAAAAGCACTTGATTCTGTGAATTGAAAGAACCAAAGCTGGATAGAGGTTTCTGCATGACTCATCTGGTTTGCCAGATCAAGGTGTGTTAGTAGTGTATTAAGTGACAGAGCTGAAAAAAAGAAATTCCACAGCTGAACTACAATATCACAGGATTTCTGCTGAAAAATCAGTTGAGAAGCCCATGAACAGAGCATACAAGTAGTAAGAATACATTGCTTTCACAAGATTTCTTTTATAGTTTGGACACTACATAGTCTTGCCCAAAGCAGATGGTATCCTTGAAAAAGGTGGTGAAATTTCTCCAGCAGATATTCTTGCTAAGAAATAATATTAACTACATACTATTCAATAAAAGTTTCATAGTGCTATTAAGAGTGTTTTAAAGATGGATAAGCAAGAAGTGCAGTCCTGCAATTCTTTGCACACTAGAATCCCCCCCCCAAAAAAAAAAAAAAATGTGGCCTCTATGAGGACATGTACTGCTTGATATTGCATGGCAGGTTAGGAAGTGTTTTGTTAGGTAGAGTGCAGGATTCTTACTTTATTTGTAATATTAAAACTTAAAACCAGCAGTAGAAATAACAAATTGTCAGGGAAAAATGAAAAAAAATCATAAGAACAGAGATACATCATTTCCCAGCAGATCAAAGATATAAAAGGAAAATCATGTGTAAAACAAGAAAACCAAACCCAATTGTCCAATATGTATCACTTCCCATAAATTTTGCTTTTTCCTTTAGTGTTCCACATTTTTTAGCTTTTGTCTGCTGGACACACTTCAATCAAAGAAACTTCTGGTGATATTCTGAAGGACACTAATGAAATGTTCCTTTGATGTATCATACTCCTAGGAGAATCTCTGTTTGCATCACATTTTCTGAGCACAGTTAAACCATTATATTTCAAATTATATTTCAATATATCTCAGAGATTGAAAGAAGTGATGTAAGCACATAGATTAGTCAGGGTGGTCGAGACTGGCTGCTGCTGACATGTCCTAATGTCGGTATTTCCTAAGGATATGCAGGTTGTGTAAAGAGAGAAAGCACACGGCCTTTTTTGTACAAATGACTGACACTGAACATTTAAAATATGTTCTAGCAGTAGCCTCATACTCCAAATATTTATCCTGGGGGAATAGGTAGATTTATCCATTGAACTCTTGTTTACCAATAAAAACTTTGAACTACTCATCCAAGTAAATGCTTCTTGTAAACAGTGAATGGGATTTTTTTCAGCATGAATGAAATCATTTGAACTGTATGCTGTCTTGAACATTGAATGAGAAGTGGAAGCATTTAAAACAAGAATAAAAATATGTGGAACGTTTGTAAGATCTTTTGCCAATTCACAAAACACCTTTAAAGCAAATAAACAGGAGAAACCTTAGCTTAGGGGTAAAAAAACCCTGAACAACAAAACATGTACCAACACTCTTGCCCTGCTGTAAAAAGCAAAGAATATCACTGATACATTGTCCAAACACTTCTCATTTGAAGTGAGGATGCTTTGCAGTTCCAGGAATACTTTTTTGCAATGCTGATTTTGAAGGATATACTAAGTTGTTCCAATAGTAGCTGGCAGAGCTCAGAGAAATTCCATCCAGAGCAATTGAGCAAAAACTGATATTTCCATAATTTACAGCTTTGTTCCATTCTAGCTCATGGCACAAGAGAACAAGAGAAAAGCCAGCAAGAGATTCAGCTGTCCCAGCTTCAAGCTCTAGCATAAAGCAGGCTCTGACAGAGAGAAAGCTACTGGTCTCTTTTAGTGCTTCTGGATACCTCCAACAGATGTAACATGCATGTCATTATGCATCATCACTTTGCGGACAACATACCTGTGACCTCTTCAAAATTTGAGGACAGTAAACCTGTTTGGCAGTTGCAAGCCCTTAAAGGGGGCAGAAGACTTTCCCTTGGGATCAGAAGTCACTGACTTCCAACCTTCACCTTTCTCCAGAGCTTGCACTTACCTTAATACCAGGGGAGAACACCACTTGCTCTGCTGTTGCAGTTGGGATTCAGCTCTTCAAATTGTTTATTTCAGAGAAGGTTCTCTCTACCTCACTTTCCTCTTCTCTGATGCTGTTCTCCTGTAATTCCTCCACTTGCAGCACAACTGCAGGACAGAAGGCCATCTCTCCTGACCTCAGAAAGAGACTCCAAGCATTCCCTGCAGCCTAGGACACTTGCAGGGCTGCATCCACTGTTTGTGACTTACTCTGTGTCAAAGCCTCTACCTTGGCATGGATAACCTGCCAGAGAAACCACTCTGTGATGTGTTAACACCATGTCTGAGACTTTTTGCAGCAGAAAAATTGACCTTAGTGCCTCTTCTTTGTCCCCATTGGTATAAACTGCTCTATCTATTAGCTGCACTCCTATATATTTCTTAGTTGAGCACCAGCTGAAAGGCTGCTTGGCCCTCTCCATCTGGGGGCAGCTGTAACAAAGGCAGCTCAACCATGCTTGTTGAAGCTTCTAGAGCATTTTCCTTTACCTTGTCCTTGCCTGGTAGCAGCAAGTATCTTAAATTTCTTAAAGTGTTTCCAAGCATTCCCTGATATCTTGTCACTGGAAAGTCAAGAAGCTTCCAAAGCTGAGCCCAGAGATTGCTGCAGAAAAAGCTGCATCTTTAGCTGTGATCTTGTAATATCCTTTTCATAATATTCTGAATTTAGCCTCTTTTTAAACCATAAATGGAACAGTGGGTCAGTAAAATGACATGATTTATAAAAGAAGAAAAAAGATTAGGGGCCATTTTTCACAGCAGATCCAGCTCCATGTGTAGCTGCCTCTCACTGCAGAGAGGTCTGGGTGTTGCAGAAGATCATGAAGTACCTTCTTCCATTTCAACTTTAAAATTGAATTTCAGAGGCTGAAGATGGAGGATCAAACCTTGATTCACTACCATGATTAATGGCACCAGTGGTTGTTTGCGTAAGATGTGCCTCTGTTCAGTTTTTAATCCTACTAAATTCTTGACCTCCATACTATCTTACGTCAATGAGTTCAAGTGTCTGTTTCCACAGAAAAACATGACGTTTCCTAGTCCATATTGCTTTACAACCATTATCATGCAAGAAACTCTTCTCTGCTACTGCAAATGAGAAATCTTATTGATGTAATATTGAATCTTCTACTTCATTTAATACAGGCCTTGAAATGAAATAGGTGCTTCATCCTGCAGCCTCCAACACAGCCCTGCTTCTGTGGATCAGTATTATGTCTCATTAAAAGGCAATGCAGACCCTTAGTTATCTCAATAAAGTAGCTCACCTCTTCTGTGTTTCTGATTCAACAAGTATGAAAGGCAATACTTCTTATTTTGCCAATATTGGGCACGAGAAAATATGGTTTATAGCTCAATAGTCAAACTGACTGTAAAAATTAATAGGTACTTCTGCTCAAGTTCACTACTCTGTTCCACTCCTGAAATGAAACTCATGAAACTTAAAACACAATTGAGTGAAGGTTTTCACACCTTGATGTTGTTTCATGATCCATTTTGTGGCTATTTCAGTCAATCTGACTACCATCACAATAGGGCACAAAATTATTATTCAAACATGAAATTTCAGGTCCAACAATTGGTTTCCTGTCTGACACGATTCATGTGATGCAGGGTTGGGGATTTTTTTTCATGTTTTGTGTCTTTTCCAGTAGAGTATCAATATCAAAAAATCAATCAGTGGCTGATAGTGAATGCTAAAATGCTGAAATGCTAAAAGATAGTACCCTTTTGAATAGATAACAGGCTTCTGGAGGCAGAGGGCAAGGAGACCCAAAGGTCCAAAAATTTGAAGTTTGACAGAATCTGGCAATGCTTCTGGCACTTAATAAACCTATATTGCACTTGTCAATTCCTATTTTAGGATTCTCTCTTTATTTGCCTACAACTAGCAAATATATCACGTTACTTTGTCTAACACATTCACATCAAGGCACTGTTTAGTGACTGAGGCAGCACTGTGGGAAGCAATATCAGAAGATGTTAGCAGATTACATATCACACCCATTTAATGCATTACAGAGCAAATCAATTGTGATGGATAGAACTTCAAATAATAATCTGATTACACAGGGACAAACCCAAGAAACATCCAGGGAGTTCCACAATGTGGAAACCCACCAGATTAGATCTGAAATTAATCTCAACTAGATAATCACTTCTCTATTCTGGATTTGCACTCACAAAGACAACTGACAAAAATGTATGTTCCCCCAAGTGACATAAATTGGTAGCCCTTGGGGCAACCACCAGAGTCAGGGAGAGAGACCCCCTCTTCTTTAGTCAATATAAATTTTACCATTCATTTCCAAAGGGCTTGCACCTATCAGGACCAAATTGAGCTTTATAGCTTTTCCTTTCTCTAGAGCACATTTCTGTTATGCTCCATAGATTTTGGCCATTTCAAAGGGTCATGATGAGCTCTTTTCAGGGAGACAATCTAAGTCTTCTATCCTTCATCTTCTTCTGTTTAAGTCTGTGAGTAGTCCCACTGACTCCTCTGGGATTACATGGATACTGAAAGTCAAGCATATATCAAAGAATTGGCAAGATTGCTGCCTAGGGAATGAGACACAAAAGGCTGTAGAAAAAATATTCCATAATGAGACTCTATTAAAAAAACCCCACAAATGTTATTAAAGTTTGGTTAGTTTGTTACTGGCAGGGAAGTACACTGAATCTAGCAGTGTGTATTTTCACTATAATTTTTATTGTTTGGATACATACTATTATGCATGCATACAGTGATGTTATCTACTCTAATATCTTTCAGATATTTTACTCTGAATGTCATAAGCACATAAAATCAGTTAATTCCTTCCACATTATGAGTGCAGAATACTGATTGTGGAGCTATCAGTAATATGCATTCAGAGGATACACTGCACTGACTCTGAAGGATCTGCAATTGAATACTGAATAATCCACAAAATATGACAAAATGCAAATAAGGTGACTGACATGATATTGGAATGTTGAATTACTGGAGAAATACAAAGGAGGTATTAGTATTTTGTGCCTCTTGTGGAAAAAATACTTGTGAGACTGATCTCAATTTTTATTAAAACCCTTTTCATTACTCTGACTCACTGCATATGACAGCTGCATTTCAAAATTAACACTAATTTGCAAGTGCAGCTGGCCTCCCTTGACAGTGAGCACAAAACATTGTTAAGACAGAAACTGAGGGTGGAGTTAGACACATACTTAATTTTATAGTACATATGTTTCAGAATAATTTATTATAAATATACCCCAGTGACATCAGTGTCAATTTTGCACCGCAGTTCCCTGCTTCTGACTTCCTATAAGCCAGATTTCTGCAGATCAGTTTGGGCCAGGTATACCTTGCATTACTATTTTATCTCAAGCAGCTGTTCCCTCCCTCTTTATCCCTTCTGGGTTGCAAATGCTGCCACACAGAGATGTAGAGCTTGAGTTTAGGGAACTGAAAGACTGGTTTTCCCTCGCTGGAGGCAGTGACAGCTTTTGAAGGGAAAGTTTCTTGCAGATTCTTGCAGTGGAAAACACCAGCACACCCTGCCCATTTGGCAATAACTAGCATGGCACAGCAGGTCAGGCCCAGACTTGGCTGGATACATGCTTGCTAAGCAAGTGTTTATCCAAAGATCTTGCTCGAAGATTACTTTGATAAACTGGGGCCTTAAAAACACTGCTGGAGTTCTTTGAGGTTTGCTTGTGCTGTATGTAAATAGAGTAGCAATAACTTAGACAGAAATTTAGATTTTGAAATTCTAATATGTATATATATATATATATCTATATAATCATAGAATCATTAAGATTGGAAAAGACCCATAAGAGTCCCACCGTGTTACCACCCTGCCCACATGTTCCCAAGTGCCACATCCACATGCCTTCTGAACCCTTCCAGGGATGGTGATTCCATCACTTCTCTGGGCAGCCAATTACAATGCCTGACCATATTTTCTGTGAAGAATTTTTCCCTCATATCTAATCTACACCTTGCCTGGCACAAATTCAGGCCATTTCTGGTCCTGTCACTTCTTACCTGGGAGAAGAGACTGACCCCTACTTAACTACAACATTCTTTCAGGTAGTTATAGTTATAAGGTCCCCACTGAGCCTGAGATAGATTAGATAGATAGATAGATAGATAGACAGATAGATAGATATGTATATATACATACAACTTCTAAATTCTAAAATTTTTAAGCTCTACTGTCTATCAAATTTTGCTTTGGAAAGAGGTAGTATGCTGCCTTTCACCCTGATAGCTTTCAGAAGGACTTTTTATTTACAAATTATCTAAAATCCACACGCAAAAAGACAGTAAGGAAGATTAGTGCAAAAATTAGGATTCAGGTATCATCATCAAAGGATTCTTGCTGGTCAGACACCTATTTAGAGGTGTCTACATTAGGTTTTATGTGGCCATTTCCAGAGCTGAGGGATTGGTAATGTGTCATGGCTAGGTTATAAGCAGGCAGATTTCTAACCTTCTCTGTCCTTCCCTCCTCCAACCTATGACTGTCAGTCTTAGTTTAAGCTGATCTAAGTTTCTAATGTTTCTTCTTGGGCACTGCTAACAGCCTGCAGCAGTGACCTCCCTCATCCTGTATTTTCTGCCTTTCCCTATAAGCTTTTACTACAAGCAAAATCTCTTCTAGCCCCTTTAGCTCTCATGTGACACATGTGCCAAACTGGGGCTCCAAGCCCCACCTCACCAAGGTAATCCCTGTGGTATCACCTCTGTCTGCTGGAGTCAAAAGAAAGCACCTTTTGTGCTTAAAAAGCTGAAGTTCACTGCAGGGTATGTAAGCCTTCACAGCATCTTGCAGGCTGTTACCCAACGTGACCTGTTCCCACCCAGGGGTTTTGTGGTGGTGTTTGTCTGTGAGCAACACCCGGCAGCGTGGCACCACACTCCAGGCCTGAGCCAATTCACTTCAGAACTGATCTGGGCACCTTCCATGGCACTGTGTCTTGACAGGGACACAGACCTTTTCAAGGAATGAGGAGAATACAGACAGGCAACTCTGCAGTGATACTGCTCCTGTGCTCACAAGCTACTTGATGTTCAAAATACGCTAGATTCAAACCTACCTCGGTCATCACAGACTTCCATGGGTTTTCATTTTAAGTAAGAATGGAATTAATGGGAAGTTTCAGCTCTTCATAAAATCAGATAGTCCTTCACATCAAACTCTGACTCACACTTAAAGTGGTAATCTCTCTGCTGTTTGTCTAATAAAATATGTTATTTGTCTAGTAAAAGAGAACATTATGATTTATCTATCAGTGCTTTGCTAAACATCTCATTCATTTCGGTTTGCAAAGTGAAGGTTTAGGATGAGGGTGCTGATATTTTTGAATACCTGCCCATCCCCAGGGAAGCTGGAAAAGGTTAAAAATTTATTGCAAGCACTCTGAGTACACTAATGTCTTACAGACAGAGCTGGCATTGATCCTTTCCCCTCTCCTGCTAAAGCTTCCACAGATGAGAGCAACTATTTACTTTACATTGTGCAAGCAGAGATCCTCGAAGAGAAATAAAATCTTTCTAACTTGGAACATACTGCTTGGAGCAGAGTTGGATTCCTGTTACACAATGTCTGATTATTCCCATCTTAGAAATATCTGGGGCAAAGAACATGTGTCTTCCAGGGCATCAGCTCCAGGTGAATGGAAAAAGAACTGACAACCAGGAGACGTCTGGAGATGCACACAAGGCATTTATTTATCTGGGCACAGCCTGAGCTGGAGTAGCAGCAAAAAAAGTATGCCCTTCTTTTTAAGTTAGGAAAAAATGGTGGAGAGTGTTCAACAAGAACGAGGTTCAATTAATATGAATATAAGGAATAACTCAGTATAAAGACAAGAGTTCTATTGTGATGGTGAAGATAACTGAAGAGCGGTGTCTTATCTCCCTAGGTATACCTGATGCTTCTTTTAGTAGAGCACTTGTGGAAAATAATCAAGCTGACTCCACTTCAGGATTAGACAAATATGTCTAATGAGTGCATGACACACCTCAGCTCTATCTTGAGAAACACTTGACTAAAATGGTACATGCTACTAACAATATAACTTTATCAGGATGCTACCAAATCTCATGCATTGTGGTATTTGCATTGAGAAATATGGGGAACTTCCATTTAGTTCCAAATTTGGCCCTCAGAGATGTATGTTCTTGGTTCTTGTGAAAACTAATGGAAAGAGTACATGAAATCTGGTGTTAGAGCATAACCCCTTATGAACTATGCTTCTGAAGCACTTCTTGTTGCTTTGGTTTACAGCAGTAAGTGCTACAGTGGCATCTGAAGGTCTCACCTGCACTTAGGAGCCTTTTGAGCTCAGTACTATTCACATTTGTGACTGCAGGCAGTCTCTGTGGAGTCCTAGTTCACTTTGTTGCCCTCTCTGGGCAGCAGGGAGGGAGCCAGAAAGTTGAAAGATGCCCTGTGATATTCTCTGCTTTCATATAAACAATACTTTGTTAAGACACTAATGGGTTTGAGATAAACTGAAGATGAATTCACATTATAACTATAGACTTCTAAGCAAATTTCTTTTGAAGGGACTTGGCTGGCTAGACTCCAGCAGCATCCTTTTGCAGGAAGCTTGGGTTGAAATGCAAAGTAAGACTAGTGTTGCACAACTTATAAAGCGGGCAAATAACATAATAGGAGCTGAAGATGTGCATCAGCCAGAGTCACCTGCCATGTGCCCAGGTCCCAAAAGTGGTTCTGTCTCCATGCAACTGCTCATTCCTCTGGGCAGACAATAAAATCCCAGTGACTTGCTGGTAGCACCCAGTCATCAGAATTTTGCACACAAAAGGTCTGAGTTGTTATCAAATACAGAGCTGATCTCGTTGGTAGCCTTTTATGCATAAAGCACACATCCTGTTTTATGTGAGTGCTTTATGCAGAGCACAGTCACTCAATAAATGCATGCACAAGCAGTAAAGCTTTGCTTTTACCCTGAATACCACAGAAAGCAGCTGTATAAGGAAGGCAGCATGAAAGAGTATGGATGGTGTTTGCATTGAATCCTGTAACCCACAAGCTTCAGAGAGAAAACCTGAATGGGAGTGGTGGGCTGGCTGAGATGGCCCAGGACTGCCTGGCTGTGGCTGGAGTTACCCTCCTGACTAATCATCACTTTGCTTGCATAGGACTTGTTTGTGAAATGTCTCTGCACATAAAGCAGAGCTCTCCCACCTACATTTCTCCCTCCAAACAACAATACTCCTTGCACTAAAGGTTGTGTAACTGAACATGGGAACACAAAAAGACATGCTCTCAAACTATATGAAATTCAGGAAGGATTTTTGTTTTTCTTTCCAGTACTTAATTGTCCTATGAAAAGTCTCTCTCTCTTTACAGGTATGTTTCTTTGATACCTTCATACATTCTTCTCTGTGTCTCACTGACCACCATGTCCCAAAATTTTCACCATTTGTACTAACAGACATGATGGTGAGGCTGGGAACTGACTTGCAGATTGCCTTTAACTTCAATTGCTTTTTAAACCAAGAACAGCTAAAGCACTAGAAAACCCCTGATAGAAGACAGTTCTGTTCTATTTAAGAGAGGATTATTGTGCTTCAATTTAAACTGCTCCCTTAATCAAATTGACATAAGCTTGCTTGATATCTATTTAAGTTTCCATATTATTTTTTCTCTTGTTTAATTAAAACCATTTTGAATTATGCTTTGAGGCAAACCTGCGCAACTGTGTATGTACACAAGCTCTCAGATGGTGTTACCAGCAGCCCATTTGGAAATGGTACAGCTCATTAGGTTTGCTGGCTCCCAGACAGTTCAGGACAGTTTGAATTTCCTGCCAACTCAATGGTATTATTTAGTTTGTATTTAAAAGCTCGTGTTTCCTTTTGACCCAGGATGGTCAGCAAGCACAAGCACTGAAGGGCCTGCTCTTTCATCAGCGTCTGCAAGAGCAGAAGAGCCCTGAGACTCTGGATGAGTACAGTGCATTGCCTTTTGCTTCCTTTTACTGCTGTTTTATGAAACAGAAGGAAGAGACAATGTGAGCTTTTGTACAAAAGTGAGGTGACCTTTCCAAGTTACATGCGGGATCTGCTGCTGTTTCTATAGAGACCAAACGCATTAACCTGAGTCAAGTGGGAATGCCTGAGGCTCATTGAAAGGGATATCGTTTCTCAGAGAAAGCTGGAAGATTTAAGTAAAAGGCTTGATTCATGTGCTTTACTTTTTAAACAAAGGGAAGCTGCATTTAAACTTTCTCAATTGGATGTCTGAGCAAAGACAAACATTTTGTGTCTGATTTCAGCTTCCAACTTCCAACTCATAACAGTCTTACCAAAAAGCTGTCCTACTTTAGGGTCCCAAATGCTTCTTTGGCTGAATAAGACTGTACAAGAACTAGGTTTAGACTGGTGAAATATGCTTCTTGTTCAGTCACAGAGTCTGCAAAAATACTCTGAGATGCTGCTTAGTTTGTCCATTCTACAACCACAAACTCATAAACTGAAATAAAATCTGCCATCAAGGCAGTTCCTGAAACCTTACTCATTCTCTTCAGACCTAAACCCATTTTGTTTCAATACTGAGAACTACAGTACAAAATAAAATACTTTGTGTAAGAAAGATTTAAAAAACTCCAAAACTAAGAGATCAGTTGCACACCTTTTCAGGGAGCTGACAAGAAAAGAAAATTATGATAAATTTCTGTACTAACTAATAAAATAATTTTTACTGATTTTAGGTGCTAAGCCTATTTAATTTGCAGGTGGGTGGACATGAATCATGTCACAAGTACTGCTTGTTGTCATCTGTCTAGATATATTCTGTCTGATCACTGGAGAAAATTCAGCTTCTGCCTATGTGCCCAAGCAGTTCAGTTTTTTGGTGGAGAAACAAAATGCAAAGTGAGTATTCTCTCCAAATCCCCATTTCTACCTAGTCCCACAGGTATATTTGGTTAAACAAGACTTGTTCTCTGGAAAATCATCTCCAAGCCCTCTCCCTTCGACTGGTTTCCCCACAGAGTATTTAAGAGTCTGAAAACAAGGGGGTTTTTTAGTGATTTTTCTCTTTGCATCTCTTAGGGATGCACTCCTATGCCCACCCCGGCTTTGGGCAATGGAGTATGCCTGCTGGGCTGTAGAAGTTAAGAAGTCAATAGTCAATACCAGCTCATTAAAAACAAAACCAAAACTCCACATCCAAATAAAAACCTCCACATAGTTACAAAATGGCAGAGTTTAAAGTTTGATTTAAAGGCTAATCTGACAAATGTTGCATAGGAGAGAACCATGTAACTTACAAATAGGAAAATTTCTAATTATCACCCATGAAAAAGAAATACTATGATTAGTTTGAACTGTGTTGAACCTTTGACTACTTAAGGAAAGAATTATTCAGAAAAGCAGCCAATGCACAAACAGCTCTTCATGTTTTACTAGCGTGGCTGGCTTTTAGATCAAACAAGTTGGATCAAAGTTTGTTTTCACAAAGTTCCCTTTAGATGCAAGGGTCCCCAAAGTACTTAATTAAATGGCCCTTTGAGAAATAGAATATCTCTTAAGTAATAAGTTAGGTATGCAGAATTAAGCAGAATAAAGAGCGATGCTGGGTATCAGTAACAAAATAATTTGTTTTGTCATCTCAAATAAAAAATCAGATATTTCTAACTGACTTTCATTTTCCATTCTGCTCCCAGATCACCTAACACACACAAAATTCTGCCATAAGGGCATGAACACTCTATTGATCTTAATAGTTCTGATGGCACCGCTCACTGCTGATGTTGTTGTTCCCAGAACGCTTAGGGGTCAATTTTAGGGTGTCCTTTGAGCAGTCATCTGATTGTACAACCCAAGGGTGAAGGTCGTGTCCCCAAGAGAACTCTCTGAAAGTGTCTTCCTGTTTTCTGGCTTTCTGCTGCTGCGAAATGGGGATCAACCCTGCCTGTACCTGGTGCTCTGGTTGTCAGAGGTGATGGAGTGAGGAGAGCACTGACAAGGACCAGAAAAGCTTTCTAAATTGGAGTTGTTCCAGCCTGGTGCTCCATGGGTACGTGTTCTTTGTTTGATAAGGGTTAAGCTTTTTATTAAAGACGTTCATGTGGGTGCTTTGTGTACCTGCACAATACGATACCTCCAGATAAATAAAAGAGCATTAGTTTTGAACACAACCCTGGTTTATCCAGTGCAATAGCACATGCATATGAATAGACTGGAAATATTGACACAGATTAACAGAAAAGGTTAAGTCAATGTTTGCTCAGGGCTGCAATCCAGAAGTCATTTTGAGTGCAGCAAATTCTGAGATTCCCAAGCAGGAAGTAAACAAACAGGTCAAAGCAATTAACAGATAAGTTAGGCGAGCTCAGTGCATGCACAAACAGGCTCAGCAAAGCACTCTGTTCCAGTCTGCTGCCCAGCCTGAACACTTTGGCAACATCTTACTGCCTGTGGTTCTGCACTCATGTGTTTCCCTCCTTGCAGGGGGCATTAAGTTCATGCTTACTTAGGGAAGTGTGACAGCCTGCAAGGGCATTGAGGCCCTCCTTGGGAGCAAAGAATAGAGAGAGGTACATTTGTGGGGGTTGTGTTTTATCAAAATAGGTAGCTGCTCCTGTTCATATTGGCAATGAATGTATTGACTTCCACAGGAGCAGGACTGGGAGCTGAAGGAGTCATCAATCTTGTTACACAGTATTGAGCAGAAGTGTAATAGGTGCTCGATCTGGTCTGTATATTTTTCATTTGCAACAGCTGTGTATCGGGGATAACACACGTTTACAGGAATTGATCTGATGGCCAAAATGTGTAACTAAGGACAAGAAGGACAGCCCAGGAAGGTGGGATCAAGCAGGCAGGACAGTAGCAAGTCTCCTGAGTTTCCTGGCTAGCAGCAAGGAGAGACAGTAGCCTGGTCAACCCCCATTCTGTCTTACTGCTGCAAATTACAGCATCGGTACCACCTCACACGGGGTGGCAGCAAAGCAGTTAATGTGGCTTTTGAGGAAGAGATACGAGCTCCTTGCCAGCCCAAGTAAGTAAGTCAATATTACAAAGCAAACTCCATAAAGAACTTCATGTTCTCTGGCAGAGGACCTTCATTAAAGCAGCAAGCGAAGCAGTAGACTTATTTCCCAGGGGTCAACCACTTACACCTTAAACTTTCAAAAATGAAATTTGTTCCCTGTATTCCTAAAGACATTTTACATAGTAGTGCCCTTTTGGGATTAAAGAATCAAAATCTCTGGCATTTTCCTGAAATTTCTGTGAGGAGAAGGGATCACGTTGTGGGAGCTGAAGGACACTAAAGTGCTTCACAGTGTAAGAGCTCTCTTTTTGAATACCTCAGCTACTGTTGTCTGAGAAGGGGTACCTGCTGGAAGAAATCAACGCTTCAGTAAACTCTTGAAGTATAGATGGTTTCCAGAGAGAAACAGAACTAAAGTCTCAGACTGGAGCTTCTCGAAAGTCTACATTCAGCTGACAGTGGCTTTCAGGTGAGGCTTATTCTGTCTGAAGTCTCTGTCACGTTTATGTGAATTTGCAGTCACAAATGTGAGAACTTCAATAAGCACGTGGCAACTGGAAGAAGACTTCAGTGAATGAATAGAGTCTAGTACTCAGGGCAAAAAAAGTAAAGGTTATCTTGGGGCTTTTTCATCCTTGATGTGAGAAGATGAAAAGGGAACATCACAACTTCAAAGTACATGAAAGACTGCTGCAAAAGAAGCAGCTTCTTTTCTTTATTTACTTGTCAGATGGGACAAGACATAATATGTTTAAATGGAAGGAAGAATCAGGTCAGGCACTAGTAAAATGAACTTTCTAGAAGCAACACACTGAAGCACAGGAGGAACTTCCTTTGATAGCTCTTGGGATCATCTTTGCTGGGGGTATTGAAGTCCTAGATGAAGCTAGTGACCTAAATATTTGTAAATATAGCTGACATTATCTTGTGATGACATGAGACCAACCTTCTTCTTGAAGTCCCTTCAACACTGCTTCTTTTACACAGGGTCAGGAAAACTCTACCATGGACCAGATCAGTTCCAAGACTTCAGAGGCACTTCAGAAAAGATGGGGGAGGGATGATGTTTACCCTGGCAGAGCAGTTTGCTCAGTAGCAGGCTTTACTTGCACCACTCAAAACCTTGCAGTGTGCTTTTTTTTCTCCTCATCATGCATGATTTCTGTGATGGTAAATAATATTGGAGAGGTTTTTACACAGTTTGTCAACTACATTCTTAGCTGCAAAACATGACAGCATGAGTCACAACTTGTCTGAGGGTAGAAATTATTTAAATTGAAAACAAATATCCAAGTTGAAACCTCAAAGGAGTTGAAGGGATATTGGAGACCAAAACAAATATTCAAAATTAATAATAATGTCTCTCCATATAAATTACTCCTCCAGAAAGCAACTCTTCTCATGCTACATATTTGAGATGCTCAGTTAAATCTTAGAAATATGCCTCAGAACACTGTACGTGCACATCATGTACAAAGTTGTGCTGTTTTCCCTGGCTTCAGCTGCATTTGAGATTTCAGGAACAGCTTGTATTACCTCATTCATCAATCTCTTGTCTTGTTCTGTTCCCACATTATTCTACTTGAAGTATAAAAAATGCTCCTGTTTTATTTAACCATTTGTACATACATCAGACCACCAGGAGAGCAAATGGAGTGAAATATATGAAGGGCCTATTAGATATGTGGGATCTGTGAAATAGCTCACCTGGAGGTAGAACAAAATACTTGCTATGAAAAGCTTTACTTTTTGTAGTTCTTCAAGAAATATTCAGATTTAAGATGCTAAATGTGTTAGACATTTCATAAAGATCTCTCTCTGTGCTCAAGACTACTGAACTGACAGGCAAAGATGAAAAGGAGAATTAATTAGAATTAATCTTAGTGGGAAAAAAGAAACTGCTGGATCAAATTCTTGCAAGAGAAAGGAAAAAGTTGTTTCATTACCTAAAAAGAGAAGGCAGAGCAAACATTTTTTGATCTTTAAAACAATTGATCCAAAGCAATTTGCACCTGACCAACAGAAGAGCACCTAACTAACTTGAGTCAAGGTAGATAAAAGAAAGGAGTGTAAATTAGCCAGAACATCCTCCTATTCAGACATGATTAGACCACTTCCAGTACTTGAGAGAAACTATTTCAATCTACCTCAAACCTTTTCACACAGCACTAGAGCACAGGTTTCTTAGTTCTGCTCTTTCACTACAGAAAGTTGTATTGTGGTTGAACAAAAAGTGTTGAATATAACTGAATTCTAAGTTGTTCTGAAAGGCCTTTTTTATTTTTTTCATTCCCCAGAAAAATGTTTTATACTTAAAGACTTTTTGGTTTTAATTTTATATTTTCTATAGCTTTTTCCTAGGTGGGGAGTTTACTCCCTTTTATGCATGTCTAAGTGAAACATTATTTTGAAACAAATAAAGATGTCTTGAAAAAATTAATTTTAATGAGAGAAGGGTCTTTCTAAACCAATTTGACCTTGTTGGTAATTTGTCCATACAAATTAGATAGATCTAAATAGTAGTTAACATTTAGGTTAATATAACTTTGCTCTGTCCCCATCAGCATTTTCAGTGTATCTACTAAGAAAGACGCTTAGTTATCCATGTGCATCTGCTTACCTGCACCATAGTGCAATCCTAACATCCAAATGTAATTTGACCACCACGTGGCCCTGCTAATAGACTTCTGAGAAACAAGCAGGAGAAAATGACACATCCTTGCCTTGCTCTTTTCCCACTGCAGTGTGCTCAAGGAATGTCACAAATCATTTTAGACTGAGAGACATGCAGCCATTTAAAAGATTTCCATCATAAGCAGACAAAATGTAATCTTTCTCTGCACTACCAAGTATGTCTTTCATGTCCTACACTATCTAATAAATACTCAGTTCATCCTTTCTCTCTGAGAGGGAAAAAGATAAAGAGTTCCAGACCTTGCCAAGTGTTATGACTACTGATAGAGGAGCAAATTTGGATAATAAGGTTCATGTGACACAAGCTGACAGTATGTGTCCTTCCTAAAGAAGAAGAAACAACTATGGGATTCAAAACAGATGAAGACTGTTGCCTTAGAGCAGCATCTTCTGAGCAGTAGCCACTGAAAAGTCTATAACCAAACACCTGAATTATCCTTTATGGAGTAAAAATCTTTATACACTACAGAATTCTATCCCAAATAGTGCTTTCTTTCCAGCATGAAGATTTCAAAGGCAGAACAGTTTTCTTAATTAATTAGAAAATAGTTATTCCCCTTACCAGTCACTGTACTTCCACCACCTTTCTCTAAAACCATTTTCCCTTCCCCATTTTAAAATGAATTTTTAATTTAACCCAGACAGCTTTTTTTTTTTTGTTTCAAGATACATGTTTGGACTGAGTGCTGTTTGATGTGCTCCAAAGAGGTAAGATGCTCCTCTGAATCTCTCTATTGAGCAAAAATGCAGGTTGCCACTTGTGTATAGAGGAAAACAGTTTCAGAATGTAGGCTGGGATTTTTGATGGTAATTAAAGGGAAAGAGCTCAATGTCAAGCAATTCTGGTCATTTCACAATTACCCTGGGGATATCTGAAAAACAGTAGAGGGGACTGTAAGAAAAACCAACACATCTCAAGGAGAACAAAGTCATTAGTGTTTTAAAAACAACCCTAACTGCCTTTAGGAAGTGTGCAAGGCTAAAAAAATAACACCAAGA
This sequence comes from Aegithalos caudatus, assembly GCA_013389925.1. NCBI lineage: Eukaryota > Metazoa > Chordata > Aves > Passeriformes > Aegithalidae > Aegithalos > Aegithalos caudatus. Next base: position 350,603 of record WEIU01015340.1, read on the forward strand.
TTGGTGAACGGAATACCCAGGTATTCCTTGCAGGTAATTAATGCTTACTGTAATGATCTGCCCCTTCATTCTCATGTTAGCTAGGTTTCAAATGACTGTAAGAAACGAGCCAAGGGAACACGGCTGAAACGAATCAAGAGCAGTACTTGTCATCGAGTGAGGCAGACAGTGCCACGTGAGGGCACAGGCTGCATTAAAATATTTGCCAGGTTTTTAGACAGGCAATTATCGCCTCAGTCTTTTGTAGGCCTCTGATGTATAATGTCACATTCACACACAAACACGTTCTCGCTCACTTCTGCATTTGCCATTTTAACCACATTTCCCTAATTGAGCTCTTTTGATGGAGATTAGCAGGCTGCTTTCACGTGGCAGCTGCGGCAGTTCACCTGGAAGAGAGGAGGGTCAGCGGGGTCAGAAAAGCAGCGAGACAAGTTAATCATCTGCTGAATATGAAAATGACAGTGCAGGGAAACAGCCTATTCTGTGCAAATAAAGACCTTTTCTCAGAGTAACCGATCGAGCTCCATACAGCTTGTCCACCACAGAAAGTGCACAGTAAAGGATTGGGGGGCAGGAGCAAAGATACTGACAGCACTCAGCACTCAGAACTGGATAATTATGTCTTACAGAAATAAGTACCCCAAAGAGAGAGAAATTTGTTACATATGGTTATTCCTGGAGGTGAACACTCAAGCTCTGCAGGAAGCTTTCAGGGCTCGGATTTTAGCCAGTGAGGAACTCCTTTTTCCCACCCCCGCCCCAGCACCAATTACTCGCACCACAACTTCAACGGCAAAAGATCAGCTCAACAACAGCATCACTGAACTCTCAAGCGTTTTATGAAGCTCATAGTGCTTGAAGGTGCCCCTGCCCATGGCAGCAGGGTTGGAATAATGATCTTTAAGATCCCTTCCAACACAAACTGTGTTTCTATGGCTTAAACAAAGAGGGAAGAGACAGCACTGCCAAATTGGAGCTCAGATTTCACTGCCTGTTGCCCAAGGTGTAACAGGGTGCACTGACCCATCGGATCTTTTCCTAGTAATGCCGTAGTGTCTTAGCCATTGCAATGCACACTGAACACCTTGAAACAGGTAATGAGAGAAGAAAACAAAGAGTTACACTCTTATAAGCTCATTCCATCTCTGCTGTATTGCTCGGTCTCTAAATTGTCTCCCGAAGGAAGGCAGAACACCTTTAAAAAGAGTGTATTTTATCTGGAAGACTGAAAGGTTTCCCATGAAAGATAAAATTCTATGTGTTTGATCCTTTCATTGATGTTATTGCTCTGAAAAGCACAAAAGACAGAAATGTTTAGGCATTAGACTGTCAGTCTCAGGGTGGGGCTGTATTTTCTATGTATATCTATGGTGACTAGTGTAATGAATACCTTTGCAAATGAAATAATTAGTAACTCCTGAGATACTTCTAATGTCTTCTGAGATACCCCACAACATATGAGCTAACACCAAATAAAGCATTTTTTTAATATAGCAACCATCAGTATCAGGAGGAAGTATTTATTTCCCCACCAGTAATTCTGAGTGGATACATAAACAGAAAATCTAGTTATGTGTAACTGCTACTGATACACCAAACACATCACTGTTTCTGTGCTGCTCAAATATGTGGCTGAAGGAGGCCATTGCATGAGTCCTTTACACATATCCGCCAGTATCCTCCAAGGGTGAAGCTCAACTGTACATGATGGAGTGGATAATACATCTTTTGTTGCTATGTGGCTAAGAACAATAATTGAAACTATTTAGAGGATAATTGGTGTGCTCTATTTTAAAAGGAAATAATCTGGTTTCCAAGGGGACTAACTATGAGACCTAAAGCCTGTAGTTTATCTCAGTGAAGGAATGGGATCATTATAGAGGAAAACAGAGCACCCATCCAGTTCAATTACCCCAATTGTATTACAAATGTAAAAGAGGAAATTGTATGTATCCCAAAAAGGAAAGTTTCCCACTCTTCCCCTTCCACCCCACTTGGAACCTACCCTGGAAACATTTGGTCTCCTTCAGACTACAACAGGGCTTTTGTGCTCAAAAAACTTGGAAGGTTTGTTCCTTGCTGATTAGTCAGCTACCTCTTAAACCCTTCTTCATCCTAAATAATCAAAATGCTGGAGCTTATCAGGCTGTGTTCATCCCCTCGGTAAACTGCCACATCTACAAATCCTTGCTGCTGCTTTTGCAATCAACAAAAGAGCAATTGGAAAAAACACTGCTTGGAAGGGGAGAAACATTTGCCAGGTATAAGTCGACCATAATAAAATATGGTCTCTGGGGGAAAAATGTTCCTTGGAATATTCAACTAAAAATGTTAGAAGTGGGAAGAGAGGGTAGAGTCCATGTTACCCACTCCAGAAGCTTTTTTTTTTTTTTCAGTATTTGGATATCACTCTGTTGCTCTCACTCTTCTGACTTGACCAACATCCCTAGATGCCTGGGAGGCTATGCAATATGAACAGCTGGTCAGCATATGAATTCTGAAAACACTGCAGTGAGAAATGAAGTGCTAAGGCTCTGCTCATGAGGTTGCCCATGCCAGGCTGGGATATTCTGCCTGACCAAGAGAACTACATCCTCTGCTGTTGCGGTAGTATTCAATTAACCACTACAACCATCAGCTTTCTTACATGGGTTTCTAGCACTTTATGGGGAAGGTCATCTGCTAGTAGACTTCAATGTAAAGCTCTGTTTTTCTCCTCAAGAATATTTATACATTCTCCCTCCTTGTTTACAAGTTTTCTTTTCTCTTCTTTGAAAATCTGAAGTATTCAGTAATTTGGATCCTGTTTTGGCTATGTGTATTGACTGCATATGCCTATGACCAGATCAAATTAAGCATTATTAAAAATAAATGTATCTGAACCTATTTGCACTTTCAAATATAGCCATATATCCAGGCCCACTATGCTGGATTATTGAACTTTGATCAATGTGGTCTGGAAATATTTTGGCAGTCCCACTGTGACACCCAGAAAACATTATCAGAGGGTAGCACCAATGCCTTTTAGGATGCATGTTGAGAATAGCATGAAGCATCAGATGTGTCATATTTATACTGATCTCAGGAAGTAATCCAAGTTGCTTTTTACAGAGGGTTGTGAAGCTATGACTGAAAGAAGAGAAAATACATATCCCAGGGTGTTCAGGACATTCCTTGATTTTAAATTATTCAGATCTTCTAAGCAGTGGCCTAGCAGCACAAGCTTGAGAGTTGGCTCCTTTTCTTCTGAAAACTGAGTATGGTGCAGTCTTAATAATCTATGCCTGCTTTCTGGAAGGGAACAGATGGGCCAATTCATCAGAATAAATCTATAAGTCAGTATGGTAGCTGGAAAAGCTCTCTGCAAATCCTGTGCATCACTGCAGATGGGACTGATATCCCAATGATCTGCTGCCAGTGCTTCTGGTAGATGATGGAAACAAGCATTCATCAAGAGGGCCACATCTGATTTTGTGTAGATTTCCACAGCAGCCATGGTGCCATACCACGGAGGTGGGATGGCTGCTGCTCTCTGAGACAGCCAAGGGAGCCCTACCTTGCACTACAGTCACAACAGCAACTTCAGACTTCAGTCTAAAATGAGATGGAAAAAGCAAAAATCTCCTGATCCTCCTGTTTCACAACCCTTTGCAGGTACAGAATGTGGTGAAATAGTTATGATAAAGATTTTGCTTAATTTATTGTGGCCTGCAGTCTGAAAAACATGGATTGTGAGCTAATGAACAAGCACAAATAGAAAAGCTCCTCCACATCCAGCCTGTTTACTCTTTTTTTTAGTAGATAAAAAACTGGTTGGGTGGCTGGGCCCAGAGAATGGTGGTGAATGGAGTTATATCCAGCTGGCAGCAGGTCATCAGTAGTGTTCCCTGAGGCTCAGCTTTGGGGTTGGTCTTGTTTAACATCTTTATTGATGATCTGGATTTGGGGATCAAGTGCAGCCTCAGTAAATTTGCAGACAACGTTGTGGCAAGTGTTGATCTGCTCAAGGACTGAAAGGCGCTACAGAGAGGCCTGGACAGACTTGGTCAATGGACTGAGGACAACTGCAGGAGGTTCAGCAAGGCAAGTGCCAGGTCCTATACTTGGGACACACAATCCCATGCAGTGACACAGGCTGGGGGATGAGTGGCTCAAGACCTGTTCAGCAGAAAGAGACTTGGGGGTGTTGGTCAACAGCTGGCTCAGGATGATCCTACTTGTCCCCAGGTGGCTGAGAAGGAATAGTGTGTCCAGCAGGACCAGAGCTGGTGATCATTCCCTCATGCTTGGCACTGGTGAGACCACACATTGAACACTGTTTCAGTTCTGGACCCCTCATTTTAAAAAGGACATTGAGGTGCTGGAGTGAGTCCAGAGAAGGGCAACAAGGTTTCTAACATGCCTTATGAGGAACAGCAGAGGAGCTGGGTTTGTTTAGCCTGGAGAAAAGGAGGCTGAGGGGGAATTTCATCGCTCTTTACAACCACCTGAAAGGAGGCTGTAGTGAGGTGGGGGCCAGTCCATCTACTGTTCCTGCAGTGAGAGGACATGGGGAAATGGCCGTAAACTGAGACAGGGGAGATTCAGATTAGATATTAAAAAAGGAAATTTACTCTTAGGATGTATAACAGGTATTGGAATATGGTGCCCGGGGGGCTGGGGGTGGAGTCACTGCCCCCAGAGTATTTAAGAAGCATCTGAATGTGGCACTGTGTGAGGTGTTTTAGTGGTTTAGGGGTTACAGTGGCATCACTGGGTGGACAGTTGGACTGCATTATCTTGAGGTCTCTTCCAGCTCTGAGGATCCTATAATTCATTCTCTGCCATCTGGGCCCAGCTCTGTAGGAACACTCAGTTCCTCATCCATTACAGATTTCAGCAGGAATTAGGCATCGTGCAGCTGGACCTCACTGTACATTTGTCTGCTACAGAGTTCTTTCATAACACTGAGTTTGCTTTGGGAATACAGGGTTCCAGGAAACCCTGCAAGCTGTCAGAACCAGTTCTTCAAAATGCAGATCACAACCATTCAACAAATCATGGTGCAGCATTAGGTGAAAACCACCTCCATGTCTCTATGGCTTCCATAAAGACATAAAATATGTGACTGAAAGAGAGCAAGCCCATCACAATACCTGCCTGATGCAATGCTTGTTTTTAGTCAGTGCTGTCAGTGTCTCACATCCAGGGGAAATAAATTCAAATATGAATTAACTTCCCTGAAAAAGAGTTTGCTATTAGAAAAGTTTCTAATACAGTTGTAACAGACCTCAATGGATAGCAAATTGTTTTATTACAGGTGTAGCATTGTTTAAGAGAAAACAAGAGTTCTTAAACCATATAACTCTTGACAGCCCCACTTAGAAAAGGAAGTATCACAATTCAGCCCAACAACAGCTCAGCAAAAGCTGCTTTTTGAAATGGCAACTAGTAAATTCCAGGGGCAAGGTTACAAAGCAGTTTGTTAGCAGCTCAAGTGTACTCTAGTCACTTCTTTCTGTCTCTCTCACAACAGGAGGCAATTTTAAACTGCAGAGCACAGATGTGTCTAGCAGACACATCCTTCTTCCTGCATCTTAAATAAGTCTCAGAGACTGTGAGCCATTAATCTCATAAAAAACAGGTACTCAAATAGGATTAGAAAAAATATAACAACAAAAATCACCTAAGAATTGTCAGTAGCTGTAAGAACCAAATGATATCTCCTGCTGTGAAAAAAACCCACAGTCAGCTATTGCTGTTATTACTCTGAAACCTGGAACAAAGACTGGAGGAATCCATTTATCTATGCATTTCCAACTTACCCCTCCTTGTGGGACCAAATGCCACTGCCAGGTGCATTCCCTTAAATATTTTATTTAACTGCCTCACAATGCATGTTTGTTACGCTGTCATGGTGCTGACTAATGTAGTAATTTTGAACTTCTGTGATTATTCTTGATTAGTGAGTGAAATGAACACAGCTTCTTCTCCCTCAGCTCCCCAGTCTGATATTCCACAGGCTGGTCCTTCCCATCTGCCAAGGCATAAGCAGGGGAATATTTCACCCAGAGTGAGTGAACTGAACCTCACTGCTCCATAGGCAGGAATTTTCTTCCCATCTCTCCAGGTCACTTAAAATGGAGTCTAGAAGAAACAATATGAAAATGTTACATACTACAGACTACATAAATGCCTAAGTATTCCAGTAAGAATTTGGTGCAAATTACATAGAACTCCTGAGACTAAGAAAAATGGTGAAATGGTTGAAATAATGGTTTGAACATTCGGAAAGCCAGACTCTGCCACTGACTGTATGATTCTGAGGTTGTTCATTTGCTCTATGCCTTTCATTTCTCCATCTGGGAAAGCTGATACTTTATTCTAGGTACATACATGGAGATCAGTTACTTGCTGATTATAGTGCACTTGACATGTGCATACAAAAAGCATTTTGAAACAGAAGTTTTAAGAGCTGATTGTATCATTTTCAATGTTTTCATTTTCAGGTGAATTTCCTTTCAAGACTAAAATACTAGACAAGACTAAAACAAGACTTTTAAAGGATGTTTTTCTTGCCTACATAGAAATATGTGTAAAGTAATAAAAATGTTGCAGAAATGCTTTAGGTTTATTGTTTGACAAAACCAAAAAAATTTGCATTTTCAACTATCCTACAATTTATCACTGCTATCAGAGCTGGGGAAAAGGTTTTCTCTACACTCCATTCCTGAGAAAACATTGAGCCTTTGACAATCAGGAAAGGCCATATTTTCTTGAGCACACAATTATTCTTCCTGCCAAAACAACTTGTGTTCTGTTTTATGACACACAGCAGTCAAATGACATTCTAGACACAGACATGAATCCATCCACAAGGTGAAATGTAGCACTCATACACCAAAACCAAGTTAACCTCTTGTGTGCATTTGCTCAACATGGTTCTGAATCACTTTACCTTCTGGAAACCACCTTTTTGGGAAGGAAAAATAAATAAAAGTTATGCTACCAAAATGTATGTTAATCCGCTATCTTCTATGCAGAACTTCTCAGACAGATCTTTTATCAAAACAGCCCTAGCTGGTTTTAATGATTTACTTATGCTGCATCAAAACTCATATGGTATTTGATATAATTTACTTACTGCTTTACTTAGAGCTTACTTCAGTGTAAGCTCTTTCCAACTAGTTTCTTTTAAATGAACGGTTGCTTTAATGCTGTAAATATTCAGCAAACATCAATATTATGGCCAGCACAATGTGGTTCAGTGTAGCAGTGCCAAGTTTTCATTGATTGCTGCTTGTATGCGCCAGTTTTAAGACAGGCTTTTAATAAGCTCAAAATATGTTCATGGGATTGGTCTCAAAATGTCTCTAGTGGAATAATGAAGATTCTAAGAGGCTGCAGAGAAAAACAACAATTTTATTCAAAGAATTCCAGCTCAGACACTCAGTCAAAACAATTTCTGGCTTAGTCTCATTAAGCAGGTCTCAGGTTGAACATCCAGATGACAAAGGCAGCTGTGAAGGACTGCTTAGGGCTTCCCTGGCACCAGGACCTTTGCAGATACTGCATTGGCACCCCGTGCCTGCTCCCAAGTTCCCATTCCCAAAGCCATCAGAGCCTTTGTTGCTCCCCCTGACTCCACTGCAGTAAGGGATCCCAGTCTTTGTCCATGACTCTCATCAGCCACGTTTCAAAGGCTAAATGCAGTCCAGCCTGCTCACCAGCTCCTGTTACTACCCAACATTTTAACTATAGATGGCATCTTCACCATAGGCTTTGGATCACCAAAAAAACAGTTTTGGCCAAAACCCTGGGCCACTCCCACACACTGATGTGGAGCTGAAGAGTACTGGGGCAGGGGGGGTCCCCAGGCACTGGGTCTGGGGGCACCAGCCTTCAGCCTGAAGGACACAGGCAGTAGCAGAAAGCCATTGCCCAAAGGAAATGTGAGGGGGAGAGGGGGACACAGAATGAGTAACATCAGAATGAGATACCCAGTTTTGGTGGAAAGTACTACAGCAGGATAATGTGGCCCTTCTTTTCCAAGGGAGAAGCAGTTTGGGAGGTGGAATGCAAAGCTGAACATGAGTGAGGGCTTTCCACTGTCACTTGATGTCAAACATAAGGAGCTTCTTTGCACTAGCAATCCACTATTTTTATTATCATATTTCATATGTTGTAGCAGTTCTGCAAATGATAATTGAATCAAGCCTGGATCTTTCTGGGGAGAAAACAATGGATAGAAATAGGACAAAGAGAGGCACAAGTACAAATGGAGGATACTCTTTTCAGCTGGGATCTGTGATTCTTAAAGTTTAGTAGGACCATGGAGACAGGGAGGGAAACTTTAAAGCCAGTGTGATGATTTGACCACATTAATGGTGTATATACTAAAGAGAAGAATATGGGAAAAAAAGTACTTTGACAAAGAGGAAAGAAAATTTAAAAAAACCAGGGGTTGTCATTTCACAGACTTAAAAGTTAATTTGAGAGACTTTAGACTAAAACTAAACCCTTTAAGTTAATCCTTCCAGACTTTAGGAAAAAATCAAGAAAATAAATCAGAATTAAGACCTGAAATCACCTAGGGAGATAAGTTACATTTTTTTCCTCACAACATTTTTCACAGAGAACAGAATAAATACAACATGTTCTAAAAACCTCTCTTGCAAAGCTGTTGCCTGAAGTTCAAATGCAAGTGTATTTCCCTGCCTCACCTTCACCATCCACCACATTTCAAGAACAATGACTCTCACTGTAGAAAGAGCACTGTGCCTTCTTTTAGGGACTCAGGCACATTCCCAGGAGAGCATTTATTTGACCTGTGGCAAAGAGACATTTTTCAGTGCAGCTCAAGCTGGGATAACCCAGATATAAATGAATTGAAAAAAAATCAGTCTTTACTTAATAGAAAATATGCAAACCTAGAAAAACACCCTGCTATTTATGCAGTCTTTCTATGACATGGTTAGATTAATTTTAGATTCTGGAGGTGGTGCTGATTTTGCTGTTCTGTATTTTTAAAGACCTGTCACTGCACAAACATTGACTCTATTCAGATATCATCCAATTGTGTTATTTCCCCACACCAAAGTTAAGAATATGAGTTTGGGAGGAATGTGTATAAGTCCACACAGGTGCAAGCCCTGGAAATGAAACCAGGTCTCTTGAGTCTCAATCAAATGCTTTGTCATAAGGTTACCTTTCATTTAGGTTTAGAGATATCTTGCTTTATTTTTACAGAGACACCAGCACCAGGCCTGCACAGAAATAACACTGAATTACAGGGATTGAAGCAAATGTCAGACCATTTTCCACAGTAGTTGTCACCCTTTTTGTCACAGGGCAATTAACGTGTAAGCTAAAAGTTCTGGAATAAGATCTAATCTATTCCATTTCCTTCCTCTCCCACCCTTTACAAAACAAACTCTGTCCTTCAGCCTTGACTACCCCAAGCTAAACTCCCACTTGAAGCACATACACAGGAACAAACTCTTGCTTCTGTTCACATCAAAATCCTGAAGCTCCTGCTAAAAAGAGATAACCATTTCTGAAAATGAATCAATCAATTGAATTACCTTTTTCAGGGCTCAAAATATGTAAGCTAGCTCTAAATTTTTTGTTCGAGTGCTTATTTTTCTCATGTATTTCTGGCTTTGCCTGAGACAAACTCACAATGTCTAATATAATTCAGAGACTTTTTCTGTCCAAAGAGAACTTGAATATTTGAATGATTGACAGACTTTACAAAACTGATCATGATTTCTCCACAACATTGACTGCTCAGTGAGCTGTCAGATATTGTGCAGCTGGAGAACAAAAAATATTAAATGTGTTATTTGCTGGAATTGAAATATCAATTAGATCCTGTGATAAGTTAATTGATATATTTAATGAAGAGTGATATTTTCCTTTGATGTGCAGGAAAAATGATGCCATGAATATCAAAAACGTTTGCTAAGTTTGCTGCAGCAGGCAATTGGTTGCTCTCCTCTTTTTGAAATATTTTGCTTAAAGGAGGGGTGAAGCTTTTGAACTGAAAAATGTTCACTGAGCTTAATGCCTCCTGTCAGAATACATGCATCTGCCTCCCTGAATAACATAAAATAGAAGTTAAACTGGAAATTACAATAGTTCTTGCACAACCTTTGTCTTATTTATCCATCTGAGAGGAAAAGAATGGTCCAAGAAAAAAGATATGAGGTCATTTTCACTCTTTAATGGATTTAATTTTAAAAATAAGTCTCCGTTGAGGCTCAATTCCTTCTCCTGCTTTCCCTGTCATCTGTAGTCATTGCTGCTGCTTGGATCTCAGAGCCCAGTGGTGGTTAGTCATGGTTGAAACAGAGGTGGTGAATAAGTTAATATATTTCATGATTATAAAGGACCTTGTTTGGCTTCAATGGCTGACAAATAATTATGAACAAACAGTTATAACAAATAATTGTGAAGGACTTACAGTCAAAGTGCAACACAGGAAAGTGCTCTGTTCTTCTCCTGATAGGTATCAAAGGAACTTGATCTAACTTCAGGCATGTTAGATTTAGTAGGAATTTGATTGTTGTATTTTCCTCATAATTAACTCAGGATTCTTAGCTGTGGATGATAACCATAGCCTAGAGTTATTTTAACTGGTCTGATGAAGCAAATTCCCAACTCTGTGTTCTGGAGATCCTCAAGTTCTGATTTAAATTCACAAATCTTGATTTAGATGCATCTCGAGAACAGACCAGGCGCAGTTCACAAGGACAGTGACTAATCAGTGCCCATCCTAGGAGAGAGCTTAACAAATTACATTCCCAGGGCAAGAGGCCTTTAACAGTTCTTTCCAGCTGGCATTCCACCTTTTCTCTATTCTCTACTTCTCCAAGTCTGATTAGATGGGAAAGAAAGGATGGAGTAGAAGTCAGGAGAAAAACCTCGAACTCTTCAGATCTGCCCTCAATTTATTATTTTACTGATCCATGAATTTGTGTTAAAAACATGGAATAAATAATTAGTAAACCACCCTTGTACAGAAATAAAAGCATCAAATTATACCAGTTGCTTACCAGTTCTGTTGTAGCACATAAAAAAGAATTTTGGAAATACTGAAAAATACAGCCCATGCCTAGAGCTGTTTAAATCACTCAAAACAAATGTGTCATATTTTGTCTTCCATAATCTTTTCTTTGCCCTCTTTCTCACATGCAAAAGACTAAAGCCATTATCTTCTGTTCAAAGAATTTTGTCCCCTGAATTGAAGTTCCCTTCATTGCAGTAGGCCTTTAATGAAGCAAATAGGATTAGGCCACTGGAGGAATAGTTTATCCTGATTTTTGAAAATATAAATCCAGTATTGCTTGAATGATGCTGGCCATTTTTTCATCAATCCTAGCCCAAAAGAGGTTTTGAACTTTCTGTCAAAGTACATTGTATAACAACAGGACAGTGATACAAGTTACTGGAATATCTCTGCTCCTTAAAACAGAAAATGTAATGCTTCTGATGTTCTGTAACATTTTCTATTGCCACTATATAAATATATGCATTAGAGGAACAATATTTTGTGCTGTTCCATTCCAGGAAACTCCAGTCAGGCTAAAATGGCTGCTATATCCAGACCTGAGAGCCATGGGCAGGTCTGTGCAGGCAGCCCACAGTACAGCCACAGCGCAAACTAGAGGCATTACAAGCCTCACAAAACAAACCAGGTCATCCAGGTAACTGCATGGTTCTGCCAAGAAAACTGCTTTGGAACTGGAGGCTGCTCCCATGTTGGTTATGCCGGTCAAGGTCACATCTCGTCTTTTCCCTACTTATGTAAGTGGATAAAACCTGCCAAAATAGCTCTGCTGGCCTGAGCCAGAGTGATTTGATATGGAAGCCTGTCAGAACTGCCACTGAAAGGATGAACAAAGACGTAATCTCTGGCAGTCAGCACTGAAATCTGCCTTTGCTATGGCCAAATTCAGTGCTGCCAATTCTTCTTCTCAACTATGCTGGCTCTGCCTTTTGGACTACCCAAATATGAAGCCAAAAATTTCCCTGTGTATCCTGTAAACAATACAGTGAAGAAACATTCATGTAACCATTTCCTTCCTGGTTTCTACTGACCCAAATAATGCTGTAAATGAGATTTTTGAACACGCTGTGCTCTTTGGCTGATGCCAGGTCTGTGTTGTAATCATTGTTCCCAATCCACATGGGGCAGATTCTGTACAGCAGGTCAGAGGTTACTGTGAACATTTGTACTGTTCCCCCAGATATTCCTGAGCTGCCACATCCAATCCTGGCTGCATTTCTCCCTTCTCCAAAGGGGCAGGACTTGAAGAGCCAAGGGTTCTGCTCTACCTTTGGCAAAAAACCTTTGGTTGTTCTATGACTTTTTTATGGTTCCTCTATGGAGGATAAAATAATCACTGCAATATAAAACAGAGAATAGATAATGCAGGTTTACAGCAATTGTCTGCAGCATGTCACATCTAGGCTCCCTGTTGTGTCCTCTGTATCATATGGAATGCATTTTCCCTTTTAAGGATGGGAAATTGCACAATTGGTTTAGTGGGTTAAATGCAGATCTATTTCAGTTAAATTCAGACATATTTCCAATCTGGTGGTGTTGCACTCACTTTTGAGAGGTCTTTAGAGCCTAATGGACATGTGCATTTGGTGGTCTTTTTGGGGACAGAGGGTGCAGGATAAGTGTGGCAGTATTGATTTATCACTACTCCTATTAATTATGGCCATGGGGATGCTAGCACATTATATTTCCCTCCTACCTGATGAACTCTGCCTCTTCCCAAGCCAACTCACCTGAAGTGGGTTAGCAGTGCCAACCAACTCACATGGCTCCCATCATGTCAGGCATTTACTGCACTCGTTGAATCTACTCCAGACACTTTTGCCTTTATCCTGCCTCTGTTTTTTGCCCATTCCTCTGAAAATATTGTATACCAAATCTGATTTTCTGCTTAATCAGCTGCATACTATACATGTATATTACAGTCCACCACCCCTATAACCCAGTTTCCTGTTTTCTTCCAAGTTCACAGTCTTTGTAACTTCATTTCCTAGAGACATGTAGCTCTGTCTAATCTCACCCACTGTGAGACTATTTCTGTCCCACTCTGTCCTCACCCTTGGCTCCATTACTTCACAGCACTTTGTCTCCACCTAGCAATCCTTTGTCTTTTCTCATGCCATCTTTATGGCCAAGATCAGCACTCGCTTCTTTACCTGAGCTTTGTTCCTCATATGATACAGTGCTGCTTTCTTCCTGTGTATGCATCAAATATGAACCTTTGTATTTTGTCTGTCTCACTCTCAACATAAGAATCTCGGGTCACACAGAGCATCTTCCTGCATTACTCATAGCACCTATGATGTTATATAAATGATCCAAATGGGCACTGTATCAGGTAAACTATGTCATACAGTCTGGACCATGTCCAGAGCACAGATGGAGATTTCTATTCATGGCACTCTGCTTGTTCCCCTGTCCTTAGCATATTCTTTTTCTGAGAGTCCAATTCCTGTGTATTTTGCACTGTGACTCAAAATACATAGGCATTTTCATTTTCTTCCCATTTTCTCAGTCTTTTGTGCATCAACAAAAAAATATTAAGCAATACATTGCAATTAGCACTTCCTCAGATACTCTCATCTGTCAAGAGCACTCAGTACAGAAAGAGTTTTCTGCAGGTGGGTGACTTAATGGCTCCTCTTACCACTTTTATTTATCTCAAGTTAATTGCCAGAAGTGGAAAGCTCTCAGAGTTCTGCATTGAATTCATGATCATGCAAATACTTAAGATGATGGATTGTGTGTCTGTGACAGCTATCAGTAAACCAGAGTTAGAACAGGAATTCTCAGAGAGAAACAAGTACACTTGAAAAAACTGGTGCAGACAGGACAGAGAAAAAGACCTGAAGCTGTTACACATTTAGCAGCTGTTTAGATTCCTCAGGTCCATTCTTGATGCAGTATGGTCCTTGTTTGTAGATGCAGGCATTTCTCCCTGCCTTTTTTTTTATCCCTACTGGGAACACTTGCTTACACAAGTGAAGTATGCACCACCAGCACTAGCATATTTTCAGCACTGTGGTCAGTGGGGTCTGATAATAGGGCTGCAAGGTGTCCCTGTGACAGAGCAGAGCATGACAGCTTTGTATGACAACTGGTTTTCAACCTACAGGTTTTTCAACCTGTTCTAGAGCAGAACAAGGATGGAAACTTCTGCTTTTTGTCTCCCAACAAAATATCTAATCAAAGCCATACTGCCACTATGAATCAAAATGATAGGTGGGTTCATCTTCTGCAGGGCACTGTGCAGACAAAAGCAATTCCAAATTCCACAGAGCCAACATTCTAAAGCCTTCAGCTGTTGTCCTTTGAGTCAAATGGTTGGCCCTGCCTTGCATAAAGCTGTACACTCTTGTGTAGGCACTCAAGGCAGGGTGAAGCTTGGAAAATCAGGAGGTTATAACTGATTAGCCCCCGTCAGTAATTGGCTAATTCCTTGTAGATGCCGGGGGGTACAGGTGTTGTGGGGAAAGGCAGCAGTGCCAGAGCAGCCCCGCTGTGACGCACCAACCCGCCGGGCTCTGTGCAAGAGGAGCCTCACAGGAGGGGTTGCATTGAAGCAGGGACTGCCTTGACTTTCTCAGCAAGCTCTTCCTAACAATGTTGCTGGTGCATATACTGTTGTGAGAAGCCAGCTGGCTGCCATCTGAGAGCAGATGCCAAGTGGCTGTCAGATTGTCATCTTGAGTTTTAGTATTCAACCCGTCTTTCTGTGAATTGGCTTTTGGCCTTTTTTCCCCCAGGGAAGAGCTGTGCCTCAGCCAAAACACCTCAGATTTATCTCCTGTAAAAGAAAAGAAAGTATGAGTCACTATTACCTCTGGTGAAACAATTTATAAATCTCAGTTCAAGTGCTTTAAGTTTTTTTTCCACATTTTTTTCCTTATAATTTTGTAACTTGTTCTCTGCTGTTCCTAAAGAAACCCCAGGAAAACACATAACAGCCACTTCAGACAGTTTACCCATTCAATCTGTCCATTATGCAATTAATTAGAAAAGCTGAGAGAAATACAGTTCTTCAGTGTCTGAGCTCCTGATGGTCGTATTTTAAGTTTTAATAAAAAGGCTAGTTGCATATCATCTTCAGTATAGTACTGGACAGGCTTGGAGAAATGTCAGCAATTTATCCAAAGATGTAAGACAAAAAGAAATGAAAACTAACTTTAAAAATCCTCAAAATTAAACAGCAAAAATCCCTGGAACAACTTTTCCATAAGTAGTGGTCCAAAAGATCCAACTTCAAGTACCCTTAAAGGATTGCTACTTTTATGAGAAGTGCTTCACTCTTGCTCTTTGGGAATGGAATAATTTTCAGATGTGTCATGGCAGGCAATTTAACTCACTGCTCTTGTGGGAAAACAATACCCTTAAGAGATCTGGAGACTGGAATAGAAAGAAGTTCATGTTTGCCATTGAAGCAAGAAAGTGTCTGCTGGGAAGACACGTAAGTAGAAAGAGCGTGTTTCCATCAGAACAACCAGCTAAAACACATGCAGAGGCCCAGCAAAGAAATTGTTCCAAGGAGCTTGTGCCATTAGACAGGATTTCCATCCTGCATTATCATTCAACCACCTGAAGCAAATCATAGTTGTGTTTATTCCCATTAATGCAGAAGGATGCATATTTGTTATATTATTTCTAATTCTGCTTAAAAAAAGTAAAGTACTTTAATGTTTTAGGCATTCACATTTAACTTCTGACAATAAAATATTATTTAAGCTTATCCAATGACACAAAGCATCTGCTTGTTCACTACCAGACCACAGAAACTGAAAGAAGGAAAAATATTTCATGTACACTCAATTACAGAAACACGCTATAAGCACAAGAATCAGAGCAAAGCAAAATGAACCTTGCAGCATCTATGAAAAGCTCACAAAAATGTTGAAAGGTCTAATAGAGAATGATCACTTTGGTCAGTGCTTCCAACTTTCGTAGAACTAAGTCAATAATGAGAAAATGCATTTAATTTTAGGTCTTTTGAAGAAGAAGAGGGCTGATATCCTGACATAGCATAAAACCTTGGGACACTGCCAGCACTTGGCAGAGTAATCCTTTCTGTATTGCTTACGTAGTGAGAAAAGCTGGTTTGGGTGAGGAACTCCTGATGTAACAACAGCAAAAAATTAAAATGTTAAAGTAGAGACAGCAAAGGGGACCAAACCACAACACCCAATGCAGCAGCATGCTATTTCCTGAATCTCAGTGCCTGGGCTATGCAGGGCCCTAAAATAGGTATTGTTTGGTATCTCTTGCATGTCCTGAAGTGCCACATCATAGTTTTCTTGAGGTTACTAATTTTAAATGTTCTCTTGTTGGAAAGAGTCAAATAAGGCACCTTTTCCTTTACGGACAAATTTCTAGTAAATTTGCATCTCCAGGAATTTGTAACAGCACCAAGAAAGATACTAAAGTACTTTAAAGCATGGTGAGATTAGAGGCATTGCAGCAGTGACGATGGAAGGCAGGTATCTAAATTTCTGTGTTTCAGGGCATGAAAAGCAAGACAGGAGGAAGTCGAAGCAGCAGGGACATACTCTTTCCAGTACCCTCCCAATCCTGGTTATCAGAGAACCTGAAAAGAGGATAAAAACATATTTGTCATATGTTCATTAAAATAAAAGGAACAATCAAAGTATAGACTTTAAAAATATTTGGCTGGTTTTGAGAACAAAATATTTTGTGTGTTTCTAATTTGTTGTTTCTAATCTTCATGTATTGTTTTTCTCCACATTTCTCCATCTTATCTTAAAATTATTGCATTTGATGGAAAGCTTGTGTCATCTGACCAGGCCCATTGAAAAGAGCATTTATCATGAAAATTTTGGTTTTTGTGAAAATGTCAAATGGAAAAGGGTTTTGAAAAGCAGGAATCTTAAAAAAAAATTAGACAGGATAAAAGATTGATTTTAAATAGCAATTCTTGAAATGCCATCCATTTTTTAAAATTCAGTTTGGCCTGCCAAGAATTACACAGGACACTTGAACAGAACACTCTCCCTATGGCTGATGTCCAGGATCAAACAAAGTAATAATGCCAAATACGAAAATAATTCCAATAAACAGTGAAATTGTACTCAAAAGACCTTTAGAGCCCTGATGTTGTTTTAGTTCTGGTCTGGCCAGATTTCTGAAGACCTTGCAAAGAGAGAGGGAAAAGATGCTTCTGTCAGCACTGACCACATAGTTCTTCATGCACTGGAGGATGACCCTGGGACTATGCTCAGGCTCTTCCCCACACCAGTGGCTCTGGGAGCAAGGTCTCTTGGCACACAGTTGGGGTCAGCTCAGGGACCTCTGCTAGGCACTCTGCACCCCTGCAGTTGGGTCACTTCATCCTTGACAGCTTCCCTTGCATCACTGCCTGCCCTGGATGATGTGGTCACCAACCTATTTGCTTTCCCAGGCCACGACACTTGGTCCTCTGCCCCTCCTGTGTTTCCAAAGGCATGCACCAACATTGCTTCACTTGGAACAGCCATGTGTGAGTGTGATGATTGTAGTGGCCCATGCACTGGTGAGGGGAAATCTGGTTCTCCCTGGATCCCCCTGGCTAGAGCCACTCTGCCCTGGGAGGAATGGGGCAACACTCTGGCTCCTTTTGCCCCAGGGATGTGTGACCATACAGCTACCTTGCTGCCTCTCTTTACACCTTCCAAAGTATGGCAGAGCTGATCAGTCCCAGTGCCACCAGCCAAGCAGCATCATCCCTCAGCTCCCTGTCTCCTGAAAGAGCAGCCAGCCAGGCAGGCTGGGATAGGAACTCCCCCTCCCCAGTCTCTCTGGAATGGAGAGACAGCTGACTAACACTGACTGAAGGTTGACCAGGTCAGTGTCTGAACTTCTGGACAGCAGCACAAGCAAACATTTTACTATTCGACACCAGAGCTCTACAGATGGGAATTTCAAACAGTCCTGAAGATTTTCCCTGGGATCTCCTGACTTGAACATCTAGCCAAAGGCAAAATCTGTGTGTATTGGCACCATGGGTGGAGGATCTGACCATACAGAAAATCCTTTGTGTCATTTCTGCTCCAAAACTGACCAAACCAATAGATATGGTGTCAATACAAACTGTTCCTGCAGATGCAGAAACAGTCACACAAGGCAGTCTTGACATATTGTTTAGATGGTTAGATGTTTTGCATGTGGTACAAGGGGTGATGGATCCTGTCTGTGCAGGAATGGTAATACAGGAGCATTGGACAGTTGGGGATGAGAATTAACATTGCAGATAACACAATTGTGAACAGTGGTTTTCCAGCGTTTTTAAAGGCTGTCTTAAAGTGCTTTAAAATCTGTAATTTTTGAGGCATGCATGCCCACCTACAAGCTGCTTTGAGGGCTCTGGTTATTTCAGAACCCCTTCTGCCTTCTAGACCAATGGCTCAGTCAAGCTTGGATAATACGTCTGTCCGTGCTAGAATGTACTCCACACTATCATAGTGTTTGGAAATCTCTTGCACACAGCCAAGCCCTCCTGCCATTGTGTGGTGCCACACCACTTTGTTCTTTTTGAAAAGCTTTCCTGCACTTTTTGCAAGCTGAAGGCCTCTTGGTTTGCAAGCCAGGTTGCCACTTGTTTTCTGTTTAGGCTGGCAATTTGCCTTTTAGCAGCCTCAAAAAGGAGATTTTCAGCTCCTCAATTTCCTAAGTATTTAACAAAGTCTTTTAACAGAAGTAGTGGTGTATACATGTCTACTGTCACAATGCCACTACACACAGGTAAGAAATAAAACACCAGGCTAATTAACGTTACTTTTTGTTGAAAGCCACCTTCTGTGACAGTCCTCCTTCCCTGAACAGCTGTAGGCCTGGGCAGATCAGGGCACCCTTTTGCCTCCTGTTTCCTCAGTTTATTGCCAAAGCTTTTTTGAAACTTTCTAAAAGGTCATTGACCTACAGATGAGAAAATAGGTACAGCACCAGCCTACACCCCATGATGAGTAGCTGTGATCACCAGAGCATTGAGTGAAAATGTCTGTCCCCATGTATGCCGCAGTCAGGGCTTCCTGCTCTGACATACTTTCATAAAATAAAACCACTTTCAATATATGGAATTACAAAACCTTGTGTCCAGCATAGAATTTGGGATCCTGTCTCCTAATGTAGGGTTTTAGGTCTCTCATAAAGTCCCAGCATCGCCAATGCCAACAGTTATTTCATTGAAAATTAATGACCTAAAAATTTTACTGGATTTAGCCTACTGTTCCTGTTGGCTTCCTGCCCCATGACTATAATTTCCAACTGGTTAAATGATTTTTTATTATCTTCATGGTAATCACAAGCTTACAATTAAATGTAGCATGTAGTTTCCAAGAAGGAAGAACAAAATATTTCCCAGTAATGTCTACCTGGGGACTACAAGGACAACCTAAAAATACTCAGAGTATGTGAAAACACAAAACTGTAAAAGATTCTTTTTTAAGTAAAATTAATTGGATGAAGTTGAGCAATGAAAAATGTAAGTCAAACAGTATCAGGAGGGATGTCCTGGCTCTCTGTTAAACTGCAAAATAAGCTCTTGATGGAAGGGGTTGGAAGCATCATTAGTCCCATTCATTTAGAGCAAAACAAGGGCAAAGCACTGAATGGAGCAATGACTTTTCTGGCCATGGAGCACCACAAGTGTTATAGATGCAAAAAACGGGTTAAAACTTTTACTAGTTGTATAGGTATGTTGGTTGTTCACTTTGGTTTTTGTTTGCAACTGTGTATTTTTTAAAGTGGTTCTGGCAGGTTGCCAATGTTTGTAGTTGTAATGTTGTTCTAGAAACTGTTGGTAAGTGTTGTGATGTAGTATTAAATGTTTACAGGGACTTTGTAGGGCTTTGTTGTAAATGTGATGGGGTTGTTGAAGGGATGGTGCCAGGGGGGAAGGGATTTTCTGCTCTCCTCCTGATAGCCCAGAGACCCCAATCCAGAGACCTCATTGGTGAATGTCATCAACCAATCAGAGCAAGGCGGGAAGGAATGATTGGCGTAGAAAGCACCCCGATAAGGACGAATGAGAGCTGAGAAAGTGAGCCAATCAAGTGGAGGATCGAAAACGGACCAATCAGTGAAGAGACTGAGCCAATAAAAAGGACTGACAGCCTTTGGCTGTGCTCCTCTTCTACGGACAGATTGCTCTGAGGGGTAGCGCACATATATGTGTAACATATTGCACTGGCTTGCTGTGAGGGACTGGACTAGCTCAGCCCCTGGTTCCTGTAGCCAATTTATATTAATAAACAATTGGCATTTTCTTTTTTACCATCTTTGGAGTTAAGGCCTTGTTATCCTTTTGGAACATTCATAACAACAAGCACTTGATGAAATACCCCTGTACTGGCATTTCAGTTGAACTTCACCCATACCACATATGCCCATTATACTCCCATTTGGAAAGGAGGAGGCTGAATGCAGGAGTATCATCATCAAATGTGCTGGAAGACCCCTGAGGAAGAGATCCAACAGCTGAGGGAAGTGGAGATATTGGAGGTATTCTTTGGGAGGGGTGGACAGCATGATAATGGCCCCGACAAAGGGACTCATTTCAAGAACAGCCTTATCAACACCTGGGCTGGGGAACATGGCATTGAGTGGGTGTATCATATTCCTTATCATGCACCAGCAGCCGGGAAAGTTGAACAGTGCAATGGCCTGCTTAAAACCACCCTGAAGGCACTGGGTGGGAGGATTTTCAAGAACTAGGAGATTAATTTAGCAAAGGCCACATGGTTAGTGAACACTTGAGGTTCCACTAACAGAGCAGGCCCTGCCCAATCTGAGCCCCTGAGAACAACAGATGGGGATAAGGTTCCGGTGGTACACATGAGAGGTATGCTGGGAAAGACTGTTTGGGTTAATTCTGCCTCCAGTAAAGGCAATCCCATCCGTGGGGTTGTCTTCGCTCAGGGACCAGGTTGCACCTGGTGGGTGATGCAAAGGGATGGAGAGACCTGATGCATACCCCAAGGGGACCCTGTTTTAGAATGAACTACCCATGACACTGTGTCTGTATTCATATCTGCATGTACATATGTATATAATTTAAAGGTTTAAACTCAATGTAATATATTGGTATGGGAAAAAAATTCGGTGTGGATTATGTTGGGGGTTAGGTTTATTCTTTTTACTAAGAGAATTTTTCCCCATAAAGTTGCTAGGAGACTAAATACTGGGTGTTTATGGGTGCTTGACCCAGATAAAGAGGTGGCCAAACGCGAGTCTTGGGGCAGGTAAAAAGACGGGGCTGGGGGCAGCTTCTGGCTCTTGCTCTCGGCGTTGGAGAGAGGACAGCCAGGCTGCTGCTTGCTGCGGGAGGAATTAACTGTCACCACCGGGTCTGGCCCTGAGAAAGTCTACCATCATCTGCTGGTGTGCCCTGGAACTCTGAGCTGCCTCCTCCGGCCCTGTCCCGTCGCCGTTTCCTTCGGCACTGCTCCCTTCCCTGCGCTGTAGCCCCGCACTGCCCTGCCGGGACAGCTCCTCCGATCCAGATACCGCCAGTGAAGCTTCTGATCTCACCCACCAGCCCGGGACTTCTTCCACTGTTCCAGCTTGCTGCTCTTGAGAGATCAGACTGCCGCAGGCTTTGTGAAACAAAGTTTGTGTTTACTATTAATGCTGTAGTTGTTGTTTGTTTCCCTTGTTATATATATTAGTAAAGAACTGTCATTCCTGTCCCCATACCTCTGTCTGAAAGCCCATTTAATTTCCTAAATTATAATAATTTGGAGGGAGGTGATTGGAATTCTCCATTTCCTAAGGAGGTCTCGCCCTTCCTAGCAGATACCTGTCTTTCAAACCAAGACAGTTACCTGGAGCCAGAGCAGGAGGACCTCCAAGTGCAGGTCTTGCTTTATGCAGAACAACAGAGCAGCCATAAGGGGCACTTCCAAGGGTTTGGCAGATGTGAAGTATTTCCTTGTCACCTAGTAGCTTCAAGGCCCAGGGGCCTCTTTCATGTGTCACAAAGTCCTCTTTCCCCATAGGTGGCTGTTAAGCTTCCTGGGAAAGACAGATTCAGAGGATATCAAGCAGACACACCAGCTGTAAGGTAAGATAATGCATCTGATGCTTCTGAATTGTCAATGGAAAACAAATTCCTACGTTGCTCCAGAGCCCTGTCTAGTCACTTCAGGTAACTGAAGCGATGAAGTTTTCCATGGTTTCTCCATAGATCTCAACGGTTGTCTGATTACCATCACTTTTATGTAATTGGAGTAACTTGAACAACTGATGCCAAGTGGGTAAGGACATCCCATTATCCCACTTACAGTCATCACACTGTTGTCAGGCCCCTCCCAGAGTCACTGTGGGTAAGAACTACCACGAAGATTTTATGAGAACATCTTTCTGGCTGCCACCTCAGCAGCACCTAAGATGCAGACGCATTTAAACATCTGTTCCGTGCTCTCAGGTGACAAAGACGTATGAGAGAGAGAGCAGGCAATTAAAATTCAGCTTACAAGTGGGAACACTGGTTCAGCTACATAGATCACTTCAGAAAGGAAGTTATTTTTCAAGGGAACAGCAACACTGTATAGTTAAGCAAACCATAAACTCTGGGGTTACCTTGAGAAGACAGATTTCTGAAATCTGTGTTTTTCAACATTAACCTTTTCCTTCTGGAAAGGTCAGTTCATTCCACTGAACACGGGAACTTAAGAGCTAGAATTAAAGCATCTTAGGAGCAACCATCCCAAGAGGGTGCCCTGTCAAAGCTGTAACAGCATAAAACAAGGGGATTTGTGTTTTTTCAGTCTGCCACATGTGGCTTTTACAGTCACTAGTATAATGCTCTTTTGGAAATCCCTTAGTGATACCACACTTAATTTGTTCTACATTTAGGTTGCCACTTCTCAACAACAAATAGGAGGGAAAGGGCCTTTGTTTTTCTTTTAGCTACAGAAGTAAGCAGAGATATTATGGTACTGCAGAGCAACTCAGACAGCATCTCTACACCTTAATCTTACAGCACTATCCTAGATTTGTGAAGATAAAGTGATGGCAGATTGGAAGCTTTTATTGCAAAGTTTTTGCTGAAGTTTGGAAACATTTTCAACCTTGAATAAGCATTTCCTTATACAAATGGCTTATTAGGCAAATAATCCCTCATTTCCTCATCAAGGAATGATCTTATTTAACATCATTAGGTTATTGCTCCTACTAACAGAGTTAAAGTGCATCAAATATCCTCCAGGTTTGCCAGCAATGACCTACTTGCAAACTGGGCTCAATGGCCATTATGTTCCTGCACACATAAGAGGCAACTCTTTTAAAATGCAGCCTTAGATGATGATATTGGGAAACTGATATCCTACTATAAAACATACATGTAAACCATGAAAAGACTCTGTCAGAGAAATGTTCCTCTATAAAGTGTAACTTAATCTTATTAGTACAAGGTGTACTAGTTGCTGAAATTACAGGTTTTGAGTTTTCAAGCTTTCAGTTATTCCACCCCATTGGACTTTTATGGCTTTCTAACACATGACCTTGCTCAGAGACACAAGGCAGCACAAAAAGTGAAAACAGCACAGGATGTGCAAGCTCAGGAGCACACTGATAGTACCACTGTGCCATCCTCCTCTCTGCTGTGACAAGTGCCTTTACTCTGTTCCCTGAAATATTTTGGATAAACTAATGAGATTTGTTGATACTGAATGTATTTTTTGACTCACTTAAAAGGTAAAATTTTTTGAGGTAAAAGAAAAGAAAATCAAACAAACCTTTCAACAAACTTTGCTACTCTGGGCTAGGTAACCTTTGAAAAACATGCTTAAGAAAACAGTATACTTCTTCTATGCCACATATCGCCTAGATTCTGTAAGGTCCATATAAATATCAACTTTCTCAACAAGTATCAGAAACCACTAACTAAGTGATAAAGAGAGAAGGGCATTCCTAAACTCAGCAAGACTGTATAACAAAGTTCCTGTTATCTACCACTATTTGAAATTACAGCAGTGTCTCCTTTTGATAGGATTTGTTTAAGAAAATGCCTTCTCACCAGAGGAAAGCCCAGGCACATGTAAACAAAATCCCCAGTTGTTTCAGAACAAGTTAAGTTTCCCCTGTTCTGAGAAGTTTAAAAATCAGTAAAGTAAGAGGAAAAAAATATTCTTCTTTCTTTAATCTAGCTTGCATTATCACACAGACAAATTCTTAAGTCAAGACATTTTAAGGTCAGAATACTCTTGAAGATACAATCAAGGCTCTGTCTGAAACTTGGAGGCAAAATTAATTGGGGGAAATGGAAGAAAAATTTATAAAAAGGACTCAAAATGAGTCAGAGGGCAGAAAGATGATGGACCATGTTTGTTTAAAAATATGCCAACTGTACACAAAGAAAAATGTGCTGTGAAAAAAATTGTATATACAGCAGTTGGCAAGAGTTTAATAATTTTGGGTTCTCACTGGACAAGTAAGCTAAATAATTCAAGGCACTTTCACAGCTATTGAACTTAATTTATGAGCCTATTGCTGATCTTGCATATGGTTCAGGGAAATCTGCACCAGTCCATATAATTATCACCTTCAATTCTAACTCTCTTACAGTTACAGCAGTTTGGGAATGTTCAGTGTGAAAATTAAGTTTTTTACAAAAGCAGAACTGGTGAGATTCTGACTTTACACATGATTCTTCACTCTTCAGTCATTGCTGCCTTGTTTCTAATTATCTCACATTACAGAACAAGAAAAGGAGTCCAGAGGCAAGTGGAAATCCACTGTGCCGAGTGCTGTACAGACAGCAAGAGACAGTCCCTGTCCCAAGCAGCAGGAGAAGCAGCAGCAAGCTTCTAAAAGGTAGGAAAATAGCAACCATTTAAGAATATTTTGCAGGGCTGGATTGTTGAAGGATTATGTATTTTATCTACTGGGGCTGCCTCATTTTCAATTAATAAAGATAGCTTAAAATGAGACCTAGTATCACCACGTTTGGAATAATGCAGAGCAAAATTGTGGGGTGGGGGAGAAGGCAGCAAAGCAACTGCTTACAATCAGCATACAAGCACTGGAAGATAAGAACAAAATACTAGGGGATGTATATCAAAGATCTATAAATATAACCTAGAGAAAAGAAAACTCGTGGGGCCATAGCTTGAATCTATAAATACCTTCAAAATATAAATATAAATGAAGGAAGGGAATTACTTGATCTCAGCAGATGTGAGGCGCAGAAGCAGGCTAACGAGGAAGGAGTCGAAACTGAGCTCAGAGCGCGTTTCTGAATGCTAAAAGCAGCTGGAGCCCGAAACACCACCAAAGAGGGTACCATCCTACTAAAACACAAAGATGTATTCAGTGGGGCACTAGTGGGAAGGAATGCAGGCAGGGTGCAGTCTTGCAAAGAGTAGAAAGACAAACTGGCTGCCCAAGCAATCTTTCTAGCTCCCACATCTGTCTGGTGTCAGGAACGGCCTGAATGAATTCTCAGCCCTTGGGATAGGTGTTTACAGCACTCAGGCTTCTTCAATGTGACAGTAAAGTAGTAGCTGGAGAGCAAATAACCTCAGTGGTAACAAAGTAGACATGAAGAAGACCTTTTGGAAATCCAAAGACAAAATCCAAATTGACTTGGGGAATTTATGAGAGTTTTGAGGTCAACTTCACCCTAGAGCATAAAGGCTTTTTTCCTTTCCCTTTGTTGAGGGGAAGCTTGTAAAGTACTGACATGGCTCACAGCAATTCTCACATGGAGATGCTGTCCTTGAAAACCCAGGATGCACAGTAGAAAACGCAACATTGCACACTAGACTGGTAGTCCCCCCATGCCTGCCCACAGATTAGGCTGAAGGTAGCTTGTTTTGTGCACATTGTTCAGGGACAGGGGAGTCTGGGATTCCCAGTGTAGCATTTGATTGAGTGGGAACAGTGTAAGTACCCTTAGGGTTTTTGTCTTTGCTGGTATTGTCAGTTACAGAAGGGTCAGAAAGAAGTTCAGACTTCGGACTTGTTTGGCGAAACCTGCATGCGAGAGTACTGTTAATCCAACACCCCATGTTAGGAAACCACATACTTGTGGTGCCCCATGCTATTTCAGCCCTATTTATTTAAATTTTAATGTCTTATTTAAATGCCCTGTTATTATATCTGAAAAAAATGGGCACATCTATACTGCTGTAAGACCACTATTTTATTCACTTTCTTATGGTCTTTCACATCTGTATTAGCAACTGCAACATTGCAGGACAGGATTGTCACATATAACACATTCAATTGTCTTGGCTACTGAATCCTGACTACTGACATTATTTTGGATGTGTTACTGATTAAACAATGTTTTTGTAGTGGAAAATGCCAGGCTTGATAGAAAGCAATACAGCAGCCCCTCTGAGACCTGACAATTCCTAAGCACCTCAGCTTCTAGCATCTTCAGTGATTTCCTGGAGACCAAGTCTCTTTAAAGGCTTTGGATCCTTTAAAGCTCAGCTAACTATAAACAGCATAGAAGAAGGAATAATTCTCCCAGTTAAGCCTCCCACGGAGACTGTTCTCTGTGCCAGTGTACAGATGAATAGGCTTTGAATGCTAATTGTAACACTGTGTGTACTCTTCCTGAGCTAATCAGCTCACAGGGTACAGACAAGCAACTTTTATTATCAATTCCATTCCAGCACACAAACCCTCCTGAAATGCTTTTCCAATAGCTAATTTAGAGACCTCCCATTGGCTTAGTTCAGGCTGTGGAAGGTTTGTAAACAAGCTGTGTTATTCAAGAGGAATTTGCTCTCTCTCACTGTCTCACTTGCTTTCTCCCTCTTGCCTAAAGTATTAAGATCTAATGGAAATAGTTGCCTAAGAGAGGGAAGCAAAGCATGCTAATACCTATTGGCAAAGGCACATGTTCAATGTCTCAAGAGGTTTCATGTGCAACAGACAAGAAAACTCACTTGCAGACCTAAGTAGCAGGGTATCACTTGCTTTACAAAGTAAAAAATCACTCTAAAAAAGAAATTATTTTCTTTATTTGATAGTGGAGTAGCTGTTGCTGTTATAAGTTACGTAAAATTTTGGGGTTGTCCCTCACTTTAAAATGAGATATTCCATATATGATCAAAGCAGTGATAACCTTCAGATATAAAACCTCTCCTGGGAACCCTGCCAACATGAACGGCAGACAGCATCAAGCTGAATGCTAAGAGCTTCTCCACACTGTGTATGGCTGTTCAGATTTATATGGAACGGGTAAAGAAGTGCCACTAAAACTGAATATTTTCCTTCTCTACAAGTGACCACAACAGCAACATGGTGGAGTCACGTTCAGATGAGATAATGTCTGCTTTGAAAACTCCAGTAAGTATACTCCTAATCTGTTCAGAAGTCTGTTTTGCTAAACAAAAAGTATGGTTTCACAGAAAGAAGGCTTCTAATGTTTCTGGCACCACTCTGTTTCAAATCTTTGGGAAAAGAGAGTGCAGACTGTGGAAAAATGAGATTTCCTTATAAGCTAAAGTGTGTGAATAGCTGGTAACAGTCCTCAGGGGAAAAAGAAACTTAAACCAACACTCCTCTCACTCATCCCTCCTCTCTTCCCAAAAAAAAAAAAAAAAAAAAACAAAAAACCAAAACCAAAAACTACAACCAACAAAAACAAAAAACCCCCACCAGCTGGAGAGAGAACTCCTTGTTTAAGATGAAGGGAGTTTTGTAATTTAACAGTATTCTTACTAAAGAACAAAGATCTTAGTGTGGCTCAAGTGGACTCTCAGAGACACTTCGTGTTCCCTCCTTGCTGGAAGTTAATTTGATCCTTTTGTGTCCGTATTCCACTGTAATAGGCTGTTACATTGCTATTACACTCCTGTTCTGAGCTGCACCTGGGAGCTGCTGCTTTTACATACTACAGTCTGATGTGGGGAAAGCTATTTGCAAGTCTCTTAAAAATACACGTTGAGTTGAAGCATGGGCAAACATTTTTTCTGCTATGGAATTCAGATGCAAAACAAGGACTTAGTCTTCATATAAGCCATTCACCAAATTCCCAGTTTATGCTGAGAGATGGAAAACACTGAGTGATCTGATCTCTCTTGCAGCTGAACACACATTTATGAAAGCCACATAGTTCTTTGGCCACTCTCTGTAATCTATTTTGTTCAGCAGTGGAACCACATTTTTCAAATGTCTTAATATTTTTTTTGAGCAGCTTTTGAAATGGGAAGTACAGACCAAACTCCCATTCTGCTGAAGCTGGTAGCAGACTCCCACTTCTTCAGCCTGCAAGTGAGTAACTGTGGTTCCCACTGACAGTGTGAGTACCTCAGGAAACAGTATTCGTGTCCCATATAAGTGACCCCTTTGTTTCTCATCCACGTTTACTGTATTGTCACAGCAGCTTCTTATACAATACAAAGAGACCAAAGAGAATTTTAGAACTGCATGAAAATGTCATCTTGTCTTCATTTCAGACAAGGATCTCTTACATACATTTACTCTGGCATTTTCTCGTTAGCAAGGAGATGAAAATCTCAAGCATCTCATAGCTCATTATTAATACATAGTCATGCTCTGCTGCTCATAAGGGACATGGAGATACTGGCAGCAAGCCCCTTGAGACAGCAGCCTGATTATACAACCCCTGTACGTGGACAATTCCGAGTGACTGCTCAGAAGAAAGGACCAGTTAGTTATTAACAATATTTGTTAGGCACCAGTAGTGTTTGTGGTGCTCTACCAGACAAACACTGTCCTACTTTATCCTGAAGAACAGCAGATGTCAAAAGACTCTTTTGAAGATACAGAGAAAGTGACAACTTACAATGTTCCTGTTGGGTTTGGGTTTGCTTTCCACTTTTTCTCTTATCATTAAAGGCCCTGTAAATAAAACCAGAATTGTGAGGACAGGCTAGTGACAACAACTGATAAAATGTGTTTTGAGGAAGAATTTGAATGAGAAAAAAGAGGAACCCACATGCTAGGAGATAGCAGCCACCAAGAATGAAGAAAAGTTAACAGAGCAATGGAGTTGGCAATGATGACTACATGAAAGGAACCAAAGACAGAGATTTGGCTTGGTGAGGTGTTGGGATGAAGCATTTCATCTTGGAAGGGAGAGCCAGATGATCCAATGAAGTAAAAATATGTTTTGATTGTCAGGCAGAAAGTTGTTGTAGGAACTGCGTTTCTGACATAGCAGTAGGGAATAATGAGGGTGTGTAGAAGGTAAGAAAAGGTTAGAGGTTATCATCAAATGCATGACACTCAAGATGAAAGAGAGTAAGATTATAATGACATAACTTATAAATGTTTAAGAACATAGAACATTAAAATGAGTTTAGGACATGAATAGAAGGAGCCACCAGATGGATGAAGGAAGGGAAAGAAGTAGTTCAGTCGTGCTGTCACACATCAATGGGGACAGAAAAAGACAAGAAAAAGACAAGGAACAACAGCTATTAGGAAAAAAATAAGGTAAGTTATGGGGAAAGCTTGTGACAGAGCCTTTCCATCTTATTGTTAAAGTCAGTAACATTCGGAAGAAGAATGACAACAAGGCAGCTTAGGGAAAGAAATTAAAGTCTCAAAGAGGGACTTGATGGGAGCAGTGGGACTTCTGCTTGAGAAAGATTTGAAAAGTCTCTTGGAAATAATTCCGTACAGGCAGTTCCTCTGGATCATGGATGCCCTTTCAAGGCATTCTGTGGTGGAAGAAGCAGATGCAAGACATGACCTGTGGTTGCATGGACATGACTCAAGTACAAAGGAGAAAACTACAAAGTGGAATCTAAGTAATTTGTTGAGCACTTGTGAAAGCAAAAGAAGGAGCAGGTGATAAGGAGATCAGGAGCTGCAGGGACACTAGACATGTCCATAACTTATGGGGTGTACCTGAATGGACAAAGAAAGGGGAGCACACAAGGAGCACTGAAAGAGCAGTGACTGGTGACCGCTGAAAATTTTGATAATGAACAGTCAGCTAAGACACAATTTAGCAGGTGCTTGATATTCAGATGAGTTTCTTGGCAAAAGATGACATCTCTGATGTTCAAACATTCTGGCTTCTTAGTAAAGAAGATGCCATTTGGATGCAACTATGAATTTAAAACAGAAAAAGAGGAAAGCAGTCAAAAATAAGGCAACCTACAAAACTGTATTTACCAGAGATAAGACAAAATACATTGTTTTCTGGCATCATAGCTGAGAGGCTGCATGGTTCATCTCTTCCTTTCCATTTTGGAGACCTTGACAAGAGTCAGCACTTGCTCAAAAGAAATAAGCATCAGTATTAGATGCAATCAAAGGACGAGTTCATGCATTTGTTAGATTTACTCCATATTTGATGATGTAAAAGGCTTCTTTGAAGCAATCTACAGGGCAGTACCTAGCAGATGCCACTTTGGCTGAAATCAGCAACTGAGGAATCTGGTAATTATAGTCTCAGATATTTCAGCCTGTGGTTCCTGGGCCCTAGAGGATACATGGATTACTTCTAAGGCATCTGTAAAAGCAAGAATCAGTAGGTTCAGATTTGCTGTACAGGATATGTATCTTCTGTGAGAAATTTTAAGTAAATTAAAACTTAAAACCGGAAATTAAATAGGAATGTCCCTCTACATAATAGTTTTCAGTTCCTTCTCTCCCTAGATCATGTGGTTGACATAGAGAAATACTACATAAATGTAATGAAGCATGCAATAACTTCCTCTCTTCTTGAGTTTAAGGAAGATTTTCTTTCTCTCCCTTCTTCCCCCAGGGGCATTCCATGCTATTTAGAAAGCATTTGTTGAAAGACAGATTAATCAGTATATAAGATCCTAAGAATGAGATGGACATCTGAGCTCTCCATTATTCTAGAAATAGACCACATACAGTACTTACATGTAGTTAAGTGACTCAATTTTAATGAGACCGTGCCTGTGGAGACTAAGGAAAGTATTTATACTTTACTCACCAAAATAATGGGCAATTGCTAATTTTTCTTTTCAAAACTGCCAGTTTTATCAGCATTTATTCTATAGAATACTGCTGATAAAAAAAAGTTTATTCTCCTTTATAGAATTCTCTCACTTCAGCAACACCAAGATTAATTCTGACAGAGAATAAACTCAGACAGGACACTAGGATTTGCTTTCAGAAAAGAGGAAGTTTATATTAACCACACCAGCAAGTGTTCTGCTACTTCCTTTATTCTCAGATTTTATTTTACCTAAAAAGAAGGTCAGAGGGAGGAGGTTTGCAGATATATTGTTTCACATTGGAGGATACACTTTAGATCAA
>WEIU01015340.1:387443-415381 GCA_013389925.1 Aegithalos caudatus
TTAGTCAATATTTAAAAATCAATAAAAATCAATATGTAAGTTACCAATTTACTATACTTTTACATGCGTGAGGGCAGGAAAGGAGCTGTGGCAAGGATCTCACCTCTGTGCACTGAACTGAGCAGTGCACAAATACCCTCCTAAAGGGAATAAGAGCACTCTGCCGAGGATCTGCATGTGATAACCTCCAAGCACAAATGCTAGGAACATGCTCTTGAACCTTCTAAAGAGCATCTATACATTCTTCTTTGATGCTGGACAGAGACCAAAACATATATAAACAACTATAGGTTACTTTAGTTTCATAAGGTTGGTACTTACCACTGTGGTGGATCCAGTCAGATCCAGGAACAGCATTTGCTGGGTGGGAAGCCTGCCCCAATCTACTTCAAAGCACAGTTGGGAGTAAACAGGTATGCTAATGAAGAAATTACACATGCTACTCATTTACCAGCTCCCAGAGGAACATTATTAGCAGAAGCTGATTACACATGCAGAAGAAAGAAGGTCCTATACCTGATCAAAGACATTTGTGGGCACAACACTCCTTTCTGTGCTAGAAACAAGCAGGACAGGAAATATACAGACAAAATTATTCATAATGCACCTCCTGGTCAGATTAACAGGGGTAAAGACTCACCCTAGTTGGTGATATTTCTAAATAGAGACTGAAAGACAGCACTTGACATAATCTGTGATTACAGAAGGAGAAAAAAAATCAAATGAGCATACAAATACCCTATATAGATTTATTTTGATTGTATGGGTTTTCTTCCTCTACAAACACCAACCAGATTTATGTGAATGAGCTTTATGTGCATGGTTGGATATTGCTGAAAGTGTGTTTGCTTTCCGTTTTGTTTGAAGCAGCTCCACTGGAATCAGGTTTATTTATTTACCTGGTATTTGACAAACNGGAAGTGCCAGAGGTGTGGGTCAAAGCCAAAGAACAGCCTTTCTTTAACATATATACTCTATTTGTTGTGACCTTTCACTATACTTGGACTGTAAAGCTGCGTCAGGAAATCTCTGTTGAAATATTACGTGCATTCAGTCCACTGGCATTTTAAACATTAGTCAATATTTAAAAATCNAACTGAGCAGTGCACAAATACCCTCCTAAAGGGAATAAGAGCACTCTGCCGAGGATCTGCATGTGATAACCTCCAAGCACAAATGCTAGGAACATGCTCTTGAACCTTCTAAAGAGCATCTATACATTCTTCTTTGATGCTGGACAGAGACCAAAACATATATAAACAACTATAGGTTACTTTAGTTTCATAAGGTTGGTACTTACCACTGTGGTGGATCCAGTCAGATCCAGGAACAGCATTTGCTGGGTGGGAAGCCTGCCCCAATCTACTTCAAAGCACAGTTGGGAGTAAACAGGTATGCTAATGAAGAAATTACACATGCTACTCATTTACCAGCTCCCAGAGGAACATTATTAGCAGAAGCTGATTACACATGCAGAAGAAAGAAGGTCCTATACCTGATCAAAGACATTTGTGGGCACAACACTCCTTTCTGTGCTAGAAACAAGCAGGACAGGAAATATACAGACAAAATTATTCATAATGCACCTCCTGGTCAGATTAACAGGGGTAAAGACTCACCCTAGTTGGTGATATTTCTAAATAGAGACTGAAAGACAGCACTTGACATAATCTGTGATTACAGAAGGAGAAAAAAAATCAAATGAGCATACAAATACCCTATATAGATTTATTTTGATTGTATGGGTTTTCTTCCTCTACAAACACCAACCAGATTTATGTGAATGAGCTTTATGTGCATGGTTGGATATTGCTGAAAGTGTGTTTGCTTTCCGTTTTGTTTGAAGCAGCTCCACTGGAATCAGGTTTATTTATTTACCTGGTATTTGACAAACTGTCTCTGACATCCAGCTATCAAGGGTTCATGCCCAGGTTTCTTACTGGAAACTCCATTCTCCTAATTGTTGCTGTAAGCAGGAAAACTCAAGAGGAGGTTTTGCCTCCAGGCTATGTCAGCTAGGTCTGGTATCAGCCATGTTTTATTACAACCCGTAAAACTGAGATCTCTTTGATTGTCTTTTGCAAGACTTTAGTTTTCCTTTTATTTTTTCTTGTTTTTTCACTTTTACATACACTCATACACAGAAGGTATATTTAAAGGAGTGTATTGATCTTAATGACCTCTCAAAATTTATCCTGGGGCTAATCAGGCTTGCTGTGTGGTGCTGGCTAAATCTATCATGGTATTGAATAATTCACAGCCTGCCTTAAAGGCTCCAGACTAGGTGATTTACCCCATATTAATGTGATGCTTTTGCATTTTAATAGGCTTATGTTAATGTTCTACAAAATGATAAAGCATTCTTCTGAACTCTCCAGTGACAAGGGATGATGGTATGAACCATATAATTCTTGCAAAGGACAGCCAATAACATCAGATTTATGAGTGTTGCTACAGCATCTGTCATAAGCTCGAACCAGACCAAACCATTTTGTTGAGACTTACCCCTGTTCTGACTGCACAAGTGGCTTTTCCCAACCTGTGTGACACTTTAATGAAAGCAGTCAGGCACAGGAGAAAAGGTAGGGCATTCTGAAAGCAGAACTAACCTTTCCAAAACTGTTTTAGCACAGGGGTTTTAATATCCCATTGAGAAAAGACGTAGAGGAGAACAAGAGGGATTTCATCGCTCTAAGGCTGGAATTTCAGAGAGCAGAGCTCATGAGTGGGGTCATATTTTTCCATTTGAAAGGGAGACAGCCTGTCAGCAGAGCTCAATGTGTTAGGCATATGTTGGGTGCTGAGAATTGTAAAATGCAGGTCAGGTGACAAGAACACTCACACCACTTCCCTCCAGCTGTACTGCACCTTTACATCTCAGCTGCTACACAGATCACAGGAGTGCTTTTCCCACCCTCTCAAGAGAAAAAATGAATGACATTTATCTCTTAAAACCTGCTTATGTGCTTATGTGAGAAGGGAGTTGAGGGAGAGGGGGGAGCCACAATGCCTGTTCAATAGTTGCTTGTAGTGGCATCCTTGTATCAACACAGGATGGGAACAAAAGGGGAAAATACTCCAGCCCTGGGCCTTCTGGTAGATGGCAAGGTGAGAAATGAACTCCAGTTCTGCTAAATGGAGACTAATATATATGAGAGGGTGGGGGAGGTGAACTGCTGACACTGGCCAACTCAAGCCTTTGAGACTGNNNNAAAAAAAGACAGAAATGGGAATGAACAACAGTGCAGAAACTTAACATAAAACCAAGTGTGTGGCATTATCTGGAGTGGTGTACCATATCCTACCACTAACAGGCAAAACAATTGCATTTATTGATTTTAAAAACCAATTTTTTGTTACAAAAGGCAAAAAAAAAAACCTTCTTACATGACTTCATGTTTCATAATTCTTCTGATAAAAGAGGGCAATACTTAACAGAGAAAGTCATCTAGAAATGCTAAGATAGTGAAAGCTCAGATGCTCACCTATCAAACAGGAAATTCATTTTTAGCATGTGGCTTGCAGCAAAGACCCAGGCCTTCACCTCACATACTCTAACCCAGTTCCTCAAATGCCATGATGTAGAAACCATCTCTAACCACAATGAATATGCAATGCACTGTGGAACATCTGCTGTTGGTTTTTAAATGGACTGCCAGCAATTATGGAATACACCTGGGAATTACAAAACCCAGGTTTTCATTCAGTGTTAATTTAGATAATCATGTTAGCCTCTGGCTTACTGGATGCTATGAGGTGGGGCTGCTTGTTTCCAGAAAATTCAGTGTGTACATAAGAGATTTTCATGACAGCTGGACAGTTTTGTTAAGATTGTCAATGTTAACAACCACTGCAAAAGTATTCACCACTCCTTCTGGACACTTCTAAGAAGATAATACAGAATTATTTTTCACACCACATGCAATTGAACTGTGGACACTGTGGCTACAGCTCAGAAAATAACACAAGAAGTGACTGTTAAAAGAACATTTAAAAGGATAATACCATCTGGAATTTAAATTATTGCTATTAATACAGAAGGTAGAAGAAACACTAAACTGCACGCTTCTGATTTTAAGCCAGTCTTAGCTACTAGGTGTTAGTAGTAGATAATCTTATCACTGCTTAATTTAGGGTCTCAGGAATCTGTATTGGAGCATCTGCTGCAGTCAGACAGGAAACTGAAGTATGAAAGTCATGTTGGTATTCATATTCTTCTCTACCTACAGCATGTGCAAATCTTAAAAATAAGCTGTGGGAATTAAACCATGCAGGCGGCTGATGAGAACATTGTTACATACATAGATGCCTCAGATTAAATACCTACATTTGAAAATGTTGGCCATAACATATATCTACCACTGAAGAAATGAAGAACCCATAAAATGAAGTAATGAAGAACCCATAAAACCAATCAGGATACTAGGACATCCTGAGTAACAGGAAAAAACCAAAAGCAATCTCAGTAAAGATCCTATTCTGCCTCTTAGGCC
Organism: Aegithalos caudatus; assembly: GCA_013389925.1. Classification (NCBI taxonomy): domain Eukaryota; kingdom Metazoa; phylum Chordata; class Aves; order Passeriformes; family Aegithalidae; genus Aegithalos; species Aegithalos caudatus. The sequence continues at coordinate 391,937 of WEIU01015340.1, forward strand.
CTTAGTGTGGAGTAGATCAGAAAGAGCAGATGATGTGCTTTCCCAGGCAGGCTCCTTGTAAACTGTACTAGAGCATTTTTCTTTTTTTGTAACTGTTGCCTCATGTTCAGCATGTGATCTACTACATCTGCCAAGTCCTTTTCTGCAGAGTTGTTACTAATGTTCAGATCTATCCTGTGCTTGTGTAGCTGATTCTTCTTGTCTAAGAGCAGAACCTTTACTCATCCTTACTCAAACACATCCCACACTTTGATGTCACTCAGTGTTTTTTCATGACTTCTCCAAATTCTCATCTTCCCTCTCAGTTCTTTGTGGTCTCTCTTAGTGCTGTATTATTTGCAAACGGAAAAAAAATGCAGTTTCTATCCTAGAGTAAAGGCCTGTGACAAAATCATCTACATCAATATGGACAAGTGCATAGATGTGTTAAGTGCAAAGATGAACCAAAATATGTTCAAAGTTGAGTCATCACTTTCTTAGCAACTGCAGTCAAACCAGCTCAAACTTGCAATCTGGAAACACAGATTATTTTTTTTTTCATTGTTTTGCTCATTAAGCACTTGTTTGTTGCAGTTAAAAATTAAGCATTCACTTCATTCTAAAGTCAAATTGCATTAATATCAGGAGAAATGACATATATTTCTCTTTGAACACTAGTCAATTTAAACATCAGTCATACAAAAACAGATTTACAGAAAAAATTAGTTGTTTTCTCAGAATGAAATGAAGCAGAAAGCCTGTAATTTCCTCACTCAATCTTTTGCATACAACATATGTATTGTAAATATAACCCATGATTTTCAGGGTTTGCAGAATTTAAATGCATCCATATTTTGAAAAAGTATCCTTAAAACTTATTTTCAAGACAGATTGTTTGGAGCAAGAATCATTTGGGAGTCTATTAGATAATAAGAGCCTCCAATGGGGAAGAAATTTTAGTCCATAGTTCAAAGATGTTTTTATATTTTCTAATACCAAACTTTAAGGAAGTAACTCTATACTTATATAAAATTACAAATCCTCTGCACCAAGCTGGATAGAAAGAATGTTATATGTTTTAGATAGAGTTTCATAAAGTAGTAGAACAACAACCATCATTCTGAAAGAAAAGTCAGGAAAATGGGAGTCTAAGAATACAAGGAAAAACCTACTTACTGGATCTTGTGTTCCTCACTGATAAGAACATGATTAAGAATTTCATTCTGTTCTGTCTTTGCAAGTTCTCTTCAAGTGTAATATATTTGGTGTGTCTGTACTCTTGCAGGACTTCTAGAATATTTTTTTTTGGCATTAAAAGACTTAAATGAGAGATGCTGTATAAGTGGAAAGCAAGATGATAATAATTTTTGTTTTAATATCTCAACAATGATGACTTAATACTATTCTTCACTAAATTTCTTAGATGAAGCACTTGGTAACCCTGTTCAATCATCTATATAGTAAATTTCTTTATAAAAATAAGTATTACCCATGTCAAATTGTCTCCCCTTAAACAAAGATGAACAATTTTCACTGTGGATCTTCAACACTTTGCTGAAATATAACCAAGTAGATGTCAAGAAATGGCGAGAAGCATCTGAAGAAGTGCTAAACTTATGAGTGGGTTTGTGTAGTTTTAAATTTTGCATCTTTTCCATTCTGAGTGGCAACAGAGTGGAAACTTATTCTTGTTGCATGGATTATTTTGTAAGCAATCTATTTTTCACTGGGCCCTCCAAAGTAAAAGATTACTTAATTTAACACTTCATGTAAAACAAAGCCTAAAATAGGATCACCAACTACTGCAATTACACTGCCCCATCATGAGCAATGGTTGCTTGAGAACCTGAAGAGACCTTGTTCTATAGCATTACAGAGTAGAAGGTCTTTTAGCTGTAATACCCTTGGACAGCTGTGCTGGTCAGGTCTGTACTTTCTGTCTTGCATTAAGTTATGCCTGGTGTTTTTTAAGTCCTACCACAAAGCAAAACATGAAAGATAGTGGTTTTTAATACTCTGAGTTGTCACTTCAGGGCAAGGACCATTTTGTGTTTATAGGACACCTAATAAAACAGGGCTGTAATTGGATTAAAAGGTCAAAGAATTTTCAAAATCAAAATAATAAAAAATTAATGCTATAGTAGTATGTTTCACAGAACCAGCCTACAGACCCTGAAGAACCTGGCTAGAATGGCTGAGCCAGGAGAGAGCAGGTGTTAATTGATTTCTTATGTATGCCAAGTTCACACTAGGACTGAGCAAATCTTCTTGCTGCAGCTTTAGCTCAGTATTCCTTTACTTAATCACCATGGACAGGGAATGGATCATCCTTTTTCCTTCTGAAGCAGCCTTTACTGCTCTTGAAGACTGTTAATTCAAGTGTGTTCGGTCTTCTGTTTCTTGCTATCAGCAATACCAATTCATTTGGTCTTTCTTTGAAGGTCATGTGTTGTAGACTTCTGCTTATTCTCATTGCTATCCCCCAACAGACTTTTAAGTGTTCTTTTTTTCTTGAAGTGCAATGCTTTCTTCTTGACCTAGCAGGAATATTGTAGCATACTGTTAGGTATAAAAGGTTTCCAGAAAGCTGATAAAATACATTCTGTTAAAAGTTGAGCAGCAAAAGAAATGCTAGAGGAATGACATTCCTTAGCAATGCCTAGAGTACTGTTTACTAATATTAACACAGTAATAGGAATATAGAATCATAAAATTTTTAAGGTTGGAAAATCTCTTTAAGATCATTGAGTCCAACCATTAACCCAGCACTACCAAGTCCACCACTGGACTTATCCAGTGTCCCCTGGTGCCAGATCTACACATCTTTACATACCTCTGGGGATAGTGACTCCACCATTTCCCTGGGCATCTTGTTCCTATGCTTGATCACCCTTTACATGATGAAAATTTTCCTGATATGTAATCTAAACAACCCCTTGCACAACTTGAAGCCATTTCCTCTCTGTCACTTGCTACCTGGGAGAAGAGACCCCTCAGCTCACTACATACTCCTTTCAGGTTGTAGGGAGTGATAAGGTCACCCCATAGCCTTCTTTTTCTCCAGGCTAAACACCCCCAGCTCCCTCAGCTGTTCCTCATCAGATGTGCTCCAGACCTTTCCCCACCTCCGTTCCCCTTCCCTGGACACCCTCCAGCCCTTCAATGTTCTTCTTGAAGTGAGAGGCCCACAACTGAACAAAAGATTGGAGGTGTGACCTTAACAGTGCTGAGTACAGGGGACAATCACTGTCCTGGTCCTGGTGGCCACACCTTGCTGACACAGGCCAGGATGCCACGGGCCTTTGGCCACCTGGGCACAGCTGGCTCCTGTTCAGCTGGCTGTAGATCTGGGCCCCCAGGTCCTTTTCTGCCAAGGATCGGCATGCTTGGGTGAGAACTGCCAGGTAAACACTCTATCTGCTCTGAATAATTTCAAGCCTCTTGGGGACAGTAAAGATAAGAAACCAACACTCCTACCCTAAAAGCAGACTCCAGCCAATTCAGTTTAATAGGTAGATCTCATCTCTCCAGTGCTGCATCAGTACTTGCTATAATGAAATGAGTCATCCTGTCACCTCTGCCTACTTCTAATGCTGTCACCAAACTGCAATATCTTAGGTAGCTCAGAAAAGTACCTCATTTTTTCCTAAATTTAACCATCTTGGAATTGCTCTGCTATGGGAAAAGAGTACAAACTGAGGCTTCCTACCAATATTTCAGTGAATAACAGAGAGAATTACTGTTTTTTCCAAGAGAAGAAAATGTGATACAAGTTTAATAAGATAAAATTAGTCTGGAGATTAGCAAAAACACTGTTACAGAGAGACTGCAAGTGAGTTTATAAATAGTATTGTTGATTGTATGCCTACTGGACAAAATACAGCAAAAGATGTCTGAGGAGAGGAAAAGAAGATTGAGATTGATTTGGTAATAGTGAAAAGCCAGCAAGACAGTCTGTCTTAAAATACGTAATCAGTGCGTTTTTGTTTGTTGATGATAGTGAGGTAAGTGGACAGCCAAGGTCACATTGGCACAAGTGACTCTGAAGTGATTAATACTTAAGATACCTGAGGAGGAGCAAAGAGAAGGGCAAGATGTAATTAAGAAAATGAAGAACATGAATACTCACACTTGGTGAGAAAGCATGCATTGTTGACATAGTGTGATAGCTACAGATGGTACCTGGAGTAGGAAATGTGTGAGAGGTAGTGGCAAAATACAAGCATTTGTAGGACTTTTGTGAAGAAGAACTTATTTTCAAAGGTGCTTTCAAGCCAGGAATATTCAACCCTATAAGTCAATTGGAGAAGGTGGGAGATGAAATTTTGTTCTTTAATTACAAATATGTTAATGACTACAAAAGGGAACTCACTAATTACTTAATCAGATTGCCACTAATCTACTATAAAGTAGAGAGATAATGTTAGGTAGTTCTCTTGTCTGAAAAATGAACTAGCAGTACATTTCAATTTCTCTCATATTTTACTTCACAATTCTGGTAGATGCTTAAGCATAGGTAAATAAATTGGAACAATGAGCACAATAATTAGGAACTAGAATTGTCTGAGAAATTATATTCTAATCTGCATAGAACACAAGCCAAACAGAGGGAAACAAGTCATGTGTAACATCTATCAATGCATGCAATGACGCAATGCATATATCACTATGAAATAACATTTGGGATTCTATGCCTCTATGATCCCACTTCAGTTTTGTTTGCCTTGGAGTTAAAAAAATATTAAATAAGAGACTTAATAAAAAAACTTGTATAAATGCCTGCTCAAACTTTTATTCTAGAAGAAAAGGCTGTGATCTTTTTTGCCATTTAGAAAGGATTAAGCAACAACCTTGATAAAGCAGTAGCTTCTGCTTTCATGTTTGAGACCAGTGGCATTTAGCATAGTCTGTAGGCAGCAAACTAAAAAAAGAAGTGTTGGTATAATGCAGTAACCTTCAGCAGTTCTTCCACCACATCTCTTTTAGCCACCACCCCAATTATCTCTCTTGTGTATTCTAGCATCTGACAAGCAAGCAGCCCCAAAACACACATCACAGTCCATGCTTCCTCTTTAATTTTCTGAATAACATTTAGATCTAGGTATGACCTAATAAGATGTTGTGGATGTTGCCTTCTCAGGGAAGGGGTTACAGGCCTCAGAAGAGCAAAAATATCCATGAGAAATTATTTAACTTGAATCTACATTTTCCTGAAAAATTAACAGTTTGCTGTTTTAATGGACTACCAGCTTCTATCCACAGGATCCTTCTTAATACCAGGCTCTCTTGACAATATAGCAAATCAAGGTCCCATTTGCTCCCTGCTGCACAGCAACTCGGGGGCAAGAAGCATATACTTCTTGGGCATTCAAAGGTGCTCCATTCCCACAGAATTTCTAACCTCTTATGAGAAATGAAGGTCCTGTGTTTGTTCCAATGACACCCGACTTATGCCATGTGCTCTAGTGTGGAGACAAGAACTAACCCATTAGGCTCTGACCATCTTCTCAATAAATCAAAATGTTACCATTCAGCCTTATCCCTTTTGCAATTCAGGATGAAATAAGTAATCCTGCAACAAAACGAAGCAAAATTGTTGGAGTAAGAAAATTGCATGTGATTATTTTTTGCTCTCAAGAGCTGCTATATTGTGTGATTGGGGAAAGAAGAGGGGATTTTCAGGAAACAAAGGCTAAGTAAATATAAGCATAAATCTGATAGCAAGGAAATGTCAGTATTTGTTGTCTTATTTCAATACAGGAATTTAAATTGATGACTTCCTGGGCTGCAGATTAAAAGGTTACAGAGGATGTAGATAATCTTTTATGCAGAGCATGTTGGAGGCTGGGAATTCACTCTCTAATATTTGACATACCAGTGTTAATCCTTATGTTAGCTCTTGGGAACTATCCAACCCAAGGTAAACAGCCTTCTTGTCTCTTAACAAGCATCTGGACAACAATTTACAGCAATCTCAGATTCATGTAGAAGGGATGCTCCCTAAAGTAGGTGTGCTACTTTCTGGATGGGACACTGGAGCAGATTTAAATAAGTTTTACTGAATGAAATTAAACAAATGTTCTCAGCAAATTATAAAATTATTTAAGCAAGTTAAATGCAATCAGGTAACTTTGCTAATTGATCATACACTAGAAATTATTTTCATGCTTAGCCAAATCTGCATTTATACTTTCCAGGTATCACTCCCAGCAGTAAATAATTACTATATTCCTACACATAAATGACCATTTTAACTTTGCATGTTTTGAATTGTTTTGCATAATTTTTAGAACATTCTAGTGACATTTTTCTTAACAGATATTTATTTCATACAAGAAACATACCTTTCGTGGATGTAACTCATCCTGTAAATTCTGTAAACTAGTATGAACATCTAAAAATATTTAGTCCCTACTTCTTCAAAACTAGCTCTTAAAATTACGCTGTTCATAAGCACCTTCAATATTGGATTTGGGTACCTGGGTTAGAAAGGAAAGACCTTTGTTCTCTCCCTTTCTTCATGGATATATAGATCCTTTACCTGATGATACCTATTTCAATTTTAGTTGTCTCAATTCGTTTTATCTGGGTGCTATTGTCCCCAGTAACTAATATGCTCATAAACTCTCTGTTATTGTATCACTATCTTTTAAAGCAGGACTTGAAATAATTTAGAATTTTAAAAATGGAGGTACTGAGTAACCACTGTTTAGGAGAAACTGGAAGGGATATGAAAATCACCAGAATTCATATCAGAATCCCCACTCCAGGAAAATTAAATTCAGCAAGGACATAGTAACATCTATGAGAAATCTGTGTTTACACTCAAACCCACTGAAATTACATTCTTGCTGCCTTTATATTAGGTATCAAGTAAACACAGAGAGAAACTCTACATAAAATACTCATATGAATGCAAAGTTTGGTGACTATGATTCATATTTACTAATCACTAATCATCTTTAACATATGCCTGTAATTCTTTCAAGGACTAAGGTTAACCATAGTTTCTAGCATTTCTTGTTTCCTGCTCTTTCATGAGATTAACAACTGCACAATATTTGTCTCATTTTAATTGGCCAAAAAAGAAAACCATGAAGATTGCTCACCAAATGCTTTTTTCCAGACTACAAGACAGGTAAGGTTAAAAAACAGGAGGAAAATTAAACAACAGGTGGGGGAGTATGAGGCACTGTTTAATGCCTTTGGCATTATTTCTTTTAGAAGGGAATGCTAAGCAATGCTTCAAACTGAGATTACACTTCAGCAGACAGAAAAGGAAAATATAATTTTGTCTGTGAAGTTCTCAGAAGGATGAACCTGTCAAGAGATAGAGAAATAGGTCACATGAAAGTTAATGAAAAGTAATAAATGGAATACAATGTGCCACAATGTTTCATCTCAATTAAAAGTTCACTTGCTGAATGCCATTTAAATTGACAGATACCCAGGTCTTATCAACCTGCCTATTTATTGTCTTTGCATTTATAAAGGCTGTTGTTTATTCCACTGGGTAGCCTCTGGAATCCTCCTGTTGCATTTCTTAGTCAAGAATAATTGAAGTGTAAAGAAATGAAATGCCAGGATTCATAGGAAAATGTTTCATGTGAAAATGTTTCCTTATTACAGATGTTCGTGTGCTTCAGAATAAACTGACTTTAGAGGAAGGCTGGATTTTAACTTCTAGCAGTGTCTGGCATTACTCTGACATGAACTAATTGCTTTTTGACCAATGCAATGCCATCACTTCAAGAGGCAGCTCCAACACCCCTTTTTCAGAATTCAAGGCCAAAAAAAGAGGTTTGGGAGGCAAGATAGGGAACACATCATAACTGCATGACATTCCAAACTGCTGCACCACAGCTTCCCACACACTACTAAAATTGGGAACACAATTGCAGCATGCTGAAGGGAAAAGGTGAGGCATCAGAAGGATGCATTTTTTGAGTTGCATGTGAACTCTCATTCTCTCCAGGTCAGGTGCCTGTCTTAGAGCTCCATGCTTAAGTACTTCATCCCTCTTCTTAGATTAAGTACTTCACAAAATTCACTTGCCTCATAGTGGGAGACAGTGTCTCCATAACCGATTGCCTCTAAGTCCTTGACCTTGCTCAGGAAATGACAGCTTTGGTGTGTAGCTCTCCTTCAGTGCCAGGATCTCAACTGTATTTCCTTCAACTCCACAGTAAATGCCTGCATTGTGTAAGAGTTGTGGACCACCTTTCGCTTCCCAAGTTAGAGGTGTGCCACTGAGCTGCCTAAACTGCCAGCTACCAAGAGGGAGTCTGACATTACAGGAAGGGTCCCCCACTACAAGGTGGGAGAGAAGAATATGGATCTCTGTTTTGTGATACAAGGATGGATGAAGAGTGCCACAAGCACACCAAATACAACAGAAACACACTGAGTGTTTGTGAGTTTTACTGACTAGAAGCAGAGCTGTGGCGGATACTGATTACTTCTTTGCTCAGGATGGGAAACCAGTGTGCATGTGCAGAAGTCCAAATGTGGGCACCAAACATTTCCACTGCCAAAGTGCTAATAGGATGCTTCATTTTAGGCAAGTGTGGAGGTGTTTCAGGCATGGTGAGAGGCTGGAATACATGAGAGACTTTCAGAGTAGCCTCACCTGGAGGGGACAGTGCACCGCAGTGGCTAAGAACAAAACATAACTCAAGAGATTCATCAGTGAAAGAAAAACAAGCTCACACTTGCATGGTTCCAGTTCACAGCAGATCCAAGATGCTGCACTGACAGTCAGGCTGGCAAATATCAGTCAAATCCAGGAATACCTCTTACAACTTGTACAATTGCAAAAGTATGCAGACTTATTTCCAGAGAGATTATATATGAAAAGCAGAAGAACTGTTTAACCTTTCCTCACGAACACATAAATGTGTGATGCTACCAGGCAAACTAAAATATCTGTGTTTGGGATTTTTTTAAAAAAAATTATACCTGTGTCTGAAGGTCTGTTGGGGGTTGGATTTGTTTCCTATGGGCTTGTGGAATTTTTTGACTGGTGGGTTGCTAGGGAACGGATTGCTGGGTGCTTATGGGTGCTTGACCAAAACAAAAAGGTGGCCAAGCATGAGTTTTGGGGCTGATGTTTGCTGATAATGGGTCATTAAGGCTCACCAATGACATGAGACATTACATCATCCCATTGTGAGATGCTTCACTCTGTGAGGGTGCTCCAAGCATTCCTACCTAGATAAAAGGAGGGGTGGGAACACCAGGTTAACCTGTTCTCCGCTGGATTCCTGGAGGAAGACTGGACCCATCTCACCACCACTGGATTTTCTACAGGATCATCTCTACTCCACAGAACTGTGCCTGTTACTTCAGGAGGATTCATCTGGACTGCTTCTAATGCCCTGACCAACAGGTTGTCAGGTCACATCCCTGATTCTGTCAGGGTTTTCTGGGGTTTTTGTTTGTTTTATTTGCATGTCTTTCTGTACTACTACATTTGTATTTTTAATATTCCTAGTAAAGAACTGTTATTCCTATTCCCAAAACTTTGCCTGAAAGCCCCTAATTGCAAAATTATTATAATCTGAAGGAGGGAGTTTACATTCTCTATTCAAAGGGAACTTCCAGCTTTTTGCTGTCTTTCAAAACCAGGACAAGGTCTGAACCTGAATTAGCTGCTTACATTAAACTGCCTCAATGTCTTTTTACTTTAAGGACTTGAGCAATAAGGATTTTGTACTGAATTCTTGCTGATTCTTACTTGTTCAGCATAGTTGAGAAATTGAGCACTTTGGGTAGCTGTCTCCTCTCCTTACCCAAAGCCTCAGGCTGTTAAAAGCGTGAAAAAGAATGCATTAAGGGTTATTTTTAAAATGCTTCTAAGTGGAATTTGTGCTCAGTTAATATTTAAGTACTGCCTACAATGCACATAATAAAATGGGAGCGTGCTTTAGAAAACCCTGATTGAATGTGCACGTCGGCTGGTGCTCTGCTAGCCTAATGCAATTTGATTTTGACATAATGTAATGGAGCACAGTGATGAAAAACAGCAACTCTAATAAGGCTCCTCTTTTCACAGCTTGTTTATTTTTGGCCACTGAAGCAGTGTGCTTCTCTATCCCTCTCTTTCTTTCAGAGCATGTAATCTCAAAATAATTAGCTAAGATGACTTTTCTTTGTGTCTTAATTAAATGAAATCTAAGTAACAGACTATTACTTTTACATTGCAAAATAATAGGTGAATATTTTCAACTCATATATACTGGCAGTACAGAAGTCAGCTGAACAATGGGAAAACCTACAGCAGCAACAACTTTACTGAAGGGAAAGCGTTGGACCAACAGAACCTGACTGCCCTGTAGGTGCTCAGATAAGAGCTGGCTGTGTTCCATGCTGTTTCAGTTGCCTGATCTTTAGCATCCAGGCAGATCAGACTATACTGTGACTTGTACAAGGTGAATTAATATTCAAAAGATAATTATATCAGGTTAATTTCAAATTAATTTCTGCTTGATTCTGGTTTTGAACAGAGGTTTCTAGGGTGAAAGGCTAATGCATTAAACTCAACCCATCAAGCACATCTCATTATGCAGAAGTTAATGTTAATGTACTCAATTTCCTACATTTTTAAGGATCTGATGCTTTTGGGGATCTTTTTCTTCTCATGCTAATTGTATGAACTGCATCTTTTATCTAAAATGTAGTTTGTGTCAAAAAATTCCTTTCAACAAAACAACCATCAGGCACTCATGAAATTTCAGCTCATCTAAGAAGCAAGGGAAGTAAGTAGTGGCAGAATAGAAGAGGATGCTATTCTCAGTCCCAGTGGGAAGCAAAGCTAAGCAAATGAGAGTTACCCTCTGAATTGTGCGCATTCACTCTTGGAAGAAAACTGCTTTTTCACTTTAGACATGGATGTAACTATCCTTTTCTCTCCCATCCACATGCATATACACCTGGCAATAATCTTGGCCTTTACAGGATAATCCGGCCCCCTGGTCTCAGGTCTGCAGTCCGAACCCAGGGGGCTGAGGCCACTCCAAAAAGGTATCTCGCCAGAGACAGCCTTCTAGGGGCCAGAGCACCCCCCTCAGCGGGCAGAGAGCGTCTCAGCAGGGACAGGGCAGCTTTAGTGATTTCTCAGCTCTTAGGTGATCTCAGCTCTTGCTTGCCCATGCCCTGTGAGGCCGTCTCCCTCAGCCCGGGAAGAAGAGAGATGAGGGTCCGTGTGGCGATTCTGCAGAAGGCAGTTTTATTGCTTGGCACCAGCAAAGGGAGCCAGTGATGGGTACCCCAAGAAGTGGGGCGATCGAGGGGGTTTTTATGGGAAAACCAGGGTGGGAGTGGAAGGGGACAAGCCAATGGTTTACAACAGATCTACATAAAACTCCTGGGGGCTTGTGGGACCTTTCTGTGGTCGCCGTAACTGAAAAGTTACTTTCTTATCTTTGGGGTCTGGCAGGAGGTTGTGCACTCCCTTTCTTATCTCCTCAGCAGGCCTCTCTCCAAGGCAGGGCTGCTGGGGCTTTGCCCATCCCCACAACAGGATGCTTTTTATGTCATGGGATGGGGAAGTAAAGGAAAAAAACCTGTAAATGTGCTGAAAAAGCGCTCCTGTTATAAAAGCGTTAAGCCTCCAGTATAATGAAGACACTCTGTGACACTCAAGCCTCAAAGACTTTAAAGGACGTGTCCAAGGCCATGTCTGAATTACACTGTGCTGAACCAACTAAGATGTTGGCAGCAATAACTTCACATCATGTATAGAAATGTAGGATGAAGTATAGGGAACCTTGACGAAGTCTGTTGCTGACATTTCAATAAATTACTAATGTACTCTGTCTACAAACAAGACAAGCTGATGTTTCAGCAGTGATGGGCCTGATTAGTTTTTAATTATGATGAAGCCAGCACTTTAATGGCTTGTGTTAAGCTTTTTAAACTAAATTTTCAGTAAGCCTGTTAATGTTAAAGCATAATGCTTTTACTGGCATGTTCAGCTATGTGAAGGTATGATTAAACTTAAATTGTATGGTTACATTTAAAGTGTTTAACAAAAACGTGCTCCTGGACTGTCCCACCAGCAGGGTTCATTCAGGCAGCAAATGTGATCCTCCCCACCTACACACCTACTTCCTTCACAAATAAGCCACAAATCTGAAGGAGGACAGGAAATGTGTCTGGGTCTCTCGTGGACATGTCAGAAAATGTCTAGCAGCTTAATGCACACGAGCTGAGAACTGCCTCTGGCTCAGTCAATCTAGACACAGCCAGTGCCATTTTCCTGTCTGCTGCACTTGCAATGAAGGGTAGTTTCTGTCCTTCTGTGATGGTAGCTGTGAGGCAACTGCTATTTTATGAGAGCAATTGATGCAATGTATTAATGGAGCAATTTTAACTCAGAAACATTACTGTTATTCTTTTTTTATTTATTGCTTTTATAGATCTTGATACTGACAGTCTGAAAAAGAGTTCTAAACACTTTTTGTGCTTAGAAAAACCCATCTATTTCCATATAGAAAAAGGAAAACAGGAATTTTAACCTTGTCTGGTAGATTCAAGAAACTCTGGTGTTTTGAACGGTGTTACCTCCTTCTGTTCTTTCCCAGCGTACCATGTTGCCTACCCAGCCAATAGAAGGATCCCTTTACTTTCTGCTCTGAGGTACTATGACATACATAGCATTTAAAATGTATTAATTTGAGTGGTTGCAGATTGCAGCATATTTAGTACATGAAGAGAATTGTACCCATGCAAGTAAATCACAAATGTGGTGAGAGATACTTTTTAGGAGAACCATGTTATAGTGTGTCAAAGTATTCTTCTTTTACAGTTTAAAAGAAATCCTAGCCTGGAACTGCTGAGAAAATAATTTATCCTGATTTCTTTAAAGCCTGATTCAGTCCTCTTAACATAATTTCCTGAGCTTTGAACTCATTGAGTCTTCTAATAGTGTCCTTAAATGAGAGAAAGAGGTAATTTTCTCTCTCACTGCCTTTAGGAGATCATCAATCATGCATTACTCATAAGTGTTAGCATTGCACCATTCTGACTTTTTTTTTCTTCGAAGGAAGCCTAATCATGCATGGAGAAAGTGCTGTAGTGTAAAAGTTTCCATTTATAAATTGCACAGTCTTTGTGCAGAATTGCTGTACCTCCTACAAGGCAATTTTAGTATAAAACCTGACAATGATTCAAATCTCTAGCTATAATACATTTTTTTATAACCTTTCCATCACCTGCTGCCACAACACATTTCTATAACAAGCAAATTCCATGGATGTTATCATGACAGATTTATAAATGAGTTGTGCTGTGATCGTGTCGCAGAAGATGTGCTTATTAAGCCAAGGGGTGATGCAAGTATTGAGCTATTTGAAAAGCCAAGCCACTTCTATTTAAATCCCAAGAAACAGGCTCCAAGATATTAAGAACTGGTTTGATTGAGCATTTGCATATTCAGTTAATTTCAGTATTAAAACACTGTCAAATTATATACTAGTCTTTCCACATGAAAAGCGGATTACATCACATGAAACGTGATGGTCTTTGTCTAAGTCCTCAGCTGACTCTCCCTACACTACATTTCCAAAAAGAATTGTAATTGACAGTAGGTGATTAGGAGAAATTAAGTCTAAATTCTAACTGTATCCAGGGGCAGTAAATGTCCAGGAGGAAAGCATGAAATAATTTCTGAATCTCACTCTTCATTGAAAATGAAAAGCATTTCCATATTAGACATTAGTTACTCCAGGAGACTAAAACAGAGCAGGAACAAAATACCCCTGTTGTGTTCCTCATTATTTACAAAGTTCTGTTTCCTGAACACACCATTGCACAGCAAGAGACATCTCTTCTCGCCATTCCAGGGCCCCACAGCACAACGTTCCTGGCTCAGGATCATGCTCCCAAGGAATTCCCACTTTCTTTTTCCATTACTTCCACTCATACAACACCCTCTGAGGTCCATTCACTCCTGTAATACCCATTTCTAAATGGCCTGACATGAAACTTTGCTGTGGGCAGTTGCATGCCCATCTTTTGCCAGAGGAAATATTACTGTTTCAAAATACGCTTATTTGTTTCCAAATACTTGTGGAAAAGGAACACGTCTTTTCCCACTGTGGTTTCATTACGCTTTAAACCAGTCTTTCATTGGGTATATATAGTAGCAGCAGGAGGGAGCAGCCTACACTTGAGGCTAGCAGTCTCACAGAATTACTGTGCAAATACGACTTAGTGCTTTCTCCTCTTTCATCCAAGACTTGAGTAACTGGCACTGTCTCATGCCTGTCAAAAGACTGCTCTGTAAATCCATTCTGTGCAAAAATGGAAAATATAAGTAAAATGCACATGTTCATCAAGTCTGTTTTTTAACCTTTTGAACTCTAGAGAAGCTTTTTAAAGCAATCAGCTCTGAGTGCAAATGATACCCTGCTGCCGCTTATCCTCCTTTCCCAAGAAACCCATTTGCAAAGTATTATTTGTTTATTTCTCTCAGGATAGAAATAAGCACTGAACATGGGAATGTTAATACACTTCATGATGATAAACCAGGGGTTTAAATGAGCACAAAAACTTGCTGAGGCAAAGCAAATTATTTTAAAGCTCTAGTAGGATTCCTTGCATGATTTTGAAACATATGCACATAAAGGACTGACCCAGGACATTGTCACTGCCGTTTCTATTATCATTATGACTTTTCAAGTTTGTGTCTTATTAATGAGCAGTGCTTTACCTATTGTGAGGGCTGCTGTACCTTCGACATCGCCCCCTTTTCCTGAGAACCATCCCCTATTAAATATAAAACTGCTGTGAAATGAGGCAATATCACATATAACAAAAAAAGCCCAAAGTAAAAGATCTGCATATTGACAAGACAGTCCATCGTAACACAGAGACTCCTGTGCTGCCTGAATGACCAGTGGCAGTCCAGCATGGGCCAGGTGTGGTACCTCCCTAGGCAAAGAAGTGACACTGAATTAGCCCTGCCAGCACTGCATAAGAGGACTTGCCTCAGGGAGCTGGAAAACAAGAGAAGTAAAGAGTCGCTGTATATAAGCACATAAGGTATTTGGTGTTCTTTCCCTTTACAGCCAGCCACCCAGATATGTACATGGAGAGCACACACAAAGATCTTCCTCCTTGCAGAAGAGAATGGAGAAGATACACTGGGCACTGCACCAGGCTAATGCTATGGAAGCACTCAGCCTGACAAGAGAGGAAGGTAGGGAAGAGCCAACAAACAAGTTTTGTTTCTGTAAATAGATGCCACAAAATTGCATGTACACAGAGTAAACCTCAGTTAAAGATTAGATGACAAACTGCTGCAGCAGGTTTGGCTTCCTACTTAAATTTTGCCAATTCAACTTAATTCCTGGGGTCCCTGAGGACAGAAAAACTTCCATGACTCTGTCTTTTCCCATCCCAGAGGCATATATCATGCAAAGCTGTATGCATGAACAGTCTGAACTGGGCTGTGCTTTCAGCTGCACAGGTCTTTTTATCTCCTGCAGTGCTGTCAATCTCCCACAGGATGGCTGATGCCACTGGCACTATTAATGCAGTATCTTGCCCAAATATGTGTCTCTTCTAACTGAAAGAACAAGTTAGAGAGATTTCCTGGAAATATTAGTGTATCTATGCAGAGACTCACATGCCTGGTCCCATGGAGGGAAGCAATTTATGGTAGTACACAGCCAGGATGGGATCCTTATCATGTACACCTTTTCAGACCCATGATTTTCTTACTCAGTTCTTCAGATCAAGACAGTGTAATTGACCCTACCAGTCAGAATTGCAATATTTCATGTCTTTTTCTTCAGCTTTTGTTTGGCTTCAAATTCATCTGTCAGGCAAAAAAGGACAAAAAGAAAAATAATATGAACTGCTTAGCAGGAAACTTTATCCATTTAAACCAAATCTTCAAGTAGTTATTAAAATGAAAGCTAGCTTTTCTTTCCTTCTGCTGCACAGAACGAGCTCAATGAGAATGTCACTATTGCGTACTTCCAGAGCATATTTTTCCCATTCTAATGTTTGTTTGTTGTTTCAAGTGCAGCATATAATCAGTGAGCAGTTAAACTTTGTGCCTATTATAGAACTCCTCTAAGTGTTAAAATCCCACAGCACATTCACTGCTAAGGAGAATGCTGTTTCTAGCTTCCATCCAAACTGATAATCTTTGTTTTCCACATCCATTTTCTCCATCACACATAAGTCTTTGAAGTTTTCTATATATATAAATGTTAATTGACTCTGCCTCACCCAAAACATGCACGATTTCAATGCAAAGGCTTCCACTGATCACATGGATCAGAACTGTGATGTACAAAAAAGGCTTATAATGGTAGATGTACCTAAAGAAAACCTCTGTTTGAGTTAAGTGAATGAGCCATCTACCAGCCATTTTTACTAAAAAACTCCAAATGTGCAGGATGATACCTTTATGGATCTATTCTTTAGCCACCAGTTTCACAAGGTGTCAGGCTGACAGAGGCGACAATTACTCATCTGCCAATCTCCAAAACATTTTTCCTAAGAAAATGAAATAAATAAAAAAGGCTGACTGCATACCACACCAGGTTTTTCAGATACAGGAACACATAAAAGTGAATATTTATTATGGGAACCTGAAAAATGAAGTGCTTTTACCATCTAGTAAGGTGGTAATACTTGAGAGAACTATTCTCCTACTGCTCCATTTACTAGTTTATAGGCAAACAGAGACTGCTGGCTGTTGCAGGAAATATGAAACAGATTTGACTTACAGGATTTTTTGCTTTTAGGAGTTGTGAAAAGTTTGCAAGTGGAAATGGTTTTTCTACCTCCCTTGTTGCCATGAGTTCCTAGTGTAGGGAAAATCTGCAGTTCTCAGAAAGAACAGGTGCCAATGATACAGGTTTTTCTTCTCACTTTTGCACAACGATCTTTTATTGGAATAAGCAAGACCACCACTGAGAAATATTCTAATTAATCTGTGTTCCAAGGACCCTTCTCTTTTTCACATGTTCACTGCAGTTTAGGAAAAAAATAATGAGGCATTTAGTAATAAAATTTTTCTGAATTTAAAATTTAAATAATTGTTTAAAAAAAAGGTGAAAAAGTGCTGTAAATGAGATCTTTCGGGAAAAAAAACCAACAAAAACCTGGGATCAGAATAGGAGTTGTGCTCATGTAGAGCCTCATCCCATTATGAATGGTTTTGCCTTCCAGAGAGAACATGCCATAAATGACTTCTTATGTGTCTACTTTCATTTATTTGTAATTGACCGACTGACTGATTCTGCTTGGCCTCTCTTATTCCCTTAAAAATGTAACTACTTATTATTTGAGCTAATTTGTTTGTAACCAGCTTTATCTTTCTGGAAATGTGCACAAGTAGCATACCATACTGTTTTTCAACATTTTATTCAAAGACACAGTGCTCACATCCAGAAATAACACACTTCTATGGAAATCTGTTCCAGTCCATGTGCCTATGCTAGCAGGAACTTTCAGTTTGCTTTTTTTTTTTTTTTTTTTAAACACAGATTAAGTCATTCTTCTTGAAAAGGATCATAACTTTTTTTGCTAAAGCTTCATAAGCATAAAGATAGAATAT
This sequence comes from Aegithalos caudatus, assembly GCA_013389925.1. NCBI lineage: Eukaryota > Metazoa > Chordata > Aves > Passeriformes > Aegithalidae > Aegithalos > Aegithalos caudatus. Next base: position 409,494 of record WEIU01015340.1, read on the forward strand.
TTTCAGACAACTTTAATTCCTTTACTGCCCTGCAGGAATCAACCTCTGCAAACATATTGCCTAAAAATACAGTGTTGGATGAGGACATGAGTCAGCAGTGTGCACTTTCAGCCCAGGAAGCTAATTGGATTCTGGGCTGCATGAAAAACAGTGACTACCAGGGTGAGGGAGAGGATTCTGCTGCTCTGCTCTGCTCTGCTCTGCTCTGCTCTGCTCTGCACTGGTGAGACCCTACCTGCAGTGCTGCATCCAGCTCTGGGGTCTCCAGCACAGGAAGGACATGGACCTGTTGGAGTGAGTCCAGATGAGGTCACCATGTTGTTTAGAGGGGTGGAGCATCTCTCCTATGAGGAAAGACTGAGAGAATTGGGATTGTTCCTCCTGGAAAAGAAAATTGCAGCCTTCCAGTACTTGAAGGGAGTCTATGAGAAAGCTGGAGACAGATTACTCACAAGTGCAGGTACAGACAGGTGAAATGGCTTCAAACTGAAGGAGACTGGGTTTATATTAAATAGGAGGAAGAAACCATATATTGTGAGGGTGGTGAGGCACTGGAACAGGTTGCCCAGAGAAGTTGCAAATGCTGCATTTCTGGAAGTGTTCAGGCTGGACGGGGCTTTGAGCAATCTGATCTAGTGGGATGTGTCCCAGCCCATGGCAGGGGGTTGGAATTAGATGATCTCTAAAGTCCCTCCCAATTCAATCTATTATATGATCTTGTGATCATGGCATGACTGGGTGTAGTGTGCAACTACTCTGCTGATCTGTTGGGGAGAACTTTCACTCCCTCAGTGAAAGTCCTGAATCTTGCAATCTACTACCTCCCTCTTCCAGGTATCCAAGCTGTTAACCTTAGTCCTTTCTTGGGAGACAGTCTAAGAGAGAAACGACGACATCACCACACGCATCCAGAAGCTTATGCAGGCACTTCACTGCATCAGGGGAGGAGGAGTGTTCCACTGCATGCTACAAGTGCAGCATCCAGTGTGAGGAAGGAAGAGAGCAATGGCAGAGCAGGGGTCTCTACCTCTCTACCTACAGCCTGGTTATTACTGACAGACCATTGTACCTTACATACAGTGGATAAGTTCTGTGCTGATCAGTCTCCCCAGCCAGGATGTTCCTGAGCAATAAGAAAATATCCTACTCAGTTGCCTATGTGGTTAGAAAGGTATTTGAAAGGATAGACTGGGCAGCCTTTTGCTGTTGATATGCTATAACACTACACATGACAGGATTCAATTTCCAGTGCACAAACCTGCATATCATTGCCCCACAAGCACACATTTGAATGTCATTCTTTTGCAATAGTCCCTTTGCAGACTTACCCCATCTTCTTTTCTTCACAACTACTTTGATTCTTCAAGTCTGGCTCAGCTCAGCTTTTCATGCAATACATGATCCAGACAGATGCCGTCTCTTGTTCTTCCTTTCCAAACCCTTGGATTTTCTCTAGTTCAACACACTTCTTTTCCCTCTTCTGTTTCTTTTGCAGTTTAGAGCCAGGCTTCTTTCTGTTCCTTCACACTCACTACGCTTGCAATAAACACCTTCTCATCTGTAACCTGCCATCTGAAACAGATTGCCTCTTTCTCCCTGCTTCATCAATTCATTCTCTCTTTTCAAATCTCAATCAAAAGCATAGATTTTCTCACTAGCTGTATCTTCTATTTTTTTTTTCATTGTGTTATCAGCTTTATGCCTGAATGCCTTAATTAGCTCACTGTAGAATGCCCTTACACAAAGACTTTCTGTAATTTATAGTCCTCTGTATGTGTGAGGGACATTTCAGGCTGTATTATTTATGACATTTACTGTAAACAGAGCACAATAGTAATCCTGTGGTCTGCCAATAAATCAGTCTTACCTATAACAAAGTTATGAGCTGAAAAGAAAGACTGCATATCATGCCTGTACAATAGAATTAATGAATCAACTGCTCTAAAACATACCAAATTTTCTTTTGTATTTTCTCAAGTATTTGGATCATGTGAAGGGTAGAACTCATTTCATATAATAGCAAGATATTTTTACCAAGTTAAATGAATAAGACTTGTGAAGTTATTATAAGGGTTCTCTGCTTAATTTCATGAGCTACTGGTAAATTATAAATTATATATAGAATAGGTGCAACTCCACTTCCTATTGAACACCTGACAGCCTCACAAGCAGTGTCTTTGCAGAGACAAAAGGACAAAAAGCAAATGACCACCCAAAACTAAAGATGGAAAAGATCAGTTGTATCCCTTATGGAGCCACTGGTACCTGCTGTACACTGACAAATTCATGGTCAATCCCAATATGTCAGTAAATTGCACAGACTGTGAAGGTACCATCCCAGAAAAAGTGTACACACTATTTTTGCCCACACTTAAATTGACATGGGAATAGAATTTTGCTCACTAGTTTCTGAATTAATTAATCCAATTTAATTTTTTAATAGAAAGCTTAAGAATTACAAAAATTTTGGATAACTGCATTTATATTTTACCGGATTTAATCATGCCTTTAGCATAGTAACTGATAAACTAAGTACTACTATTCTAGGTCATACTCTGTGGCAATAATCTTTCAGGAATACATTCTAAGAGAAGGAAGCAGGAGAGGGAAGATAAGAAAATCAAAGTAGGAAAAAAAAAGAAACCAGGCCACAGCATGCTAAACAGAGACAATAAGGTCAGACAGCTGAGCAAAAAGCAGGGGAAAGGAAAAGCAGACATCAGTTTATGTGCAGTGTGGAGAAATGATAAGCAAGAGAAGAAAACCTAACAGCTCCTGAAGACTACTGTAAATGTTTCTCAACATGAAAGAAAATAATTCCTACTCACCTTGTTTTAGATAAATGAGATAGCTATGATTTAGATAATGCTTTTAGACAAGCTTTTTAGAAATGCTTTAGACAAAAGAGATAAATGTATTTGTTTTTCATCTAGTCTTAGTTTACCATGTAACCCATTGCAGTGGTTGATGCCTGAATTACTTGAGTCTGTTACAGCAAATAGCTTCTCTACTAACTTTTGGTCAATAACCTGAAAATATGAGAGGCCCTATTTTATGAATACATTCCCACACACCTCTTTTCTCTCTGTTGGATGACTATGATGTCTTTTTTATAATACAAAAATTTTAAAAGAATTTTAAAAATGGTTTGCTCCCCAGTTTGGTAACAGAGTCTCAGAGTCATAAAATGAAGGTTGGAAGGAACCTTTAAGACCACCTTGTTCCCAGTCCCTTGGTATGGGGAAGGGACAGCTTCCACTAGATCAGGCTGCTCAGCAGTACATACAATGTTTGAGTTTCTATCAAATATGTAACACACATTACCATCACATAAAGTTTGTCTTTTCACATTATGTTCCTTGAAGCATGTAGAAAATAACTATGCATTTAGCAGTGGTTCATACCAGGGCAAGTTTGAAGACTCCCAAAGAACAGGAGCTGTTCCAGCCAGTGCCTTGCAAGGGAACTGTCCAGCTGAATTAGGAACCACAGCCCTGTCCTTCTTTGAGCCCACTTTTTTCTGCTTATTAGAACAAAGGACAATGTACAGACATTCATCAGTGGTAAATAAGTAAAAGTGAGGAAACTGTTCTGTAGAAAGTGAAATCCACTGTGTCTCCATTGTTTTCCCAACCACTTATTCCATTTCAATCATAAATTTTCCGCCCTTAAATCAGGTAGCCTCTCTGACCCTTTCTCACATCTTTCTTTTATGATGATTCTTGGCCATGTAAAATACAGACTTCAAAAACTGTTTTCCCTGTAGCAATAGCCCAAATTATTCATTTGAATAATTAAGCTTCAAGGCCTGACAAACTCACTGATAGCATTCTGCAGAGCATATAGATTTATCCTGGCATTCCCAGCCTACATCCATAAAGGTGAAGCTGTAATATGTGCATTTAATGCTTAGTATACAAAATAGAGTCTGTAATTTAATACAGATTTGAATAGCAAAGAGAATTCATGTTTTTAGATCAGGGTTTTCTGAGATGCCACAGAAACTTTGAAGCAAAGTTATGCAGTTTTGCCAGAGTCCATACCAGAAATGTACATAGAACTTAAACCATGTGATTTCACTTTCATTTTTTATTTTTATAGGAACTATGTGTATTCATTGTGAGTATCTGTACCCTGAAGTATTTTCTTTTATAGAAGAAAGACTAAGAGACTGATTTAACAAGGTTTAACAAGGATCTCTGCATGTTTGCACATAATTAAGTTCAGAACAAGTCTTCTACATGAGGACTCTGTTATGGTAGTTAATACCATATAATCTGACAGGTCCAGCCTGTTCAGATTTGTGGCTATAAATAATAGCGAGACACAGCATGGTTGAGAGTGTCTTGAAAATCAGAAGGGTTTAATAAATGAAAGAAAATAATACAAAAACAAAATACTTGAGCTGTACACAGTACAAGGAGAGATCCTACACCTGCTACAATACCCTGAGAATGCTGCCAATTCCTTTCTTCTCTCTTCTTTTCTACCCAATGATTGGGGATGGATCTATTTGAAAATTCCCAATAGGAAAGCATGCAGGGTTTGACAAACAGAAGTAAGATCCGACAGGTGTTTCTCCCTTGGCACTCAGCCAATTACAGAGAGACATACATTGAACCTTTCAAATAAACTTCCTAATAAGTCAAGAAGTAAACTGAGACCCTTTTCCTCATACAGAACCACCCACTTAAGTGTGGGGGGTGCATTACTGCACTCTGTTAGCACTTGCAAAATGCCCACACCATATTTCTCGTGCTTGTGTTTGTTTTTAGTTTAAAGATCTCTTAATTCACTGGCATCAATTACCATTTCCAGGGACACCATTTTTAATAGATGAGCTCAAAATAATAATTTTTGCTTGCCATTTCAGTTCTATTCTCCCATATACTACCATCCTCACTTCCAGAAATACATGATTCCACATCCCTGCTGGGAGAGCTGTGGCTCACAGAGGATACTGATCAACCTGGCACTGTGGACAAATATGGACTGTTTGGTGTCTGGAGGAGCTCAACAGAGAGACGGCCATTCCACTATGCAGGATTATCTCTACTGAACATCTAGCAGACTGACTTTTTATCATTCACACCATCATGTGTTTTTCTTCTGCTTGCAAATCTATCATATTATAACACAATACATCATATGCCAGAAGGCATTTCAGGGTAGTTTGATTTATTTGGATGAAATATATGTTCATGAAGAGAGCTGGAGCTCTTTAGAAAGGTACTTGTTTTTCATGGCTTTGTTTTCAGAAGACAAAGCAATTAAATGATTGTTGAATTTCCTGCAGGCAGACAGCTATATGTTTTAGACTTCCCCATCTTTTGGAACTTAGAAAAATCCAATAGCCAGAGAGGCTGGAAAATGGTGAGACACCTTTCTTTCACATTTCTTCCAGCCTTCACAATGGTTCAAAATATATCATAGTATAGTTTAGAGGAAGTTGTTGGTTATGGACTACTTTTTGCAAGTACTCTCTTCATCTGGTTTGCATGTTGTGAATAGCAAGTGAAATGCAAGCTTACTCTCCACCTCCTTATGGCAGGGACTAAAACAGGAGAGAAGAACAGGAAAGCAAGCATATGAACAAAGGGATTTTCCACACAGAAAGACAAAACATGCTAGAGGACATCTGCCCTTGGTCCTCCATTGGACCTCCTAAATACTCATTGACAATCAGGAAGTCAAAAATAAAGAATGCAAACAATCTCATAATATTTAGACCAGAAGGTACTTTTGAAAAGTCATTGCACTTCCTCAGATCTTTTATTGGCTGAGAATTTTCTACTTCACTATTTCTAACTATTTGTACTTGGGTCATGGGAATGAGTGATTGCAGAACAGATGGGTGCATTAAACCACACTCCTAATGGAATGGGGGA
>WEIU01015341.1:0-15632 GCA_013389925.1 Aegithalos caudatus
ATAATAATAATAATAATTCTTCCATATTTGGAATTTTCCTGCAGCACTGGGAACAATAACTGCAGAGATTTTTTTAAAAATAAATTTTTGGTTTGTCGGAGTGCATTTTTGAAAGGTATAAAATCAAAATTGTTTAGCTGAGAACCATACAACACCTTGTGAAATGAATCATGGTGCATTGATCATAAGACTGAAAATGTTTGTTTAGTAGCTGTGAACCCTTACCAAGCACACTGAGAATATATGTCAAAGTTTGGCTGTGTTTTCATTTACTTAAACTGACCTCTGCTGAAGGATGGATTTGTCAGGCAAGCCAACAAAATATAGGCAATTTGAATAATTTAAGACCTTTAGAATCTCTCAGAGCAAAAATTGGCAATCTGAATAAACTGAGACCTGATATTTTTTTTTTCTCAATTACATTGCTGGTTTTGTGTCTAATTGCTTATAGCTTTTTGTTTTCATCTTTGTTCATGGGCACATCACACTGTGCTTTGAGACTTTTCTGTCAGTCAAGCACCAGAATCTGATTTCCACACTGAAGTTTAGTGGCAAGTTAGGTTGGTGAACAGGAACTAGATCCAACAATCTCTCATGTAGGTTTTACGTTTCTCACCATATCCAATAGAAAGCTGGGCTTCAACTCACTACTGCTGCCATAGATGGGAAATTGCTGTACTGCTACTGTGGAAAGTCTTTTGAATTTTCAAAGGGACAATTAAGCTCAGGATCAGTTCCTAAATAGTGAAAAGTGATTTCTAAGGGAAGTATTGGTAAAATGAGATTAAACGGTAGTTGAAACTAGATGATACTTCCCTTCCTCTTGGCATAAGAAGTCTAGCTTTTCTTTGTTTTCCTTCTATTTTTTCTTTTTAGCTGAATGATATTGCCAAGCTGAATAAACATGTGCAACTTTTGCCTCTACTTGACTCTTTTGAAGATGTGCACCTGGCACACTCTGCCAAGTGGCTGGATGCAGAGATATGTCTTGCCATTAGGGTTCCAGAATTATCAACAGAAAAAGCTGTGACAAACATTATGCCAGTGACCCCAAAATAACCAACAACCTGTTGCATGCTACAAAGAAAAGTAAATTATATCTGAGCGACACTTGTGAAGTAAGATGCAAAGTTACAAAGTGAGGGACATATCTTTAACAATGGTTCCCTTTTCACTGGAAACAAAGCACTGTTAGACATCTTAAAAGGCTAATCTTTTTTAGGTGGTTTTAACTACATTTTTGAGAGATTTCATTGCTGTGAAAAAGACATGTTAGAACTTTGTTTAGTTTAGGTCACTGTGCCAATCAGGATTGAGATATGGGAATTTGAGCCTGGGATTATCTGTTAACTTCAGGTACATTTCTTAAGCTATGGTGCTCTCCTTAGACACCACCTGTAGCTGTGGGAGAAAAAGCAGAGTTATCAGGGTCTCAATCATCTGATCCTTTCCAGAAGTCAGCATCTGAATAGTACAGAATTATCTCTATACCCAAAAGGGTTGTTTGGATCTTGCTTTTGATGCTGAATCCAGAAGAGACAATTGATAAAGAAGTGAGAACCAAATTTATACCAACAACAACAAGAACAAAAATATATATATTTTAAATAGAATTATGACAGCACTGCTCGTCCACAGAATTTGCATCAAAAGCTCCCTCAGGTTTGAAAAGCAACCCCTCTTTCATCACATGAAGTGATATCAGCCAGCTGCTCCATTTCGTAGGCTGGAAAAAGCTAGCGGCAACACTTCCAAACATGCTTGTGCACTGCAGGTGGCACTGCATGCTCCTCTGGAGAGAAATGGACACACTGACAGCTACTTCTGATTTGTCTTCCAGGGAGATTCAGGTGGGCAATTAATCTGTGCTGGTCAGAACTGTGGGATTGTTTCTTTTGGAGAAGAATGTGAAAATACAAGCATAACTGGAGTTTATATGCGTCTGACTGAAGAATATACTGACTGGATAAAAAAACCTCTTTCCAGTGACACAGATCCATGAAACATTCAAGAGCATTTTAATAAATATTGTGCTGTGCATTAGAGTTGGATGCTGCTGCTATAATGCATCACCTTTGAAATGTACTTCCCAGCCTTACAGCTTTCCTGACACCACCACAGCTTTATAAGAACAGTTCAAAATATCCACATTTGTACAGATAAGACCTTTACTAATCTTTAGCAGGAAACTGCCATCTAGAAAACATAATTTGTATTGGATTCCACTCTATTTCATATTGGGATGGGAAAGTATTCATTGCACCCAGGATAAAGCAACGTTTGTTTATGTGTAGTTACACAAAAATTCAGTTCTAGACTGATAGTGAATGAGATGTCTGTTGAATGAGAAAAATAGAACAAAAACTTAAAATGTTTAAATATTTATCTGTGATGTTATTAAACCTTGAATACTTAATTCTGCCTTTCATAATACTTATTATTGAATATTTATTTATCTAAATTCAATTTCAAAGAGTTAAGATATTAAACAGAGAGAAACAGTTTTTCAATTAGTCTTCATTATAAAGATACAAATATAGAGATAGAAATATTGTCTGTTTTTTCCCTACATTTTTTCCTCTTTTTTTTTGTTTGTTTATTTGTTTGTTTTGGTTTTGGTTTTGGAGTCGTGCATGTGTTATTTTTAGGGTGTTGGGTCTGGTGTTTGGTTTTTTTTTGCTTGTTTGGGCTTTGTTTTGTTTTGTTGATCAAATAAACTAAATAATCTCCAATCTTGGTTCATAATCTCATTCTTTCAGTTAATAGTTTGCTCAAAAAGTATAAATACTGATTGTAGTAGATGTAATTATAGTTCTTTAACACAGCTCCTTTCTAACATCTGTCAAAACAGGACTCTGGCTATGGATTTCAACAGATTTCTAGTAACAGAAGGACTTGGTGTGTTTCTGAAGAAATCTGTGGTTATCTTGCTGTACTCCGTGTACTCCATTACCATTAAATATTTTCTAGGCCTTTTGTAGCTAACAATTTTGAAGTGACCATCTGCAGGGTTTGTCTACTTCTGTGCTTATTGCACTAACGTACCAAATACTGTAAACTTTGGGATGTTGCAGAGTCATGAATAAATAACTCCAGCAGAACAACCTACCAGCCTTCGTTATTGACCAGGAACCATGTCACAATTCTGAGCAGAGCAGAACAAGCTCATAAAGGATATTTATGTAGGAAAGAAGCAACCAGACACCACAAAACTGGGTTGGTTGTTGGCCATAGTGCAATAAAATCTGCCACTGTGGTGTGTGGAGGCTTACACCCAGTTCTTGTTCAAGGTTGTGGGAAGGAAGACCTTAGAAGATGTCAGTGAGATTTGGCTCAGTACTGGAATACAGAGAGAAATGGGAAAAACTGAGGGAGAAAAGCAAAATATATATAAAAGTAGAAAGAATAATGTACCTTTGTTCTCACTTTACAGCTGGGGGTCTCAGAGGATGTTTCAACACAAATTAGTCCCTTTTAACTTTGTGAGGTAAATGACAGGAGCCTTTTCACACGTGCAGCCCAATGGCCACCAACTGGTGTTTTACTCAGTGAAGGCAGGACTTTCACTCCCTCACTCACGTGAACAGTGCCTGTCTCTGTCACTGATGGAAAAGACTGAGTGATAAAACCTGGAAACCATAACCCAACATGTTTATTACAGCTCAGATGCTGGGCTTCCTGTGTGTGATGTCCTGCAATCACTTCATTCACACCATCTTTTTTCTGTTTACGGGTAATGGAGTATGTGTAGGGGTGTTACTGCTCGGCCTGACCTCCCCTGCCCAGCCTCTGTGGCTCCCCCCCGACCCACCCACCACCAGAACCCATCCCAGCCCCCAGGGCCATAGCCCCTCCTTCAGCAACAGCTAGCAAGCAGCAGCCTTGATCCGATTTCTGCCCACCCTGAGGCTTTATTCCTTCCCCGTGTAATAGGAGAGGAGACTTTGCTAGCTTTGGAAGAGCGAGTTAGTGAGAGACAGTGCCTGCCCTCCCCCGTCTCCATGTGAGGAGGGGCACTTTGGGCCAGGAGAGTGGCAGGAGTCCTGCAAAGTGTCCCATAGTTCTGCATTTTGTTAGCACCTCTGGAAACACGTGGTCGAAGGATAACTGGTTCTGCAGCCAGAGATGGGCAGAAAAAAGGTCCAGGAAAAGGAGGTGTCATTCACTGCTAAAAGCACTTCTGGGCTGGTTCTCAGAACTGAGATCAAAACAGGAAAGCCACAGAGAGCAGCTCTATGTATGTTACAGTATTGCAACGACAGACACCAACAAAGCCTGAAAAAATAAAGCTGGAAACACATTCTTTACCAGAATGAGAAGAGCTAATTTTCAGCAGCTTGTGGCAGAGATGACTAAATATGCTAATATAGCATTTGCAATTCCACTTTCACTCAGTGACAGAAATTTAGTCTTGTCTCTTTTAACCCAACATGCCTTAACACCAATTTCTAGGTGACTGTGAAGTGTCCCCTTGGGCAGTATCTTCAAGTTCCTAAACACTGGCTTCTTCTACCAGACCAGCTTTCCTGTGCTATTTTTGTCTTCACTGGAAATTTACAAGTGGATTAAGGGATTCTGCCTCAGGAATCCTTCTGCCCTTGGCCAGGCATATGCTCCTGTCTATGCTCGCACTTCTCAGCTTCAGCTATGCAGAGCTGACTTCTCTGTCACACTTTTGCCCCTGTCTCTGTTTTTACTGAGGTCTTCCAGGTAAGCAGTATTTCTTATGGATTATTTTCTGAGAGGTCTGACTTGCTTGTTGCATTTCACATAGTCATGATTTGGCATAGAGAGCAGCCCCTAAGGCTGACCAGGCTGTGCAGAGAGCTGAAAAATGGCACTGACATGTGATGTATGGCACTGAGAATGCACAGAGTGCTGACACACAGCCCTTGCCTCTGTCCATGAGAGGGGACTGACAGCTCATACTCATCACACTGGAGTGCAGATGCCAGTCAGGTTTGGTCCTCAGGTTCATGCTGCTGCTGGGCTGAGCAGTAGTGCCTGATGTTCTGTACTAGTTTTGGCTGTACGTCCAATGCACTGCATGTTCAATTTTTTGTTAATTATTTTTTAAACAAGCTTCTATTTTTCAGCACAGAGGGTGTCATTATCTATTGTCAACAACTGTTGTTTCCTGCGAGTGTGGTGGTATGTTTGAAGCATGGACTGCCTCCACAGCTTCTAGTCAAAGTCTTTATCTTCTGACTACAGAGCTGCCTGCTATTTGCAAGCTGTAAAAGTAACCTTCCTTTTGGGCAATGCAATCTGGCATCAGGAAGAAACATTTAGAAAACAGAACCAAAACAAAACAAGCCATCAGATTTTCAAGATAATTTTCTTGAATACTTGCCAAAAAGAAGTAAACTCAGAAGACCCTTTCCAGCTCTGAATTAGTCAGTTCATCATGGTCAGACAAGTTACAGCAAGTAATTTTCATATGTCTGCTACATCTCTTAATTACCAATTGGTAATTTGAAAAATGTATCCTAATCTTATTATTGACCTGGCAGGGGATTCAGATACCTCTCTCCAGGATGCTTATAACCCCACAATCATCTGAAGGAGCTCTTTTTGGATTGACTTATGCATTTCTTAAGTAATGTCTAAGAGATTACAAGTAAGTTTAATTTAATTGCAATTCAATTCAAGGTGGCACAGGTTTTTTCAAAGCAAGGAACCACAGAAAGATGAGCAAAAAAGCCTTTATTAACAAATGTCCTTATACAATGACACAATAGGAACTTTCATACCTTAGCTACTTACAAAGGCATATATTAGATTTAATATATAAACAATAGAGTTTCAGAGACTTCATTCTTACGAATTATTAATACATTTTTTGGTAAAAAGCAAAAAACCTTGCCCTATTAACACATCCTTACAACACCTTTATTTCAGTAAAAAAAACAAGCCTCTGCAGCCACATAGAAAATCAAGATAGGGATGATTAGAACAGTAGCAATATCAGTAAATGAAAAAATTTAATATTACTTTAATGACTCTAATCAGTCCTGTACTAAAAATTAATAATTATTAATATTTTGTTAACTATTAATTAACAAGTCCAGAGGAGAGCCATGAAGATCATTAGAGGGATGGAGCACTTCTCCTGTAAAGGAACACTGAGAGAATTGGGATTATTCATCCTGGAGAAGAGAAGGCTTTGGGGTACCTAATTGCTGCCTTCCAGTACCTGAAGGAAAGCCTACAAGATTGATGGGGAGGGACTTTTTACAAGAGAATGCAGTGACAGGACAAGGGAGAATGGCTCCAAACTGAGAGAGAGTAGGTTTACATGAGATGTTGGGAAGAAATTCTTTACTCAGAGGATAGTGACTGGAACTGGAACTGGCTGCCCAGAAGTTGTAGTTGCCCTGTCCCTGAAATTGTTCAAAGCCAGGTTGGGTGGGGCTTTGAGCAATTTGATCTTGTGGAAGGTGTCCCTCTCCATGGCAGGGGAGTTTGAACAGATGATATTTAAGGCCCCTTTCCAATTCAAATGATTCTATGATTCTATGATTTTCATTTAAATACAAAAATGATACATGGCTGTTTGTTGAGGTTATCTTGAAACAATGTAGAGGATGTTACCTATTAGGGTGAACATGGTCAGCCTGTCTCAAGCTGTTACAACCAAAACTATAACAAATATTTCAGTTCAGAAAGAATATCAGAAAATTGATACCAGAAAAAAAGCAGAAATGCTTTGAAAATAGATGCATGGAAATAGGGTGGACTTTGGACTCGTATGTGTGTAAAGCCTGCGACATATTCAAATGGTAACAGACCACATTGACAGTGACATGGCTTTCACTGGTTAAACCTTGGGCATGCACATCCCTTGCCAAAAGAGTCCTGTCTGGATACTTTTCTTAGCAGAGTTCAAGTAACAAATGTTTGCACAGTTATTCTCAGAACTCAGGCATGGAGATGGAGGACTGTGGAAAAACTTGCGCTTCCCCCTTTCTCTGGTGGTTGAGAGATGCCCTGTCTTTGAAAGTGGTCCAGCCAGACCTTGCCAGCAAATTCCTCCTATGTATAATCCACATCATAACAAAGAGAATAATGTGGAGGCAGCAATAATACCTGCATGACTGAAGATATTGCACAGACAGAGACAGAAGATAAAGTTGCTGATACTAATGCGTTGTTCATTTTCTTTCTGCAATATTAGATGGTTCTAACTCAGTTTTCTTGGTGTGGCTCTATAATAAAATGTAGATAGGTGAGAACATGAGGGTGCTGAAAAGGTGATACAGGGTGCTGTGGTGCTCAAGATCCTAGGTACACCAACTTCAGAGGCTGTCACATTCACAGTGGAGTAGAGTAGTGTTTGTGCTCTTCCAGGAGTAGAAATGGAGTTAACTTGCCCTGTGAAATGAGACTGCTGCAGCCACAACCAGCCAGGGAGTTCCACAGTGAGATTTGACAGGGACGGCACATTAGAGCCCTGAATTATTAAAAAAAACTTTACTTTCCAGAAGACTATTCTGTATTATGAACAATTATGTTGATTTTATCAAGTGGTCTTGGCCTCACTGAGCAGAAATACTGAGAGTACCTGAACAAGGTTAAAGCACTGCTGATGATAAGAAAATGCAAAACCTAGACTAAATTCTAAAGCAATATTTAAATTGTTTTTCCTCCAGACCTCTTTCCTTCCCCTTGTTTATCCTGCACTCAGTTACTGGAGTCAGGGTCACAGAAATGGCTACCAGTTTTGGTACTCATATTTGGGACAGCGATTTCAGAAGGGTTTGTTATTCCACCAGCAAAGCTGGGTTGGGTTTTTCCCTCCTCATGATGCTTGGTTGCAGTTTTAGCCATCCTGGGAAGCATCTGCCCAGACAAACACTTATGGTAACTTTGAAAGGATTTCCATCTGCACAGTCAGTGGTTTCTAAGGCCTGTTTCAGGCACTTCTCTTAGGCAATAGAAAAACAAAAAAACCCTTTCTCTTTATACTGATTGTATATGTATTTTATTTTTACATCCAGTGGTTTATAAATTAAAAACCCTATCATTTCTTGTTTTATAAAACATAAAAACCACTATAGACAGCACTGAAGGTACTCTGTCCAGTTCTGGCCCAAGTGGCCTCATGGGATTCACATGAGGGAACATCTTGTACACCCCACAGCTTTGGGGGCTGTTTCCTACTATCAACAACTATCTGCAGCTGACCTTCCTCTTTGTTCCCTTTGCAGCTTCTTTACAGTTTGAGAAACTTACAGCCAGTGTTCACAGTCCAAAATATTATAGGCCAACCCCTGGCACGGGGAAGAGTATTCAGTGCAGGGCACAATTAAAACATAGGATTGAGAAGCAGCTATCTGGTTTTAACTAAATCATCAAACAAAGTGCATCTGATTGTGAACTATTTCAGAAATGTTTCTGGCTTAAAAAGCTTATTCTATCATGGTCAGGAAACATCTAAAATAACTCATGTTCAGAAGATAAAATAAAAGAGAAGAATAATGTGTCATTGTGGAGAAGTCATGTATTCAGCCTGTCAGATTCACAACCTGGAAAGATAGCTCCAGCTTTATACATTTCATTGATTTTTTTTCCCCAGGTAGTTTTCTTAAAGAATAAATCTTCTGGGCTTTTGGTTAAATGACTGAAAGTTACCTTCAAGTTTAGATCAAATAACTAAGGTTAATCAATGAATAAAATTTGAAAGGCTACTTGTGTATTATATTTTAGTCTCTCATATATGCTGAGTGTACATAAGTGCATATAAATTATCACATTTCTGAGTAAAAACAGCGTTCTGCACTTGTAATATTGCTATTTATTACACCTCTTTCAGCAATGTGTTAAGAAAGATGAAAATAACAAAATATAAGCCAAAATAGATTTGGAGATGATTAAGCTCTTTGAAGATTTATAGCTTATAATTTTACACTTTCTAGCAGTTTTATTTCTTAATGAGACCAAATTTGTCACAGGCAATATGCAGCTGTTACTCCTCATTGCTTTCTGAGTAGAGCTTGTTTGCAAACATTCCTTTCCATATCTTAAGTAAAAAACACACAGCAGAGATCATAAAACATTGAAAGCATTATGTGAAATCCCGACCCTGCCAAAATGAGTGATACAGCACTTATGTCATTGGAGTCAGCATTCACCCACAATTTGTGTGCTCTAGGGAAAGAAAAAAAAATAATATTTGCAAACAGAGCAATATGATTTATGGAGCAAAGGAAAAAGGACGTAGGGAGTATGTGTGTGAAAATCCTTTTGCCACACTGAGGAAAAAGACAGTGCTGTGTTAGGTTCCTCCAACTGCATTGTTCTTGGAGACTCTGACTGGTGTCTCTTTTCATGGAAGCCAAGATATTAATTCAGTTTGTTTCCAAATCTGTTCAGTGAAGTAGATACCAATTCATATTGTACAGAAATGCCTGAGGATCAGCCACCAAAAGTCTCCTTCAACAAGGCTTTGCTCCAGTTAATCCAAAGTCTCAGAAGCTTCAGCTGGGATGGACAAGATGGATAGAGTGTGAGGACTGTAAACTAGAGAAAGCTGTAAAGATGGAATGAAGAAATTTAGGCTGCTGAACTCTTATTTTTATTGTGCTTTTTGTGTGTGGCGTAAGTAAACTTCCACATAGATCAGAGAGAAAGCACACTATAAGAAGGGAGAAAAACAGTATAATGAAGACTAAGGCTAAGCAGAGAGATTGTGTGGCAGAGAGAAGTAAGAATTAAACAGCCACTCATCCCAGGGAAAGAAAATGTGTGTAACACTGGAGAAACTCTGAAAAACAGTCCCCACTGGTGTCCTTACTCCTTTCAGACCTTGTCAGACTCTTCCCTGAAGTTGCGGTACTTAGGAAATGCAGAAGTCCACCTCTGGCCTTTTTGAAATCACCTAATAATTCTAGAAAACTTCTATATTTCAGAGATGAGTACTTAGGTAAGGGAGAGATTTCTTCTTAAAGAAAAAATGATGATTGATGTAAATTTGATATGCTTGCTTATCTAAATTACTTAAAATTGTTTTTTCTCTACCAATGGAAATAATCCTGCTTATATTGTAAAGAATACGGGGAAGCATTAGCTCATGAGGACACCTAACCCTAACTTAAACAACTCAACATTTCACACCTATGACTACAGATTCACTTGTTAGCAATGCATGGAGCACAAGAAGATAACAAGCTTTTAACAGGTTTGTCTTTCATTACAGGAAATAGCTACTTAGTCAAGTCTAAACTATATATAAAGCATGGCTAAAACATTTGCAGAAATGTTGTTAGACAATAGCACTACTTAACTTCAAAAAAGTTTCAAAAGACATGCTTTAATACATAAAAGTAAAATTCACATTAATACTTAAGGTGTGGTCCTATTCCCCTAAGGTTTTATAGAGTTATCATTTTTTAAATCTTAAAAAACAGATCAAAACCAACTTGAGAAGTATACTTCCCACCAACCCTAAAGTATCTAAGTATAATATCTATACCTAGGAGTTGAAAACCAAACAGTACACTTTCAGACTCTGCAGAGGTAACAAGAAAAAAATATTTATTCGATGGGAAATTGGCTTACTTATCAGGGACTGGTAGAATCAGAGTATAATTACCATTTGGATTGTGTAGAGAAAATATAAAATCCATACGGTATTTGTAATTTTACTGGCTGTTATGTTATTTCTTATGTCTAGAAAAAAATTATGAAAATGCTTTTTCAAATCTAATACATTTTATTCTAGTTCTGCAGAGAAGTACTGGGAGCAGAGGCTTCATGACAATAGAAAATGTGTGTTTCTGCATCAGTTAACTATGTCAAACAGTGAAGGACAAAATAGCCACAGCATTAAAGCAGTTTACCATATGGACAACTGACCTTCTAAGCAGAACATGCAAACAACCATCATTCACCATTTGGGTTTTTTTATTGATAAAGAAACAGGCTATTTGAAGATCAGTCCTGAAAAGGTGTTTTTCTATATGGACAGGTTTTATTTCTCCATAGGCATACATATGTCTTATCTGGAGTGATTTAGGTTTCTAGGATGAAGAAGTGTCACGAAAGAAACAGCTCCTGACAAAAGTATTAGTAAGATGGGTGTGTGTGAAGGCAAGGTTTTGGGCTGTGACTGAGCAGATATTGTATTTAGAGAAGCAAATTTTCTTAAGTGTAGAAAAGGTAGAAAAGACTTTCTCATACTGTTCAAAAATCCTCTGGTATAGATCTTGGAGGTCTTGGGCACTGAAACACCTTTCTTCCTCTGGGAATGTAGATGTCTTGAAAGTATTAAAAAAGTTTTCAGCACAACAGAGACAAAACATATTTTTTTCTGTTTCCTCATTTAAATCAGCTATGTCCTTACTGTGTGTGACAAACCCAGACTTGTCCACCATGGAAAAAATTGACCCTTGCTGCCATATAGTAGAGCTCTTACATCACTTTAACTTTTTTGCCTCTTGAACACCTTCTCCAAGCACAGAACTGTTTGACTTGATTCAGAAGTTAATTGAGAGAAACACAGAGAATTCTGCTATGCAGATTATCAGGGTGATCGTAAAACCAGTGGGAATACCTGTTGTGTGGCGAGGTGACGCAGGGAAGAGGTGCTGCAATCAGAGCCAGTCATGACTGGAGCCCATGGAAGAGCAGGACTGTGCCACATGGGCTCAGTAAGCAGCACAGACCTGACAGGGTTCAGCTCCATGGCAAACTCAGACCATAAATTATGTGCAGTAGGTTTGGCTAGCAGCTCCCAGGTTGGACATGCCATTTATTTGTACATGGGCATATGGGCAAGTATATTTTTGCTGTGCTCCAAAGAAGCTGTGGCTTAATCCTGAGGGTCTCTGCAGATAACCCAGCATATCCAGTTGTTTCTACAGCAGCTGATGCAAGGATTGACAGAAACAGAAGTGTTTGACAACAAAGTCCTTGTTGCATCTTTCATCAGAATGGTCAGAGTGACCAGACATGCTGTCTTCTGTTCTTGCCTTGAGCTTCTCTCTCCCTCAGCTTTCACTGTACCAGGGCCACAAGGTCTGTGGTGCTACCCTGTTCAGCTTCTGTAGCTGTGTGATCTCCAACAGCTCCTGCAGTTTGTGCCTACCCAGTCCTCTGCTTAGCACCTGGTCTGCCTGGAGAAAGCATGTAAACATCTCTTGCCTTCAGCAAGTAGGAAATGTCCCAAAGCATCTATTTTTACCAGAGTGGAGTTGCTATGTTACAGCTGAAACAAAGAGTAATTAGCAATTCATTGAAAAGATACAAGAAAAGAAATCATACAAAGGGGAGTCCTTGCCGCTATCTCACTTTCCTGATTCTTATCTCTTACTTCCTATTTCTGGCTTTTCATTTTGGACTTTGCAGCTCAGCTTCCTTTCGGTGTTTCCCTTTGAATTTTTGCTTTTCATATAGCATTGTGCTTACAGCTTTTTGAAAAGGAAGCCTGGGAAAAGGTTGGATTGTTCAGGAATGTGTTGTAACATATTTTTAGTTTAGGGACTGTCTGATGGAAATGAGCAAGAAGGGTCATGCATTAAATATTTTCCTATGTTTAAAGAGATATTAGTGCTTCCTGCTCATCCCAACTTTATGCACTCAAAAGACTGGAGAGCAACAGTGTCCAGAAGGCTTAAGTTCAGAAGAGTGGAGGTGAATGTTTCTCCATCTAAAGAATAAAATGAACAAAGCCTGTTAACAGAGTGAGGACACTGTGCCCACATACCAGTGCAGACTGATCATGTATCCTGAAGTTTGCCATTTCATGGGGATTTTTAACAGGTGGGGGCAGACTTTTCAGAGGGCATAAATACAACGTCAAGACCGTCCCACAGGCTACTCTTGCTTGAGAAATAGATTATTTACAAAAGAACAGGAAAAACAGTTCTCAGAAGGATTCAGCCAGAAACACAACCCACTGATATTAGATTGTTGGTTCCCTGTAAAGCATGGAACCCAAGTGCTGAAACATTTTCTGCTTCTAGAAGGAGTGCCAAACATTATATATGGTGATGTAATTATGATGTAATCTGGCAAAAAGACAATTCATGCTGTAGATTTGGAAAAAAAATAGCTCTGATCTGATCCAGAAGGTCTTCCACCTTTGAATTATATTTATACCACAAGTTAAATAATGGTGGCAAATTTTCTGCTGTTGACATCTGGGGAAACTTCATTAATTCCCATTGCATTAATTTTCATGGAAGAGCTTCAGGGTTTTACAGGATTAAACTTTTCACAGTAATGGAAAGCTTAATGGATTCAACAGGTACAACAACAAAGAAACATTAAAACCAAAGAGAGTGACATTGGATTTATTTCACTATTTCATCAATGGGCAGTGTGGAAGATCATAGTATTCTTATTTCCTCCGTAATATTCATGCATAATCCAGACATTTAGCTGTTCATATTGTTTTCTTCCATTACATGTATTTTTTTAAATCCATTGTAATAATTTACTTTGGCTTCTAGCTCCAAGCATAGGATACGGTTTCCATCTTATTCCAAATAATATTGGCTAGTTGCTAGGGGAGTGTGCTGATTTCTTTTACGTTTTCTTTTCCTCACCACATCTGTGTGTAATTTTTTTATTTATCATTTCTCTAGGACATTTTTCCTGTGAGAAACCCAAATGTGAAATGTAGTCTTTTCAGAACTCGTTTGGCATTTTAGACAAGGAGCATTTCCTATAAATATTTACAGAATAGGATTTTACCAGTTGGTAGTTAGTACCAAGCATTAATAAATATATGTGTAGATAGGTCTGCAGACTATGCATCATCTGTTATCTCCTCTGAGTGACCAAGCAGGCATGAGTTTGAAGTGCAGGTGTGAATTAACTTAAGGGTGAGCCTTCCTGCTGCAGACCTGTGAAGTCTCATGCACCAAGTGTGCAAAGCTCTTTATTTGGCTATTTCACCCTTAGGAGCAGATCTGGCCTGGGTATTGAAAGGGTTACTGGCCTTAGCTGTGCTCCCTGGTTCTCTGATTGAACTTAGCATCTCTCTCCCAATGAGGGACTGCCCAGTGGGATTTGCACTGGCTCTCAGCCCCACAGGTTACAGCCTGACCTATTAATATAAACCAATGTTAACTTTAGTTGATGCTATGCCAGTAGACATGGGCAGTGATTTACATTATTCCGCTGACCTGAGAACTATGGAGGAAATATTGTTTTTTTGTTTGTTTGTTTGTTTTTAAACAGATGTTTGAAATATTTTCGTTGTGATGGGGTCAGCGGTAGGACATCAACTTCTAATTGATCTCATTATAACCTTAAACTTGTGTTCCTCCTCTGGTTTAGCTGCAATTTTCATTTCCATCTTAGAAGTACTCCTTTCACTTCTTAGAGGATAGTTGCTTTGTATTTTGAAGATAAATCTGTCTACTACTAGTTAAGCTTATTTCTATCAGCTCATGCTTACCAATAGTACTTCCTTGGTTTATATGAGACCTCAGCCTAACACTTGAATTTTTTACATTTTTTTTTTAAATTTACTTTTGACAAGTGTTAAACATACTAGGTCCTCCCCTCCCCTCCCTGGAGGGTAAGAGCACCTTACCCAAAAGCAGCTTACAATATGGTGATTTTCCTTATCTCCACAAGACAGAAGAGTTAAGCATTTTGGTCTTGGGTTTATCAAGTCACATTTGCATTCATGAAGAAAAGGCTTTCCTTCTCTCCTGTATTTGTAGTCTAGTCCTTCATTTTATTTGGCAGCCTACTGACAGTGTCCTAAACCCACTTGAGACACAGGATTCCCAAGTGACAAGCTGGTCATACACACTTCAGTTTGCTTTGGTTCCCACTAACTTCACTGGCAACATTAAAAACTTTTGGTATTTAGAGGTTTATTTATGGCTAGGTTTATTCCTTTTTTCCTTTCCTGTAGATTTTTTTTTAGTGCGGAAATTTTTGTCTCTCCAGTGGCTCATCAGTTTCACTGGACTTCACTTGTTTGCTGTTTCTTGTCAAGGTTCTGGCAGGATAAATAAAGTCTAAGAGGGGAGACAGGAGAAACTGAGATTTGTTTTCTGTTTATTTACATTGATTTAATTGAAGAGCAACATCAGAGCATCTCATAGAGTTTGTCAGAATAGAAGTGCTGTTAAAGGAGTAGAATCAGCCCCCTGGATCTATGTTAACGCTGCGCAGACAGTGCTGATGATGGATGGGGATTTCCCCTTTGGTTGTGAAGTTGGGGCAGCTCACTGCTCATTCTCCTGAACTTCCTGTGGGAGATCCCACAAAATGATGTTTTTTTTCTGACCAGTTTTTATTTCTAGCAGTAATCTTTGAGTGAAATGTTTAATTCACCTCCACTTAAATACTGATTAAAAAGTACTATTTCAATGCAGGCAGAAAAAACCACTGAAAAATCTGAGCTTGCTTATTAAATGACATGATCTCATTTAATTCTCCAAGATAACTGTCCACATCCCCTAAAAGAGTATGGCAAAGATTTATTCTATTAAAGATCATTCTTTCAGCAGTAAGATGATTCAGTGTGATTTTCTTCTGGCTATACAAGCCGTGATAGAAAGGCAGAGTTCTCCTGTCAGCAGTGTGCCCCGCGTCAGAGCAATCCCTGTCCTGCAGGAAGGTATGCAACCTCCTCGGGGTTGATTGTTTTTTTACTTTTTTTTTTT
>WEIU01015341.1:25854-44111 GCA_013389925.1 Aegithalos caudatus
CCATGATAATTGGAGACATACAAACATAATCTCAAACTAGCACAATACCACATTTTAACCTGTATTGAATGTTAGGGTCTGAGAGGGAATAATATTATCTTGGGCTATTTACTAGCAAGTGAATTGATTCTAATCTACTGATATCAAAAGTATTTTTTTCTTGATTTCAGTGAGAGCAGGATCAAACCCATGGTCTTCCAGCAGACTGATCACAAATATTTAAGAAATGTAATAAACACTGCATACATTATAATTATTTTGCAACAGTGTCATAAATGACATTACAAGGTCTTGAATGTAAATCTAATAAGTCAGTTAGTTTTAAAGAGTGTAATATTATTATTGTTCAATAAAAAAAAAAAAAAAACCAAACAAAAAGCATCACTGTCTATTGTATCTATCTATTAATGACAGAGTAAGCCTGCTGGTGATGGTACAGCCATGGTGTATGCAGATTAGGTATGCTTTTACTGTCAAATCCACAGAAAGAGTTTCACAATGTCTACATCTATTTCAGCAAATTTATGGGACCATTCACAATTGCAGAAAATGAGTGGTGTCCCATGTACAGAAAGGCTTGTGTCCACACCATTCCAGCCACCTTCATCTTCAAAACAAGGTGGCTGGATCCTAGCTGCCTACTTGGAACAGGCACTCTTTGGCAATCACAGTACAGGAAGGATTTTAAAGTTTCTTTTCTTGTTGACTTGGCCATGCCAGGGACTATTTCATCTCTGGAGCCGAGCCTGTAACTCTTTGATACTCTGTCATTTATCATAAAGGAGTAACCTGTGAACCCACAACTGGCAATTCAAGAGAAAGGAGGAGATGGAGAGGCATGCCCTGAAAACATTTTTGGATGATTTTTACTCTTTTTCATCAAATTTATAAAATGCTTTTGCATCTCTTCAGCTGCTCCAGTGATAATTTGTTGCACACAATACCGATTTCAGGGTGAAATGACAGTATTTCATCCTTTTCTTTTTAACCTTTATCCATTGAAACATTTATCTGTTGCTACCAGTGACTATGGGACTAAACCAGGATAAGAATTGCAAATTATCATCCAGCCATAGAATAGTGGAATTCCTTAGGTTGGAAAAGACATTTAAAATCATTTGAATCCAGCTATTAACCTGACACTGCCAAATCCACCACTACTCCTGAAGTAAAGTCTGTGAGACAGTTCATCACAGAATGTGGTCCTGTATTTAATTTGTTTTTAGTGGGGTCATGTATTACTTACAGTATGAACATGTTTGGCAAATAGGCCTAATTTCTGAGGTAGCTGTTACTTTCTCAGCTACTGAATTGTAAGTAATGCAATGACTCTCATTTTTAATCTAATGTGTGATGACACTAAAAAGAACTGTGTTTTAATGCAGTTTGTATTACAGTCTGTATTATAGGGTGTTGCAGACACCATTACAGTTCAAACAATATATAAACAAATATTTTAGAGCAATGTCTGAAATACACAGAATAGAGAAGACTGAAGTATATTCAGATATATTTCACCCACAATTCAAATAATATATAGGAAATATCTTTCCAGTATGGATCAACTTTTAAAGAAAAACAGCCTTATCAATACCAACTGTGAGAAACATCTAATATGTGATTTCATTATATAAAACATTCATGCTTGTCTCATGAGATTTATCACTGCCTAATCACTATAATGTTATTAACAATATGAATTTGCCACTCTGACCTGTTAGGACACAGATATTGGAGCAAACACATTGAAGTATATATTTTTAATTAAAATATATTTATTTTCACCTCTGTACATGCTTGTTATCTATTTAAATGAACTGTCAGATCACAGCAGCACTTGGAAAATATTTCCTGACACCTGGAAAGCTAGTAAATATTTCCTGTTCTTATTGTGTCTGCCAAAAATAGGAATTTCACAAATTGAACAATTAAATTCACAGACATCACCATCCTCACTTTGGCCTGTCATAACGTGGTTTTCACTAGGGTTTGTGAGTGTCCATGGAAACTGGGGCTGACAAACTGGTGTGTTCAGCCTTTTTTTCTTTTCCAAATGTGGCACCATCTATCTTCTGGGTGGCCCGAGACCGTGCACAACTCAACTACTTGGTTTAATTATTTCAGGTTGGGTGAGTTTAGCAATCAAACAGGTGTTAAAATACCAAGACAACCAAATGCTGAAGTATTCCTTCCCTGCTCCTTTGCAGCAGCTGCCAGTGACCCCTGTAGCCCTGAGTGCCTCATTTGTGGGTGGTTTTGTGGCACCCATGCCTGGAGAGCCTGGCTTTTCTGCAGGCACCAGCAGGGATCCAGACACAGTCCTGGCAGCCCCATGTCCCCTGAGCTGTCTTCCTGGTCCTGAAAAACATTCAGTGTAAACAAAAAAACTTGTGTTTGGATGAAGAAAAAGACAGAGATTTCCTTAACTTTATTAGTACATGGTGCTCCTAATCCTCCCTGATCTTCTTCCATTCACTGTGCTTCCAAAATGATCACACCTCAGATTCACGTGCTTGCTCCCTTCCTACTCTTGGAAGCTATCAGCTATCACTCAGCTGAAATTAAGGGCAACAGTGGGTCATTCATGAGCTTATCTTCACTATTCTAAGGAGAGGCAGACTAATTTTTCCAAAAATGGCATAATCAATGCAGTTTTTCTGCTCTGTAAAAGCTAAATTTTTTTTCTTTTTCTGCTCTACCTAACTAAAGTGTTTTCTGATAAACGGGAACAACTAAAATCCTATGAACACTACTTGAAAATATCTTTCTTTCTCACAAGAGAAACATCTATTTTTGAAGAACAAATAATGGTTTGGAATGCCATTGAAATCCAAACACAATATTAGTATGTTCCTGAAAAAAAAAAAGATACAATGCTGGGGGAGAATGCACCAGAGCCCTTGCAGCTGTGTCACAGTTTCCTGTTTGTTATTTTTAGTTTTCCATTCCTGCTCTTTATTTTGGGTTTTGCTTTGCTTCCTATGTAGCTTCCCCTTAACTCCTGTATTGCTCTGTCTTACATATTTCAGGCATTTGGCTCGCTCTCCTTTTTTTTTTTTTTTTTTTTTTTTTTTTTTTTTTTTTCTTTTCTTTTCTTCAAAGGAAACACAAGCAATGCTGTCCAGTTTCAGGAAGTCATGTTTCTCTTGGCAGTGTCTGAGTTCTTGGTTTTCTAAAAGCATTTGGGAAATTTACATCGCTAGTTTTCAGCTTTTAACATACTCAGGCTTCATAAGCATAAGAAATGTGCAGTACACAAAGAAAGGTCAAGTCAGTTCTGTAGGCGAGTATGTCCCCATCTTTCCACCTCGGAAGCCACCACTACCCAGCCTCACCTTAACTTCCCACCCTGGAGTTTAATTATAAAAAGAAACATAAATGGGATCTGGTGAAACAATGTATCATAAAGAAGCTTTGTGTCTTTTTACTGCAGAGCTAGATAACTCACCTACAAAATAGAGGATGTTTTCACCTGGTAAAGATGTGCCACAAATTTTGTGTAATGACTGAATGCTTTGCTAATAGCCTAAGACCTGTCTGCAAAGAATTATTTTAAACCTCATCTGATGTTTAAAAACATGCAAAGATTTTTGTCTAAAATTTTTTTTACCCCACAATAAACTCCACCAGGGAATGCACTTCCTTGCATGTGTGCACTCAGAAATCAGCAGCTATGTGATCAGTCTAAGAGATAATGTTAAAAAGCCCAAACCAAATCCTTTAGCACTTTGAAACAGATGTCATGATTTCTTGGGACTTGGCTCCTGACTGAGGCTGTGAGCTTGGGGCTGGCAATCTTGACACGGTCTAACAGAAAGCACAAAACCAAACACATTGAACAGCAAAGTATCATCTTCCCTTCCCTAATTCTCTCACTTCTCTACACAGCCTCTTCAAACTGCTGAAATTTGGCTGTGGTCATGTCAAGCAGCAACCTTTGGCTTCCCCTGGCCAGTATCACAGCTGGCACTGCCATCCACAGCCCTTGACCACCACCACAGCTGGCTTAAAGCAACCAGTAAAGCACTGTTTGATGAAAACAATGCACAAATACCCTGGGCATTAATTAAGTTAGTATAAATTATCTTAAATAATTTTCAAGGCTTTACCAATAATTACCAGGATTCCAGCAACCCACCAAAGATGCTCTGTCAGTCCCTTCCACAACTGGACAGTGGAGAGAAAATGCAATAAAAGGCTCATGGGCAAAAGACAGGGAGCGCTCTCCCACTGAATGCTGTAATAGGCAAAACAGATTTGATGTGGGCAAATTAAATTAGAGTTTACTACCAATAAAAAATGAGAACAAGAAAATGAAATATAAAAAAACCTAAAAAAACCACTTTGTCCCCACCTCTCTTCTTCCTGGGTGCTGCCTCCTCTCTGCAGTGGTGCAGGAGACAGGGAGTGGAGGTTATGCTCAGTTCATTGCACGTAATTCCTGTCACTGCTTAGGGAGAGCAGTCCTTTCCTTGCTCCAGTGTGTGGTCCCTGCCATGGGAGACAGCTGTCCATGAACTTCTTCAGCTTGAGTCCTTCCCATGGGCTACAGTTCTTCAGGAACTACTCCAGTGTGGGTCCCTTTCCACAGTGTGCAGTCCTTCAGGCACAGCCTGCTCCAGCTGGATTACCTGCAGTGTCACAAGTCCTATAGGAAACCCCTCTCCATGGGTGGGCATGTCCCTGCCAGAACCCTGCTCCAGCACAGGCCTCCTACAGCATCACAGCTTCATCTCAGGCACCTGCCTGCTCCAGAGTGGGCCTTCTCCAGGGGCTGCAAGTGGATCTCTGCATCCCCAGGGACCTTCATGAGTTGCAGGGACACAGCTGCATCACCATGGCCTGCACCAGGGGCTGGAGGGGTACCTCAGCTCTGGAGCTTGGAACATCTGTCTCTCCTTCTGCAATGACCCTGGTGTCTGCAGGGTTGTTCCTCTCACATATTTTCACTCTGCTCTTCTGTGAGTACAATTACATCTGGACAATAACTTTTTTCCTTCTTATGTAAGTTAATTTTTCAATATGTTAATGAGGTGTTATTATCTTCTCTGATGTGTTTATCCTTGGCTAGTGGTGGGTCCAACCTGTGCCCAGCTGGCATTGGCTCTGTTGGACGCTGGGAAAGCTTCTGTCACCTTCTCACAGAAGCCACTCTTGTAGCCCCCCCACTCTACCAAAACCTGGCCACACAAAAGCAACAGAGCAACATAGACTATACCTGGGTCCAGATCTCTCCCTGGTCATGAAGGTGTTCAAGTCAGTAGGTAACTCTGTTTCATCTTGGATAATAGCTAAATAGAAAATCATCATGTGCTGCCTCTTTTCTATTGATCTCGAGGGTGGACACATAAAAAGTAGAAGAAGGTGAGATCAGCCTCAGCTGATTCAAGTGCACAAATACTGGGACATATGGAACTTGATGATTTCATATAGGAAGACTGTGCTAGCTGATCTCAACCCTTGCATAAGATAAGGTGATAAGATAGAGTCATCATCCCATGTTGCAGTAAGAACGTAACATAAAGAGCTAGAAAAACCATATTGGTTCAGACTGAAAATTCTTCTAGCCCAATATGTTCTTCATAATGACCCTTAGCTACTTAGCAGCCATCAAACTGATAATCTTGTTCCCAGGACTTCCTTGGCACATGACATCTCTTTCTAGTGACCAAGTCCATAAAAATAACAAGACTATTCTTCTTTACTTCTATCCATGCCAGCAGCATACTTGTGCTATGCTGAAAGACTCATATGTGAACAAAGTTCTTGGGCAGACCCCAGTTTATAATCACTTGAACTTGTTGTCCACCTGCATTTCCAGTTTCTTTTAATCTGAAGTAAGATTAATTCTTTGAAACTCATGGTTTTTGTATTATATCAATAAATTTTTAAGAAGCATCATTTAACTTAAGTCCTGGGCCCAAAGAATTCATTATCTGACTTGAGCCAAGTCAGCCTTCCAGCTGTTCACAGCATGCTAACCAATTCAGCTGTGGAGTTTGCATCTTCTCTACACAGAGGCATAGAATGGTTTGGGATGAAAGGAACATTAAAGACAGTTCCAACCCCTCTGCTATGGGCAGGGACACCTAACACCAGACCAAGTTGCTCAGAACCCCATCCAACCTGGCCTTGAACACTTCCAGGGATGGGGCATCCATAGCTTCTCAGAGCAACTTGTGCCTTTGCCTAACCACTGTCACAGTAAAAATTTCTTCCTAATATGCAATCTAAACCTCCTTTGTTTCAGTCTAAAGCAGCCCACTTTTGTCCTGTCACTACATGCCCTTTAAAAAGCCAGTCTCCATCTTTCTTGTAGTTTTTCCTTCAGGTACTGGAAGGCTTTCATGCTCCCTTCATGTACTGAAAGGACTTGCCACCATCGCCAAGAGCTTGGGCAGACCTCTTCCAGGCAGTACCTACTCTGCTCCAACCCCAGCTCCCTGCATGCCTTCACAGGGTGGTAGGTATGAAACAGCTCTTTCCAATTACATACATTTAAACAAAGTTTTTAAAACCTTTTTTCCTGTTCCTTAGACTCTTAATTTGCAGTAGTCTCAGTAATGGAAGGAGGAGATCAGACTTAAGGGTCTGTTGTTGAAAGATTGCATTTCAGGGGCAGGCTGTACTGCTGCAACCACACGTGACATGGCAGTGGCTGGAATTAGCAGGAGAGGAGAAGCCAAAGACCTTATTTCTCCAATTAAGCCTGAGCCTATAATCAGCTCACTGGCCATACACTGTCCTCTTTTACTGAGCACTGGATAAGATTTCTTTCTCAGGACACCTGATTTTCTAATTGCTAAAAATAGCTCTCTTTGCTGAGTGATGTGAATTACCTGGGTCCACGTGTAAGTTTCTGCCTGTTCCATGTGCTTTTATGCTGCAAAAGACTGATCCAGAGAAGCTCTAGAATGGCTCATTTCTTTATGTTTTTCAGCATTTGAATGGAGAGACTTACCTTTGTGACATTTTGTCCTTTGTTATATTGAGACAAGGAGAAGATGAAAAACTAAAGAACACTGAAGAAAGCTAAGAACCATAGTATGTCATATTCAGGGACTAGTTTATTTCACCAGGGCATGAAATACCTCTGTATTACACATAGAACTTGGAGAAAAAAAAATGGATATACTTCATAATATATCTAAACCAACATTTTAATTTTATGTAGTATTTGCCATTTCCCCTTTCTGTTTGGGTTTGTAGAGCTCAAAAACTTGTGAGCCAATCCTGCTTCCAATGAAGGAAATAATAAAGAATTCTCTGATTGGAAAATAAAAGGAGCCATAGCATGCCTGCCTAGTATGAAATTAGTATGAAGTGCAGGAAAGTATGAAATCTCATATGCTGTTTAGTAGCAGAGCAGGAATCACTGCAAGAAAAACAAATAAAAAAAAGAGTTAAGCATTTAATGGACAGAAATGCCATTGAATTAATCTGTATTTATTTGTGTTTATTAGCTGGATATTCTTTACTTTCCTGCATGCATGTGAAAACCCTTACTGAACTTTCCCAATTTTTCATCCATCTCTGGTCTCTGGAATGCTTTGGACTTGCAGCCAGGTCTTTGTTGTGAGTAAGGAGTAAGATCTGTCCATTATTTTGTGCAGGGAAAAGAGCTGGTGTTCTTTTTAATGAAACAAAATATGTGTTCTCTATTTAAAAAACACAATATATCCTCACTCCCTGTAAACAATCTGACCTTCAGGTGGAATGCAGCCAGAGGGGCTATAAATAGCACCCTTAGTAAGAGAGGAGACAGAAGCATTGAGAATTCAGCTGGCAGTACATGAAGAAATAGCAGATGAGCTACCTATAGATTTTGTGCTCTGAAAAGTTCAGATGCAATGTTTGTAGGGACTTACCTGAATCTGTGCTGGACAGGTAGGAATATTTTTCTCCTATAAATGACAACAGAGAACCCTGTGTATTACAAGAACTTTTTGCCACTATGTGTTGCTTCCTCCACTGTTCCACAAGTATCCTGCAGTCCTTAGTGTGTTCCCATGGCCACACTCACAGACAGAAAGGCACTATAATCTGAAGGCAGCAAGTAAAGGGAAGAGGCGGCCCAGGTTTCCAGCCAGGACCCCACTGGTACTCTGCCAAAGCCAGGGCTCTCGCCAGCTGCTGCAGGTACCAGAGCAGTGATCTACCTGTTATATCATCTTCTTTAATAAAGTGCTTTCTAAACATTTCAAGGCACACCTTCATGGTTTAATATGAAGAGGAATGGTTTAATATGAAGACTATTTATTGTTGCTATAATTTGGTATGGGAAATTTTGATTATAATGCAGAGTGTGTACTTTTTCTGTAACCTAGACGCTAACAATTTCAATGAAGAAGCTCTGAGCATGAGACTGCTACAATTTATTTACCCATCAGAGATATGCAAGTTTGTTAAACAGTCGTGAATGATTTCTCCATCTCTGGATGGATGTTTGCTTCCAGCAGGCTTGTGCATCTTTGCAACCATTTCTCCAGAAAGACTCATGTGAAAATGTTTTTATTCACACATGGATTTGGGGAACCAGTATTTTTTCACACAAACATGTTTGTATGTAAGACAGATGGTGCTCATATATTATATTGACTGACTGTCATCTGCAATGAAATTTTATTAATTTCTGAAGGAATATAAATTAAATCACAGGAAGATCCCCTCCATAGCCCCCACTCACATGCCTCTCTGAACCTGCAGGGACTGTAGAAGCATAGAAGTCCAGAAGGACAGATAAAGCCAGTATCAGTTCCTTTTACGGTTCTCAGACATGTTGTAAAAAACATTGTATGCCCTAAGTTTTATTTTGTTTCCCAAACCCATTTCAGTGGCATTCAAATGTGCAAGTCCTCCTTCCCTCCTCAAAACCAGGCCTTCTTCTCTTACAATGCAAACAACATCCTCAACATCATAATGAAACTAAACAGACAGACTATTAAAGCTGTGTAAAAGCACCAGCTGCCCGGACACATACCAGGACAGCAAAACTATTTACCCCAGGAGCCTTTCAGAGGATTCAGGTCAATTCCATTGTATGTGGAGTTGACTCACGTAACTTTGAGACCTCATTGTCCCTTTCCCTCTCTGCTTCCCTCCTTTTGTTTCATGCTATTGTTTCTAGGTAGACATTAAAATGCTCTGGGACAAAGACCATGTCTTCCTGTGAGCTTACACAAAGTAAAGTACAAAGAAGTCCCAATACCATGTGGGATTGTGTAACCCCACATTGCTTTGGGAAAACCACACACATATAGAGCTAAGCATGCACATGTGCAAAAACCTCGACTTCAAATGCTGGCTATGGTTAACATACACAGTGATGTATCACACCTGTAACTCACAGCATCAGTTCAGTATCCCTGATATTCCCTCTATGACTCTAAGGCTTAATTTACACAAAAGGCGAATCAGAAAAGTGATATAACTTCATATGTGGCCAACATGCAGGTTGCCCAGAGAAGCTGTGGATGCTGCACTCCTGGAAGTGTCCAAGACTATGTTGTATGGGGCTTTGAAACACATGATCCTTAGGTTGCTTTAAACAAAACAATTCTGTTATTCTGTGACATGCTATATAACACTGCTATTACAGTAGCTCTTTGAGCTCCTATTTAATGTTCCCTTCTTGAGTCTTGCTAGGCTAAAGCACATTCAGGCTCACCACTATGCTAATTGGTCTCTTCTTGACTGCATTTTTTTCTAATTTTTATTATAAAAAGTTTTTCTATATATTTTTATCACCACAGATATTTTTCCAGGCTGCAGTTGAAAGTTTTTTTCTCAAACAAAGCATGTTTCATTCTCTTCCAACTCTGTAAAACAAAATTACTTCTCATTCTAAAACCTGTTACCTATTCCCTTTCCCATGCAACAGGTTTAAATAATTATCTTTAATTATACTTATAATATTTACTTCTTTATGCTATTTCTGTTCAGTTCTTCTTGAAAGGGCGAATTTCCTCCCATGATCTGGACATGCAAGAAAGAAAACAGAAAAACACAGAAATATTGAGCCAGTGTTGAGAGCTGTGAAGCTTTTAGCACTATAGTGCAATGACTATGTTCTATACTTGTGATTTAAAAAAAAAAGCCATATTTATTCCTTGTATAATGATCACATCCTTATCTCTAAAGCACATTTCCCTTTCCTGTTTAAAAAGGAAGAAAGTGAGACCCAATGTACCGATGTAATGTAGCCAGGGTTACCCACCAGACAGGGAGAGGTGGAAACAGGCTCAGGTCTCCTGCTAATCCTTGAAGTATTGAAAATAATTTGTCACTGCGATCTAAGCTCATGTGTTAGGATTTTCCCCATGAGGGTGAAGGTTCTGTTTCTGAAGTTCCTCCCCAATAAGTGCTTAGAGAAGACCAAGGGTGATTTCATACATGGGGTGTAAAGACTGCAAGAATTAATCCCTTGACTTTAGTTCCAAGTTTCCAAGCAGCAGCTTAAAATGTCTTGAGAATTTTTCCTTGCCATAAGGCCTTCAGGAAAGGTAAATATTTTTCTTTCTGATCTGTACACTTAACACTTTCAAATGTTTTCGTCAGCTGCAGGGTGCTGTCTTCTTGCTTGAAAGGAATGATTCAGTCAAAAGTTATATTTGAGAAATAGCCTATTACTAACAAAGTATGTTTCAAAAATACAGCCAGAAATCTTTGTTCAAACTCAGATACTCATTACCAGTGGTATAGGAAATCTCTCTTTATGCTTGAGAATTTTATTTACTACTTTTTTATTAAAATGAGGCATTGCTTTTATTAAAATGAGGCATCAGGAAAGATCTTTCTTTGTGCCTTGCAGGTTGGAATTTTAAATTCCAGATACCATAGACTGTTTCTGAGTTTGAGGAAGGGGTCTTGCCATTGAATTCACAGACAAACTTCTGAGGAGAAATAAAGGCAAGAAGACATAAATCAAACGTAAAGAGAAAGCCACAAACCTACACCCAGCAAAGCCTACTGCAAAGCAGTGGCTCATCTGGCCTATCAGATTGTGCCCTACTCAGATCCTGTCTGCCTCTTTACCTCTCTCCACCCTGGTTTCCTTTTTTTCTTTCATTCCCCAAGGTGTGACTTCTCCTCTAGTGCTTGGCTCCCTGCACAGCCACTCCTTGGCTGTGTCTTCCTTGTCTCAGGCACAGTTCTTGCTGAGTGCCACATGCTTCCTATGCCTTGTGCAGGCATCTCATTCGCAGCCCTCCTGAAAATGCTCAGAATACAGCATGTTTAAATTTGGGTCGAGCATGAAAATTTGGGTAGAGCCATATGGGCAGTGTGGAGGTAACCCTCAGGACTGGGCAATACAGACCTGCAGTCGTGGTCCTTCCTTGGCTGGAGATGCCACCTCTGAGGCCAACATGAGCATAACCAGTAATATCTTTGTGTGTACAGATCAGGGGATCAAGGATCCACGGAAGCAGTCTGGCTGGCAAGTCCTTCTGAAGTCTGTTCCTCTTGCTGCCAATCTGAGCCCATTTCTTTAGACAAAGCAGGCACAGGGGGGTAAGTGGGGCTCACCCATCATCTTGGCAGCTGTGCAGCACCAGCAGTGCATGGTGTGCCCACACTTTTGGGCTGTCTGCATGCAAAAGACTTTCTGTTCTAGCAATACTGGCAACATCTCTTCACTTGGACAAGAGAGTATATTTGTTGGTGCTGCCTAAGCCAGTTCAGAGTCGAAGAAACTCCACTGATAGGAGACTCTTTTTCTGGAATAAATTCATAGCCATTAAGGCTTTTCTTGGCAACTTTTTTCAGACTCACAGCCAACACTACCATGATGCACCAGGCTGCTTGGAGTGCCAATTTGTTCAAATCATAATGTCAAAGAACCCTGATTCCAAGGGAAAGAATCAAGTGCTCTTGTTCTCTTCTTGATAAGAAAGAAATAATTTCTCCTGTGTTTAAATTTATTGGGATTGTGCTTGCAGTCAGACACCTGAAAATTTCACCATTGGCTGAAAAAGAGTTGCTTAGCTTTTGCTGATTTAAATCCCCTGTTTAAATATGATCTTACTGGATGGAATCTGAGGAGTTAAAAGTGCAGTGCAAGAAAGCAGGTGGAATCAAATAAAAAACGGACAAATTATACAACCTGGAAATTTGTAAGAATTTCTGTGTTGGGTTTTTTCCTTAAAGCAGTAGCAAAGTGCTTTGGGAGCATTGCAGGTTTGGATATTGATTAATATTAGTTTTAAATTGTAGCTTGGTAAATTTCATGTCAAATCCAGATAAAAAATATTTAAAACTTACATCTTGGTATCCTGCCATAATCCACAATAACTGCAAATAAGCACTTTGTACTTTAAAATGAAATTTTCTAAGCAAAATCATTACAGATCAAATATTATGAGTAAAATTTATAAGTTAAAATGTTATGATAACATATTATGTTGCTGGTATTTTTTTAAACTAAGAAGTATTGAGTGACCGATATTATTCTTCATTTGCTCCAGAGTGTTTTTGGTAACATTAACGAGTGATTTTTGATAACATTAATGAGTGATTTTTGGTTATCATAACAATGGATAACTATTTCATTCTGGTTGAAGGAAAAGACAACAAATAAAGGCTTTTATGTTTCTCTTTTCATTTGTTTGTTTTGTGTGGAAAGAAAGAGTTAAACATGCTGTATTCTGAGACAAAAATTGTAAAATGACATTGCACCAATATCTGAAAAATGCCAGAGAAAAACATATTTTAGGAAAAGAAAGAATAAATATTTTTGAAGAGGAAAGATAGTGGGGTTTTATATTTTAAAAATGTACTCCCTGTGTTAGGCATCACTGGCTGTGAGCTCAGGTCTCTAATGAGACCAGTTTTCTGACTGGTGTGTTTAAATTCAGGAATATAAGAAATACTTTAAGCGTTATTCCATTGTGCAGCTTTTAAAACACTTGGAAATTTCCCTACATGAGGTGCTAGTGAGATTCAGGAGATCCTGTAACCAAGTCTGGAATAAATGGAAAGGCTATCTGCACAAAATCACTTCCATTTCTTGTCAGTCTCCTGATTGTGACTCAGCTCTCATTAGCCAAGTATGTCATCAGAGGACATCATCACAGATGAAATACCTTCAGGACCTAGACTCTACTACAACTGTGGTGCATTTTCTTAGCTAAAAGGTAGATCAAAAACTGTTTGGAAATGCCATTTGAACACTCAAGACAACCAGGTCTCCTGGAGACACTTCTGGGAACTTGTGATTCTGTCACTGGAGTTCCCCATCCTTCTTTATGTGTTGGGTTTGAGCAGTGTCTCAGTGAGACCAGGCTGCCTCCAAGGAGATGTCAGAAAAAAATCTTAGACTGCCTTGGTCAGCAAGATGGTAACTCAAGTATTTACACATGTTCCAGCCTAAATTTATCTTCAAATTAATCAGATTTTCATAGGAAGGGATGCTGCTCTGTTTGCAAACAAAGCTGCAGGAAGGATGTTGCACATTTCATCCATAGGCATTTGCATAACTAAAATCCCACCAGTGTAATTGACCTCTCAAGTAAAAAATATACATTTTAACTGCTAAACTGGAATCTTGTTTAGGAATCTAGGACAGTGTATAGGCCTGCCTAAGACTGACCTGTGTTTGCATCCTTTCTCTTCAAAGGAAGAATGTATCTGCCCTTCTTCGTAACAGTGCTGAGCTCTCAGCATTCATTGCACAACGTGGTGACAAACTGTGTACCCACTGTAAATCACACCTCGACAATGAACAGTGCTAAAACACCCTGAAAACATAAAAAGCTGCTGAGGTGAGAAGCCACATCAAAAGGAGATACGCTGCAAACACCATGAGTCTGGGCTAAGAGAGCTTAACAGTGTGGGCAATTAGTGTGTGTTAGTGCTAAGGTGACACAGGGCTGTGTTGTCAGCCACAAAGCTGTGGCTGACCTCATGCAGCCTTGCCTGAGGGGTAGGTTGGACTCCAGCCCTCGAGTGTCCACTCTACCTACCACCTACACAATTCTTATTTAAAGTGCTCATACAGCTGTAGAGTCATTTGCTTTCTTTCTAAACCTCTACAATTGCAAACCGAGGTCCTTCAGAGCTGTACACATCTGACTCACTCTTGGTGTTTTCTAGAGGTTGAGAGGAATTCTCACAAAGAACTTATCATTCCCTATAAATTATGTAGGTAATCTACAGAGAACAGCATCACAGCATCACAGAATATTCTGGGTTGGAAGGGAACCCACAAAAACCCAGTAGTTTTCTGCACTGCACTTTTGTGAGTTAAAGGAGGTGAACACTACCTCAATCTTTCAGCTGAGACAAATACCACAGCATTCTTCTGGACTCTGTGTTAAAATAGTATTTATAGCTATATACATATTAGATATAGTGAACCGTAATACAGTACCAAGGAAGCATATTATCTGGCAGATGGTGAGTGGAAGTTAGGATGGAACGGAATGGAAGGGACCTACAAAAACCATCTCACCCAAACCTACAATGCAGTAGGAGGGAAATCAAGGACATTTTTATCACTATTTGACCAGTAGGAAGTAATAAGAAAAAAATAGAATTGTGATGAGGGAAGTAGAGATATATATAAAATCACTGCTGATTGAATAGTTAAGTATACATTCTGTGTGAAAATAAAATTTTCCCATAAGACATTGAACTATTGAAACAGGAGAGACTTAAAAACTTTTGTGAAAGTTTAGTTTCCTGGAACTTGGGTATTTCTGGAAGCAGGGCAGGGATTGTGAATAAACTTTTCTATCTAACACTGACCTTTGAATATCTAGTTTTGACTGTTATCTTGAACATTTGTCCTCCTAATTGTAACAAATATGAAAGGAATCTGTTAGTCAAACATAAAACAAATCAAAGTGGCCAAAAGCATCCGTGCAGAGGGAAAGGCATTCTGATTTTGTGTTATAATTCTGTTTTCAAAAGGAACTTAACAACAACAGAAAAAACTTTTTCCTGTGGAATGAAAAAATAATAATAGAAATACCTTGAGAAATGCTAAACATATCAAGATTGCTTACTGAAATTTCAGAGAGATGTAACAAAGTACAAGCATCTCCCCATCTTGTTGGAAATGGCTCTTGAGGTAGTTACCAGACAGCAAGAGCTACAGAGAAACAACTGCAACAAAAATGACAGACCCTTTTTCTTCCTCTCTCTTGAGGAGTGGTCCCAAACACCAAACCAGCAGGAGAAAAGAATCTAAAATATTTTGGATAAAATGTAATTGTGACTACTTTCCATCCTGTGTGGTATACAAATAGAAGATCCAGATACATATCTTAAACTCTTACTGAGGAAGGAAGAACTGCACTAAAACTGCGCATTCAGAGTGTAGCTGTGGATATGACTAGGGAATTAGGCATTTCCTAAATTTCCAAAACATTTTATCTGAGTTAATCTTAACCAGGTCAGCTGTGTGACTGAAAAAATTAAGCCACGGTTCAATTCAGGCCACACAATTGCTGAGGCACAGCCAGGGCACAGTGCACCATTGCACAACTTGGAGTTGACACCCCAACAGGTGATGCTAAAATGGCAATGTGTTGGAAAAATATTGAAGGGACTTCAGGACTTTATGAATTCTAGACAACTGTGTGCTGGGAAAAAACCCACCACCCAAGGTCTTGAAGGGTGATATGAGAGAGTTGGAGATGAACTGGTGTTGTGCTGCGGACTTCAACTCTTAGTCTTGAGCTTCACTTGGAATGGAAAAAAAATTGACCTGGGGGGACAGCACACTGTGAGAGATACTTGCATTTAATGAAAAAAAAACAGATAGGAAATTTTGTTACACATTGCTTAATAAATAATTTGTGGGTTTTGTAATTTTTTTTTCCCCACAAAGAGAAAGGTATTTTTCCTAGTTTGTAAATTCTTAAACTGATAGCTTTGGGAGAAAATATATCTGATTCAGTAATGGAACCGGCAATTCGCTTCTAAGGTGTGGAAGTCCAGAGGATAAAATGCCACAACTAGAACAACCTAACAACCTGAGATTTCTTAGAATTTCCCCATCTGAAAAGCAGCCAGATCTCATTTGGCTGAGCTTACAGATGAAGACAAATTCACAGAAATCCAGCAGTAGCAGGATTGAAATACTTTTTACGGAGCCATTTTAGATTACTGGCCTGTCTGGAAAGGAATATTTGAGTATTTTGAGAAATCATAGAACACCTACATGTTCTCCAGAAGTTAAATACTCCAAGAGGAGAAGGTAGTTAAAAATCTCAGTTATATGACATGGAAAGAGATGGTTTATAAGAGAATGTAGTGACAGAACAAGGGGGAATGGGTTCAAACTGGAAGAAGGTTTAGATTAGATATTAGGAAGAAATTTTTTATTGTGAGGATGGTGATGCATTGGAACAGGTTGCCCAGAGAAGTTGTGGATGCCTTATCCCTGGAACTGTTCAGGGCCAGGCTGGATGGAGCTCTGAGCAGCCTGGGATAATGGAATGTGTGTCTTTGCCCATGGCAGGGGAGTTAGAACTGGATGATCTCTCAGGTTCCTGGCAACAGAAGCCATTCTATCATCCTATGATTTTTATCAGTATTTTATCACATACAGCTTTTGTGAGCTTATTCTTAGTTCTTAATGGTAGCAACAGAAATGAAGGAAAACAACAGTGTCACACACTCAATGCAGCACTGAAGTACTAAGTACCAAATACAATGAACCTGCAGCCACAAATACGTTGTGGACACGTAGGTTCGACTGAGGTTTTTCTCTAAATCTTACAGCACAGATGCTAAGAAAGATGCTATTTAACAATGATGAAGCAAAAGTATTAAACCATGAGAATTTAGTAATGAATCTGAACAGCTACTACATTACTTGTGAGTGATTTTAATGATGTGTTTTACCCAACAGAGCCATCTCTTGTGTTGCATCGTGTGGCAAACTGCAGGGATTCCACACCCTTGGTGGCCTTNGGAAGAATATAGGCTTCATATATTCTTAAAGAAAAGAACTTGGCAAACTATCTCAAAGAAAACATTTTTGGCCATGTTTGATAGCATTTGCTGAAAGGGCTCTGGATTTTTGAATTACCTCTGTATCTCTTATGTGATACATATTTTCTCTCAAATGAAAACTTAGCCCNGGAATATTTGAGTATTTTGAGAAATCATAGAACACCTACATGTTCTCCAGAAGTTAAATACTCCAAGAGGAGAAGGTAGTTAAAAATCTCAGTTATATGACATGGAAAGAGATGGTTTATAAGAGAATGTAGTGACAGAACAAGGGGGAATGGGTTCAAACTGGAAGAAGGTTTAGATTAGATATTAGGAAGAAATTTTTTATTGTGAGGATGGTGATGCATTGGAACAGGTTGCCCAGAGAAGTTGTGGATGCCTTATCCCTGGAACTGTTCAGGGCCAGGCTGGATGGAGCTCTGAGCAGCCTGGGATAATGGAATGTGTGTCTTTGCCCATGGCAGGGGAGTTAGAACTGGATGATCTCTCAGGTTCCTCGCAACAGAAGCCATTCTATCATCCTATGATTTTTATCAGTATTTTATCACATACAGCTTTTGTGAGCTTATTCTTAGTTCTTAATGGTAGCAACAGAAATGAAGGAAAACAACAGTGTCACACACTCAATGCAGCACTGAAGTACTAAGTACCAAATACAATGAACCTGCAGCCACAAATACGTTGTGGACACGTAGGTTCGACTGAGGTTTTTCTCTAAATCTTACAGCACAGATGCTAAGAAAGATGCTATTTAACAATGATGAAGCAAAAGTATTAAACCATGAGAATTTAGTAATGAATCTGAACAGCTACTACATTACTTGTGAGTGATTTTAATGATGTGTTTTACCCAACAGAGCCATCTCTTGTGTTGCATCGTGTGGCAAACTGCAGGGATTCCACACCCTTGGTGGCCTTCCTGGTGTGGGTTCTCTAGGACACAGTGTCATTTTGCCTATAACCACAATATTTCTACACTGCTTTGGAAGAAAAAAAAATACAAACCTCCCAAAGTTTGCCTTGTTATCAAATTTTTTTGGTTGTTCTACTGCAATTCCTTATTGCAAAATCAAGATATTTTGCAAAGGTTTTTGGCTTGGAGTGTACCACATATCCATAGAGACAGACATTAAAGTAGGATAGCCAAAACCACTGAAAAAGATTTAGGCACTACATCTTAGATATGTTAGATAACTACCCTGGTAATTATACTGGTGACTTTTGACATACTGGTAAATAAAATTTATATATATATATATTTTTTTTTTCAGGAAGAATATAGGCTTCATATA
>WEIU01015346.1:10915-35382 GCA_013389925.1 Aegithalos caudatus
CCTATAGATTGAGTTGACCAGATAAGGTTATCAATACACTCCATGCTGGGGATGCATTTGTTTACCGGATGCTCCTGAAACTCACTTAAACAATAGTAAAGTGTTCTCTTTTATCATGCTTAACCCTTTCAATTAACAAACCCATTTCATTTTATTACAATGGCTTTCTTTGTTCCAAATCTTTCAAATATTTGAAAGCATAAAGGTGTTGAAGACCTTCCCATTTTGCAGCAGGTCAGGTCTAAGGTTTTTTACCATGATCAAACC
The DNA here is from genome assembly GCA_013389925.1 of Aegithalos caudatus. Lineage (NCBI taxonomy): Eukaryota > Metazoa > Chordata > Aves > Passeriformes > Aegithalidae > Aegithalos > Aegithalos caudatus. The sequence continues at coordinate 11,183 of WEIU01015346.1, forward strand.
ACTTTCTTTGTATGGCAAACTGTGTCATTGCCAAAACCATTGCTGAATTTCTCTTCCATCTTGTGTTAGAGCCATTAAATTAGCCATGTTCTAATGGAGAAGAAAAATTTATGTATTCAAAATTGACATTTCCTATTCAGAAAAGTCAAAAGTATTTTCACTAGACTGTTTTATCTACCTCTGGTTTCCAGTGTTATATTTTTGTTTATAAGATATTAATTTAAAGTGCATGATAGTATTTTCTTTATATTAACAGGTTTGAGTTTTAATTCTCTAGGCTTGTCAAGGGGTTTGATTTTTTCAGTTTTCCATTTCCTACAGTTCTGTGTGAGTGAGTCTCATTAAATGGAATAGCTGTTCTGCATGCAAATCAGAGAAAACAGTTTTAGTGGACTGCTCTAGTTTATTTTAAGTTGAATACACAACCTTGCCTGTTAAACTATTGTCTTTGCAAGGTGCTGAGGGATACATCTGGTGCTGGTAGCTCAGTTTCCAGGATGAAAATTGAGATGCAAATTGAGCTCTGGGTGGGAGTTCTAGACAAGTGGCTGTGAAATGCCAACACTTTGTTTAACAAAGTGCAGGAAGACAGGCTATGGCAGCCAGGTGTATGGACACTGGGAGACTCAGCAGGAATGGAGTACTCCACAGGAAAACAAGAATTTTCTGTGGGCAAACTGTGAGGGTATAAAAGCCCAGCCATTGCTTTGTTGGTACAAAGCAGCTGGGGCTGTTTCTGTGTTAATGTGCCATGAATAAATTGCCTTATGGAGGAACTGGATATCTGAGACTGTGTTATGGGAAACCTGGGGTGGACGCAGTAAGGAAATCTGGACTGGCTCTGTGACTGAGGTGTGTGAGGACTCAAGCAGAGCATTTGTCAATCACTGGACCTACCAGGTGTGAAGGGGCTGTGGTCACAACAGTGAAGGTGTCTGGCCTCGGAAAGTCACTGCCTAGGAGTCTCAGCAAAGGTCAAACTGGGAAGTTTCCTTAACAAAGTAGTGCAAGTGTCCATTTTGCATGTCTTTTGTTACATATTTTTATGAAGTGCTACCAAGTCTTTTCTATAATTTTGCTCAAGTTATAATATGCCTATCACTCTCTGTTTTTGCACAGGAATAATATAAATAATTTCCATCTGGTATCTATGAGCTAAGTCCCTATGATCTTCAAATTACTCTCATCCTGGAATCTCAGAAGATCTTGTCCAACCCTTCAACATTGTCTGGGAATGCTATTGTCCAGAACATTTTTTTCCCCTTCTGCAGTGTATTGTCATGAATATGTGAATGTGGAGCAGGGAGGGTGTGGGGAAGGAGAAAGAGCAGGGTGAGGGGAGTTCTTCACCACAATAAATTATTTCTATCCCAAAGTTAGACAGTTTGGGAAGATCTTCATACTCATCAGAAAGCAGGGACATCAGTCATCTAACTTGATCAGAGGTAAGGTTTGCTGTTGGCTCACTATGCCATTCTGTTCCTTGTGGGCTCACTCCTGAGGTGAAAAGCTACAGCCTCATATTTTTAGCATCTATGTGCTCAAAGTACTCATCTTTGAATAAATTCTGAAGAAGGTTATTTTCCTTAAGTTTTGATGCATGCACAGTTTTGGTTAATTTAATAGAACTGCTCTGACTTAGAGGTCATATCAAATAACATTAAAAAACATCCAGCAAATGAGTGGAAGAAATTTGAACTGTCTCCAGATTATTTTCTTTTGTGATATCTTATTGCTTTTCCTGCAATTACAGTGATCAAGTTACTTCTACTCTGCAAGTGAAGAATGTGTTTTCTTTTACTATTGCTTAAATCATTTTGGGAGGCCTTTATAATACAAAATTATAATACAAAATGACTGATCTGTATGACAGTTCCTGAAACCTTGAGATTTGGTGGGACTTGCTATGTTGTAATATTCAGAGCACTATTTCATGATCCTGCACTCAACAAACCATCAATCATTGTGAGTAATACATAATTATGTATTGCTTAAGAGAAAGGGTTTTTTATCCTCAAGGTAACGTAAAATACAAGTAATTACTAGGGGTATGACATTTAAATAGAGATGCTGTCTCAGATAAAAAAAAAATCTACTGTAAAATAAGTAGAAATTATAAAAACAAAGCAGAAGCAAAACTAAGTAGAATTTAAATATCACCAAAGAATGTGCTTAATACCACTACAAGGAGAATGTCATGAGGTGAACAAAGCCAAACAGAGTGTGTTTATCACTTTTCCCATAGGAACAAAATAAGGTTGAAAATTTGACACTGCAATGCTTTTATGGTGTAGATGATACAACTCGTTCTGTTGCTCTAATGGTGGAAATGACACATGAACAATTCCAGCAAAATGTCTGTGTGAAGCTGAGATGTGGATTTTGCATAGCTCTGTGTTTCTTGCCCTGACGCTGGCCCTGAAGCATTTTGTTATGGTCAAGAACAGAAAGATTTAAGAAACAGCAGTACACAATATACCCACCTGTGCTGCAGCAATGTTAGTGTCAACCAAAATATATTATAAGTCATAAAAGTTCAAAGGAGTTTTAAGGTTATTAAAAAAAGAAGTTTAAGGATGTTCTCTTCAGAGCTGGACCTAGCTATAAAAAATAATTTTGTTTACCTCACCTGCAGTCTAAATAAAGGGTTGAAAAGCAATGGAAGAACATCCAGGTTTGGTTTTGCTATATCAAGAATGATGTCACCTGGGACACGACTTTTTGTGAGGCATTTCCAGTCTGCTCTTGACACTGCTGACTGAGTCTGAGAGCTGCAAAGGGGCCTCAGGGACTTGATAACATAGAGAGAACTGCAGTTTAGACACCTTCATTCAGTGAGTTGAATGTCACTCTCAGCATCTTATTATCATAGAATCATAGAAAGGCTTGGAGTAAGGGACCTTAAATATCATCCAGTTCCAACCCTCTGCTGTGGGCAGGGACAACTTCCACTAGATCAGGTTGCTCAGACTCCCATCCAACCTGGCCATGAACATTTGCAGTGATGTGGCATGTTATAAATATGGTGTATAATTTGTACTTTTATTGTACTGATATAAAATAAAGCAAAAAGGCATTTCTAATCCAAGGAAAGAAACAGCTACCGGTGACTGCAAAATTGGATGCTGGAAACCAGGAGCAGAAGAATAGAGTGATTTACCATTGAAACAGAGAAGGAGGATGGCTGAGTAGCTATACCTATCTCACCAACGACTTGGTAGCTAACACCAGATATCTATATGGCCTCACCCATCTGATTACTGTGAATCTGAATATCCCAGTTCCAGTAAATTTTTCATCCACTCTTCCCATCTCCAAAGGCTCATCAGTGGACTAGTAGCTGGACTAATCACCCTATGCTGCCTTCTCAGAAACTTCATCAGGGAACTGGCAACTGGAGATGAATACTATCCACCTGGACTATTCATCCATTCTTCCAGAATCAGAAATCTCATCAGGAAACCAGCAGCCAAATATGAATACTAACTAGCCCGGATACAATAAAGAGCTAAGGGTTTCTTAGCCTCAGGGCTGAAAAACTGTATAAAAACTGACTGCTCGAAAGGCAAATTGTGAACTTGGGCAGATCAGTGCAGGCAGAGGCTGGTCTCGGGTTCACCCAGTTCCAACTCCTGGGCTCAGAGCTGTATCAATTGTGGCTATTTCAAATTTTGATTTATACAGATTATTAATAAAAACTTCATTAATTTTTAATTTGGCTGATCTATTTATTACATGGCATAAACAGATTCTCTGGGAAACCTTTTCCTGTGTCTCACAACCCTTAATATAACTTTTTCTTGATATCTAATTTAAACCTACTATCTCCCAGTTTGAAGCCCTTCTCCCTTGTCTTGTCACTAAACACCCTCATAAAAATTCTTTCTCCACCTTTCTTGCAGCCTCTTTTAGGTACTGGAAGGTCAAAATCATAGACCATACCAACTATTTCCCAACCCTACAAGATCTGGAAATACTCAGATAACGTTTTATTGGTAAATCTTAAAAGTGATGGGTTTACATGTTTCTTTTCTCTTACTTTCTTCTTCCCTTTCCTGTAAGAGTCCTCCTGCCACTACTTCTACTTGAATTGTGGTATCTGAGGGGTACAGTCTTATGAGAAAATAGTGGTGATGAAATAAGGATTGTGAATTGTGTTTGAAGCCTATGCAAAATACAGAAGAGCTACTCTTTCTACTGAAAGCCATCATGAGTTTATCATCTTTTCTTTATAGAGAAGAAGTTGTGAAATGATCATCTTTTTCATCAGACAAACCCACAGCTGATGTTAACAGAAAGTAAGTTAAGGGGAATTGGCCTCTCTAGTCATAAATGCCACAGTGAATTATTCAGATAAATAATTTTGAAATTATAAGTCATGTAAACAAGTCATCTGCCTGTAGTTTTTCTTCTAATTTAGGAAGTGAGCCTGCATTTCTAAGTTTAAAAAAATATATATTTATTCTGTTATTGTAGATCAAAGAGAGCTTTAAGAAAAGGGTTAATATAGAAATACACCAAATAATGAATGCTTGCTTATTTTCTCCACTGGAAATCTCTTTTTGAAATGGCATCTTGAAAGAACATTAAAAATTCCATTATTCACTTGAAGACTCTGCATTTTTATAGCATAAATACAGCTTCACTTCTTTCCATTTCTGCCTGGCTCCTCCCCCTTCTCCTTCCACCTTTCTTTAATAAAATGATTGCAGAAAAGAACTAACAAACTTTTTAAATCTAAAATAATATTTTTGATTATATTTAATTTTTAAAAAATAGTTTAGTTTTGTCTTGTTTTTCCTTCAGCCTTTACCTATCAGATAACTAGAAAGAAAACAGAGCTTCTCAGTAACATTGGAATTCTCTCTGAAATGCAGTAAAAACATCTTCAACCTCTACAAAACCTCCCACAATGACTTTAAGTAGTAACCACCTTTTACTCAATCATGGCTCAGGTGGCTGTCCCCCCCACCAGTAGTGGCAGGAATAAGGCAGCATAGTCATGCCAGAATCCCTTTAGCTGCAGAGGATGCAATAAGAAGCTCCTCAAGTTTGACATTACTAAGTCACAGCTGGTGGTGTGCTGGTTTGAATGCCATTCCAAAACTGAGCCCCTGGGAGTCCTGGTCATTGTCTGCTGTTGAAACATGCCTGTTGTTCCCATTTCTCTCAGTTCACAAAAAGGGCTGTGTGCCAGCTACATGAAAATTCCAGCCTGTGGGGCAACCTTATCAATTTCTAGTAGGTGAAGGAAGCAGTGAAAACAGGAAAAGCAGCCCTCCAATAATCTACATTTTTATATCTATCTAAATCAGCAATTTCTGTGCATACATATGATGTTTTCTAATGTTAACAAGCACTTAAATACACTACAAAACAGACAATAAACATTAACACAGTTCCTTTAATAGCTGTTGTGCAATATAGCACAAAACTAGAATTAATTCTGCCACAGTTCCATTTTGTCTTTAAAGACTGGTTAACAGGTTGCAGTAAAAAAGCCAGTGTTTTGATGTTTGCTGATAAAACAAATGCAGTCAGCTGAAAAGTTCAGGCTTTTCTCCTCTGAAATTAAAGAAAAAAAATAAAACAAAATCTGAAAAAATATCAACACAGTTGAAAGTAGCACCCATATGTCAAAGGGAAAACACTTGGAATTTATTTAAGATAAGCAGAGACCCTGTCTTGTATCCACAGGAAAAAGAAGCAGCAAATATTTCAGAAAGTTAGTCACAGCCATTACTTTTACCTGTAAGAATTTTCTTATGGTTATACTAAAAACTGCTTGATCCTTCCCTTATTAATCAAAAGTATATCCAAAGCAAATATTCTTACTGTTTCAGCGACCTAAGTTTCAATTACTTGGCTAATTTATCAGTCTACAGAGTTGTCTGCTCTCAGAACAGGAAGAGAGTCATCACTATTTCATAATTATAAAAGCCTAGTTCAGAACAGGAGCACTAAAGGACAGCCATAGACAAAAAAAGAAGAAAGGAAGCAGGGCATCAGGAGACACTTGTTGCAACACACACAAGGCAAATACAAAAAAAGAAACATTTTAAAAGAAGACAAGAAGTAAACAATGGCCAGTTCAAGAACCTTCTTTTAAGAATAGCTAAGAAAACATTCATGTAGGAATTACAAAACAAAAAGCTGAATTTAATGAGAAGGAATTATGTATTTTGACAAAGACTATTGACTAAGAGATATAAAGTCATATGCATAGACATGGTGAAGTTAATTAAATGTGTTCATTGGTTTTTTTTTATTCCACCTACTCTTGTAATACATACTCCCCCCCCCAAAAAAAAAAAAAAAAACAAACAAAAAAACACCAACTTTGCACAAATATTTTGTTTAGTACAAAATGAGACAGAACTCAAGAGACATCTACGAAGTTCTGTACAATGTAGAAACCATCTTATTAAATTATTAAATTATTTGGCATCATCAGAAATCTATTTTATGGATTTCTATGTTAGCATATATTCCTGTAGGAGTCAGTAAATACCAAATACTCAGCACTTCTTTTTAGATGGTCAGCAAGCTTGACCATTAAACCCCTTATTCCCAAATTGCAAGAGTATAGTGCAAATCCAGGTCATACTGGAAGGCATTAGATTTCATGACTGAATTCCTAGCTTATGGGATTTGTAGCGTTGCATATAACTATTGGTATTGAGTAGCTTTTCTCATGACTACAGCATTTCTATTATGGGTGTCATCTTTAGAACAGCATCTTGAAAATCTGGGATGTTTTCTTTTCATACAGAGTTGTACTGAGCTACTGAGTTGTGAAGGAGATGAATGCAATGAATTAATTGTGATCCACCTGCTCAGCACCTGGGATAAAACACAAGCTGTGTCTGCCATCATTTCAGTGTGACAGGAAAGTCAGCTGGGCATACCTATTCACCTTCTCTGCTTTCCATTAGATTGACTGTAGGAGGTAGTTCAGGGGTGAGTTGCAGGTAGGAATGTTTTCTGGAGTGGACATATTATACTTACACTTATGAGGAGACAAAATGTTTCAACCAAAATAAAGTCCCCATTCTTGAGAGAGATGTCTCAAGACTGATCAAAGCTTCTTTTTTCTTGGAGTCTGAATGGGGCATTTGGTGCAATATTTGAGGCTAAGCAAGGCTACTGGGCTGCTGTTGTAGCTATTGCCTTTGAGAATCAGGAGAGAATTTTACCTTGTGTGTCTATCTGTGCAGTGGTGTGAATGGGCCATACGTGTCTACCTAAAGTGGGCATGGCCATCACTCCCTGAGCTTTCCCTGGGAGAAGTGGATGCTTCTTCCTTCTCCCTTTGCCAACCAAAGTGTCACCCTTGTTTTCAGGGTATAACATCCATTCTCACACAGAAAGCAGTGGGGACAGAGACCACAGGGAGGCAGGGATTCTTCTGTGGTAGTGGGCTTCTGCAAGAGCAGAAGCTCATCCAGAGTTTGTGTTCAATACCTGAGAAAGTATAAACAGCTTTATTTCCCTCAGTGGCCTGGAACACCTATAGTTGCATTTACATGGTGAAGGGGAATTTAGAATTGTACCTGCTCATTGGTGATAATTGGTGACTCGGGGATGATTTGACATGTAGGGTAAGACAGCCCAACTGCAGAAAGGGTTAAAGTGTCTGGAAGAACACTTCATGCATGGAAGTGAAGTCCCCTTGGTGATGAGATCAGAAAGAACCTCAACATGGACTGGTGGCCATCCTGGAATGCCAGTACTCGGAACCCCAGGCTCAAGGGACACCTTCAGGCAGCAGAGGGGCTGGAGGATATAATAGTGGTTGGGTTAAGATGCCCCATACAACCTTTCAGGACTCATACTAGTGAAATTTTATTTATAGAATTGTCTCATAACACATCTTTGAAGGTTCCTCGTAGAATTGTTCAGTCATAGGATTCTTTCCAATGTATCATTAATTTATTTTATTTTGCTTATATTTAAACAAAAACAGTTGCTTAATTCTCCTCAAGAGATACAACTAAAATTCCTCAACAAGAGAGTACATACAGTCTCTTCCCATTATGTTCCTCAGTACAAAGTTCCCATCAGGACTAGGGTTTTTTCTCTGGCAGGTATCCAATATTGCACCTTCCACCTACCTGCCCTGCTGGTACCTCAAGAGTTCACATTCCTTGTGCTCTTCTACTGAACCAAGTAGGCCGCTAGACCCTACTAATGCTTCCTTGGGTGCAACTGGGGGTTGTCCAGTCTTTGCTATCTTTTACCTTTTATCTTAAGGATGAGTCAAATTCACATTTATTAACACTCAGTGAAAGGGAGGAAATACAAATGTGATTGTAACACCCTGAGACCTAACCTTCTACTTTCCATTAGTGATGACAAACTAATCAAAACAAATCAAAACCAAACCAAAATCCCAAGGTATCCAGATAGCCACCAAGTCCATAGAAAGAAAGTAATACTTTTGGAAAGCACATAAAAATGCTTGTCCTTGATTTTGTGGTCCTTTTATGTCTATTATAAGAGCAGATTCTTTTCGTTCAATCAGAAGATGGGCACCAATTTAATGTCAAGCACTATGTTCTGTCATTGTAATATTTTATACTGCGGGTAGTCTCAATAATTGCCTTGGTCATTAGTACCTGGACACTTTTCTTTTGGGATGTAATGGAGTAAGCTGAAGAATATATTTTATTACTTTTTGTAAAATCTAAGAAACAAAGCAGAAAATTCTGTATTTCCCAGGCACTAAAATCAACTAAAATATATCAATATAACACAAAACTATACCAAACATCTGCTTCACTCACAAGGCAAAAAATTTAATGACTAAGAAAAATCACATTTCAATCACATTGAAAGAGGGCTTTCACAGGCTGTATCTTGTCTGAATAGTAGTACTTGAGAGAATAGGAAACAACACTTTGGGAAAAAACCCCTGACCTGAATCTGCAAAGTTCATTCAATAAAAAGACATTCAGTCTCCAAAACAGCTGAAATGAGAAAAGCTTCAAAAATAACAAGCAAATGATTCATATCCAGGGGAATGAGAGCTTGGTGGTTTGTAGTTTTTTTCCTTTTTTTTTTTTGATAAAGTCACAAGTGGGAATTGCAGCCAGCACTTTACACTTCTGTTTCAACTCTGCTACAAACATTCTTGTGATATTGAGGAAATCTCTTAGGTATGCAGTTCATCAACATGTATTTCTTTGGTCAACTACAGAAATGTTTGCCGAACTAGTTATTTCTGGCAATATGGTGCAACTGAAAAACAGAATTTCTTTTATTTGATCAGAAGCAAAGGTAGGGGTGGGCTTGAGATGCAAAGAAAATATTGAAAGCTTTTCATTTTGTGAAGGTGAATTTTTTCTTTTTCTCTTAATCTTTGCTTGCAGAAAAAAATCCTAAAAATTTGACAGACATTTCAAGAAAGTTAAAATAAAGAAAAACCTTTGAGAGATTGATGCTGAGCTTTAGAAATGCAATAAAAAAAGCACTTCACCCCATCACCCTCAAGGATGAATCGGGTTAGTCCAGTGTGTCATGAACCACAGAAAGTGCAATCTTCCCTTCAGGGAATTTATAATTTAAAACCACAGACTATAAATTGCAGTTTTATTATGTGTTTTTTATTGTTTCTCTCAATCTGAGGACCCCCAGTTGAAGACCAAGATCTCAATTTCCCTTGAGACTGTGTAAAGAGAACAAAGCTGTGATGGCCATAATTCAATCCAATTCAACTGTACAGGATGTTGAAAACACAACCATTTCCCAGTTTCATTCATAACATGCCCTTCTCCTGTGGCATAGATATCTATGGGCCAAGGCATCTCTGAAATGCATGGAGTGCATCCCTTTCCCTTTTGCAGCCTGGGGCACTTCTGCACCCAGTGCAGTTGGGGCAGCAGTGGGATGGTGTGAGGGCAGTACAGTCACCAGAAAGTCACCACAGTTCCTGCCAATGTGCTTGGGTGCCATTTCTGCATTTAATATATAGTGGGAGACATGGTGGAAGCTGGTACCAGGGCACTTGATTCATGGAAATGGGTAATGGTGTTTGTGTGTTAGCACTATGGCCAGGCAGGGCCAGTGTATGCCAACTACCACACCCAGTGGGTACTGTGTGCTTCTTAGGCATACAGAAGATGTGTAGAAATAATTTTAGGGAAGGATTTGATTTTTTGAAGGATTTTTACTAAATCCTTGTCAATTACAGAAGTTGTCTCAGATCCCGAGTAGCAGGAGAAGAAATCCAGCACTTGGCTCATCCAGGTTGGTAGGAAACAGGTCATTAACATGTTAACCTTTGAATTATAATTTGATCCATGACTTTTCTCTTACCATGTCTGAAGTCTGACCACTAATTTTGGTAAAAATGAACCCCACATTGGAGAGTGGCAGCACAGGATTAAATGCTACTCTAACTTTACTGAAGTCCAGAGAGTAGCTTTAAATATGAGAGGTTTTTTTACATCATAGTGGTGTCTGTTTCACCTGGACAATCTGGAATCCTGGTGGAGTGACAGCCACAGTTCCCAACCTGGAGCTGAAACCATACACACCACTTTTGGATGCCATCTGTGATCACTATATTTAATCCTTGAGGGGAATGGGATCCTGAATGTTAATATATAGGCTAACATGGCTAGCCTCTATAAACATGAATACTACTTTATTAAGATTATTTATCAGGCAGCAAGAGTAAACAACATTCACATCTGGTTTATATGTGAGTTTACTGCATATTGCATTTTGCATAAGCAAGCAGGAATGCTAAATTAAACTGGGTTTACTGAGTGCTGGAAGATACTATAGGGTAGCTTCTATTTAGGCCAACACATGGGTTGTTGGCTGACAATACTGATAGCAGCTTTTTAGGATAGGTTGTCTGAAGGCATTTCAAACTTATTTTTTACTTTTCTCATATACTTCATGGTTTAATCTAAGAGGCATATTCTTCCTTATATTTTGTTTATATTTTCCTTGAAAATTATAGTTTATATTCTTGGGTTTTGTTGTTTCATAACCCCAAAGATTTTTCTCTTTCTTTCTGTGCAGGCATAAAATGACAGTTCCTTTAGCAAGGAAAATTATAAATTGGATTTTGTTTTGGTTTGTTTTGACAACAAGACATAATGTATCCTGTTGTTTCAAGTTTAATCTTCCTTTTGCCCATGGGTGATTAAGCTCTTTTCAGAACTAAGTTTATTAAATACATATTTAGCCAATTTAGAAATGAATGGTGGAAATTAATGTTATTAACATATCATATATTATTTACCAGACACATCAATTATCCTATAAATATGTATTTACAAAACACAAATTATTTCCTCAATAACAATAATTCTTTGGATAAACTGTAGATAGCATTCATTTTCTCATCTGAGGATCTCAAATTGTCTTTGGCATGAAGAGGCATATGAAATCTCTTGAAGTCGCTTGAAGCATGCTTATTACTAAGAATACATAGCTTATTTTTCAATTGACTCTGATGTTAAAAATCTCCCTTTTTTTCCTTCAAAAATAGTGTGACAAGACCATGGCAAAATCCTGTGGTTTATTCCTATCTTCTCTGAAAGGAAGGGACACATCACATGTGGCTTCCCTTGTGCCAAGTTTATTTGGCCAGGGTGATTTTTCTTAACACAGTGAGGTTATATTCCTCTGAGTTTTCTCTCTGTTTAGTTTTTTAGAGTCAGCTAATTGAGTCACAGAAAAAGTTATCTAGTCAAAATTTGTTAAAAGAGACTGTGACTATACTGACTTGAGAAAAATAACCAGGTATATATATGTATCCTCTGATACTGTCAATGCTTTCATTCAATCCTGCCCTTTTTCCTCTTCCTCCCACATATTTTGTAATTGATGAGATACCTGTAAAATTTTAGAATGTTATATTTTGTTGTTTTACGTGGTACAAATCAACAGTCACATCAGTGTGGTAAATATCCCAATTACCAGATGGTCATGAGGCAACAAAAGAGAAACATAACATATTTTAACAAATTATCATTTTAGTCATACTACTGGATGAACACTTTATATACATTTGAGCCCTGCAGCAACAGAAGCATTTTAACAAAATATTAAAAAAAATTCTTATTTCCAAATATGGTTCAGTAAACATTGTCATCATATAAATCCTCCAGATAATGGTTTTCCTGGCATATGAAAGTTTCATCAAATACCATTTTCTTTCTGTATTCTAATGAGGTGAGAGAACTGCATTAAATAATGACAAAAACTTCCATGATCATAATCAATCTAATTCATAATTCTGAAATTTTTTCACTAGGTCTTTGAGTGAAAATCTCAGCAGCAAAAATATATATTTTTTTGGGGTATTGCAGGCGGCTATACATCACCTGAATGTCTCATGGAAAAAGTATTCAAAAAGGTATGACACACAGGCCTGCTAGAAATTCCAGTCTTGGTTTGAGATTAAAAACACAGGCAATAGAAAACTCATCAGGTTGTTGAAGAGATATCCAATTTTATATGGAAAACATCTGATTTTAGTCTTTATCAGAATTAGAGACTTGACCAAAATTTTGCAGATAAACAGCAAGATATGATGATACTCTTTGAAAATAAGGTTCTCTTTTCCTGATGCCAGTTGCTTACTCATGCCAGACACCTGACTCTGCAGATATTTCAGGTGACACCATTCTTCCAAGCTTTTCTTAGAGCACTTTCAGAGTTACAGGGCCAGATACACAGGGATAGCTGTAAGGCAAGAGGAGATTTAAAAAGTTTCACATATATATTTTCAATGAAAAATAAAAAGGTGTGCTATATAAATGTCATGTTCATGTGTCTTTCTACACAGAGAAGTGAGCTGGCAGCTGCCTGATCAGATGTGATCCAACTCTGACTGGCACCTGAGCTTTTCATTTCAGCCCAAATTTGTATATATCCAATTCAGAGTGCAGGAACATTAAGTTCAAATTCATCTGCAAAGCAATGAGTAAGATAACTGGAGAGAATATATTTGCAAAGGAGGTAAGAAGATGATGGCAATGATTTTGAGTTTGCTGTAGATATATCTGACAGATTACTGAACAGTATTAAATTTTTAAAATAATCTTTCTGGTTAAGGTTGCCAAAGCAACACTCTGAAGGGATGCATTGGGAGATGAATTGGGTCCATAACATCATTAAGGAAAACATAAAGAGAGAGCTTTTGTGCAAATCTCACCTGAAATTTTCTTTCAAAGCTATTACAAAAATTAACATTTTAAAAATCAAGCTCAAAAAAAAAAAAAAACCAACAAAAAGAAATTAGCTTTTCCTTACAGTAGTGAGCTTATTGGTTGATTTATACAATCTGTTGTTAATTATATCTGTCTCCCAGGAACAGGCCCATTGAGATGGATATCTTCTTCAAGACATCCTGGGGCTAACAATACACAAGGCACATATTTATCTACCAAAGCATTCATAAGTATATTTTCTTAAGAAAATGAAAAGACACATTTCCTGGAGCATTACGAACCTCCATGGGCTAAAGGAATCCTGGTAGAAGAATAATCAAGGATAAATTACGCATCAAATATCATGATCACTCTTTGTGCAGTACCTTTAATGCCAAAACAATATTATTTCTGGTTTATATGTATTATTAGACATTTCAACACTGTCTGAAAGAGATGGAGCCAGCATATCACAGAGATGTAATGAGTAAAAGGCATTACTCTGTCTTTAATGAATCCCATCACAGCCTTTAGAAAAGTTCATGATATTGAGTTATTTTGCCATTATAATTACACAGCTAATGAAAACTTGTACACTGCTGAAGTTTGAGTTAGGAAAAAACCAGACCTTGTCACATTTGGGCATATTCTGCATATTTATTTCTCTGTGGTCTTCATTAATGTAGGTTTTTATATTCCATCAGAACTCTTAAATAAGGAGAAAATCCTAAGCCATCACTTGAGCCTTCCATCTTCCCAGTGTTCTCAGCCATTTCCTATCCATGCCTCAATACCATGGATGTAGAGGATAGCTGTTGGAGAAAGTTCTAGCACCTTCATCAGAAGAAATTTCAATTTTGTCTATGTTATTCTCCATTGACTGTTTCTAGTCACTATAAAACAAGCAAATTTGTCTTCAGGGACTTCAAAAAGTAACCATCTGGGTAAAGGATTCTTAGTGTTCTTTATTGCATTTCTGCATTTTATCTGCTTTATTTCAGTTATGTTTCCTGGATATAAACTAGATAATGTTTTCCCACTTGATATCTTAAAATATTAATTAAGTTACCATCAGAATTTTCTTTTTAAAAAACAATTGAGACAATCCACATGAACTGTATTCTGACTTCCTTATTTTGTGTGCTATACAATAGTGCAGAACATAGGCTGTGACCATATCCTCAGTTATTTTGAAATATCTTGGACTAGTTGACTTCATTGCATATGAATGCTATGCCTATGTTCTTTAACTGCTCCTCCAATGGGATGAATGTTTAATCTAATGAGACATTCTTTTTCTAAGACTCAGAGAAACAAATATGACAGGAAAAAATGGTTAAATTGATCAATAATTTATGTTTACTTCCTTTAAACAATATCCAGATAAAAAGTCAGTCACTTATACACTTTTTGTACTTCACTTAATTTCCTTTTATTCATTTTCTTGAGAAGATTCACAAAGGACCAGGCATTTAGATACTGCTGATATATTTTATTTTTGATCATGGAAAATCTATATGTTTTCTTTACCTCTCTTACAACCAATTTTGTACAAACAATTTTGTAATAAACACCATTACATAGAAAAAGAAGGGTTTTTTATCTTCTCACAAATCTGCATTTGTACTGTATTTTTGTTAAAATATTAAACAAAAATATAATTCCCAACTAATAGTATGGGCTGCATTAAAATAAAAAAGAAAAAGTGGTTTGTTTGTGAAATAATTTTTTAAAAGATAGGAGTCTAAGCTAAATCTTCATGTCTTTATATAAAGCACATATTTTTCAGTTCCGTAAAACTGAGAGCAGAGGAACTACCAAGAGTAGAAGACTTTCTGAGAGCAGGAATATAAACAGAAAATAACATTTATATTTTTACTCTACTCTCTTTTGTAAGAAGACACTACAGTTATAAACTGTTTTCTTTGTGTATTTACGGTAACAGATTTGTTGGGTTAACAATTCTTACACCACTGTAATAGTAATGCCTTTTAAATTTAGGTCAAACATCACAATAGTCTGAATTTTTCTATTAATGTGCCAATGCGTTTCTATAGCAGCATCATAGCAATCCAGCTTGTTGTACAGAACTATACAAAAAGACTTTCATGCAATTCAATAGCTGGGGTGATGACCATGGATGATTGTGCTAGTCCTCACAAGACTACCCAGTCTTAGCATCTTAGAATCCCTAAAAATGCCTGACATTAAAGCCTACATATGACATTAAATTTCTGCCATTTCACAGGAAGGAATGAAAACCTTTGTCACTCCTGCATCTGCTTAAAAATCTCTCATTTATTAATTACTTATTATTATTCTGATATCAAGCTACAACATGCTCTGTGTAAAATTTTTATTCCAAAATTCTCCAACAATTAATCAGCTAGAGGAAGCCATGTTTCCCAAATACATTATTCTGTTAACTTTGAAGCTAAGAGATCCATCTTGACCCAAAGACCACTGAAATCAATGTCACAAATCTTGCTGAGTACAGGGAATATTGTGCAAAGCTTTCTTAGACAGTGTTCCTTAAATGCTTCTGGTTCATTTACCATCCTTGGAGAAAAATGTGAAGATGGATGAGACACTGAGGTGATGTGCCATCCCTATTATAAATGTAGCTGTAAAGGGATTGTTAGATGATCCATTTTCAGCCTTAAAAGGCTGTTAAAACAAAGAAAAACAAAAGAGGTCCCTCAACTTTTAGACCAAAGACCAAGGGGAAGAATGATACTAATTCTTTGAAAAAATATGAATTGCAGCAATCTCAGTTTTTCTGTTTATATATTAATGCATTAGCCTTCAATACTGGGTACAATTCCCATAATCATACAGAGACACCTGAAAACAATTGTTTTTAACACTGAAATCAGGAAGAAAATAGTGTTATTGTAAATACACTTAAATCAGAGAATCTGTAAAAAGTTAAAGAAAAGTCACACATAATGCTTCTCTTTTCAGAGAAAATGCTTTTCAAAATATTTAGGCTAAAAATCAATCACTATATTAAATGCATGCTAAGTAATGAGAGGATATAAACAGCTAATAAATTCAAAGTGGAAAGAAGTAGTGCACAAAGTTCACATAAATAAAAACAAGAAAATAATTAAATAAAAATTATTAAATATAAACTCCTGCATCTATGTGACCAGGGAAAAACAAACCAGCCATTGCTGAATTTCTTTGAGTATTATATAGTGTGCAATTAGGAAAGAAACAAATAGATGAAGAAATTGCATTTTAATGACTTTCTGTGTTAATAAATTATATATATGACAGTTTGAGTAACTATGGAGCTCAAACACACAGGAAAATGAAAGGCAATGATAGGAATGAAGCTGTGATGCCCTCATTATCAGCAGTGATTTTGCATATTGCCATGAGTGTGTGGGAAATCTATACATTCATTTTCTTAAGTAGAGCATTTTTTAAAAAAATATGACAGTGATTTTGTTTTAAAGTCAAATGCAACAAAAAAAAAGATTGAAAATTCTTCCTGAATGTTCTTCCCTAATTAGTGAAGCCTTATATATTTTCAGCAGAGGAACACAAGATTCCAGGAACTCATAGAAGGGAGGTTTTCATAGTGCCTTACTTCAAGCACCACAGTTCAGCACTTACATTAGCATGATAGGATTCCTAGATTCCCTGTGTAATTAATGAAGAGAGATGGGTTCCTCCAAAAGGTAATTCAGAGCAAGAACCTAACCAAGGTGACCTGAATTGCTCTCCATGGGAGCATCTCTCTCTGACTACAGAGGAATTTTGTACCATTTCCCAGTCAGCTCCTCTGGGTCATTAAGGTGCCTGAAGTGAAAATCCCTCAATACCTCCCCATGCCCACCCTAGATGACCAAGCACTGGGTTGGACAACTCAGAGTAGCATCATGCACCTGATGGTGAATATGTAAACAGGAGCTAGAGGGAGAGGCTGGAAGGGGATTGGAGCAAAACTTCCGGCAGATTACCAAGCAAATTCCCAAACGAAATTCTGTTTTCTTTGGGTCTTATCTTTATCTAGGAAGAAACAAACCAGAGAGATTAACTGAGGGCTGCCTCCTGTTGTAAGGGGACAAGAGGAGAGGGACATGTTGAAAGGCACATGCTCTATGCAGGGAAGCCTGGAATTCCTGCAGATGAATGGTGTCTGGGGGCTCATGGTGTTGTCAGCTTGCTGCAAACCATCTGTGAAAGAGAGGTTTCTACAAGAAATTTTCCCTTCATGGCTTAAATTAAATCTATTTCCCAGATGAAGGTCTCAGAGACAGTAGAATTTATTTGTGTGCCCATTTAAAGCCCACGTTTTCCTTACTTGTAACCAGGAGTGAGGACATACTATTTTCTAAACAAAGATTAGGTATGTTCTCTGAAACTGTTAACACTTCCTGCAGCTATCTTTGCACTGTGTTCAACTTAGAGTATCTTCAAATGCAAGTGAAGACATCCTAAAAGGACCTGGGGGTTTTCTTCCCTGGGAAATATTTAGAACTTACTTGCCAAGTGCTGCAATCAGCAGCATTTTCTTTGCTTGTATATTACTATGAAACACAGGCATAAACCAGCTCTGGCAGGCATGATGGAGCGTTCTCTAGAGGAAGCATAAAATAGAAAAATCTGCTCAAATCTCATTCCCTTTCAGTTAAGTTGCAGAAGCTCCCTAGAGCACTGTAGGCCACTTCCATACTGCTACTTCAGCAGCAGTGCCAAATTCAAATCCAGCTTTGCCAGCTAAGCAGCTTGAGAGCAGTTACATCTGCATTGCCTTAGCCCATCTCTGGCTCTCATTAGCTGTGCCCCCCCTGTGCTTCACCCGGAGTAACTTGACCTCTCGGGCTATCCTACAGTCCATGTCCTCTATCTGTCTGACAGGTTCTCCTAGCAGATGTAGGGTCCAGCCTGACTTGTCCTAGGAGCCTTGTCTGCTGAGGCCTATTAGCATGCACACAAAATCTGCTGCTTAGGAAGCCTGGTATTTGCAGAAATGTGAAGCAGGTCCACGACATTCATTTTAATCGGCTGATTGTTTCCGTGCTTTGGATAACACACTAGAAGCTGCAAGTCTCTTTGCTCTTTCTCTACTTTGCCATCAACAACCACAGTAGTGTCCCTGAGAGAATGATATCCTGCTTAATCAGTGACAGGCCTTTCAGGAAATTTTCCCATATGAACAGATTGCAGCTGAAGTCTTCTCTTAGAAGGGACCAGCCCCTGCAGCCTGATTTATCATTCATCACTGGCAAGTCACAAGCTTTCAAAGAAAAACGCCACTGCCAGTATCACAGTAGCAGAAGGAGGCAATCAGTCGTGTACTCTTCCTACACAGGGAATGTCAAATGCATTGTCATTTGTCCAGTGTGGCCTGAGGGTGGCTGCATGCCTGAGAAATCTTCTTTGAGAAGAGTGCGCTGAAGTAATTCAAAGTGATCCTGACCATTTGGCAGTTTCATGGACATTCACTAGAAATCTCTTCTCACTAACAGACTCAGTGAAGTCTCCTGATCTCTGTTCCTGATCCATGGAAAACTTCTGGCATGAAGGCTCAGAAGGACACAGGTTTTTGAGTACCATCTTCAGAACAGTATTTCAGCATGAATTTCCTATCCAGTTCTCCTGCACCAACCCTGGGGTGCAAAGTAGATGCTGACGTCAAGACCTGACTCTCAGGCTCTAGTACTCAACTATGTTTCCCTCACTAATGACATTTTTTGAGGATCAAGATATTCCTTGCTATCTCAACAAATAAAGACTGCTGGAACACATTTAGGGTGAGAGAGGTTGGGCTCTTAAGGCACAATTCCTGTGTCTCTAACTCTGGAAGACCTGCGTCTTCTACGTCTTGATTCTGACCAGCTCTGGTCAGAAGATGTTTCTTTCTTATCCTCAAGGTTTTCAGTGACTGCAGTTTCTTCAGTTCCCAGTTTCTTCAGTGCCCAAAGCTGTCCAGTTCCTATAAAGCTCAAATGGTAAACTGGCAAACAAAAGAACTCTAAGGGTGGCAAAAACTGAACTAGCTGAGCAGAGGAGGGTGCAAGGACAAATGCAATGACAGTGGCATTTAGCAGGACTGCAGGAATTTGTTTGGAGGAGAAACAACCAAAGAAACAACCAAGGAGAAACAATCAAGGTACCGGTAACATCTGTACTATTTCTGAGGAGGAAGTGACTCAGAAATCTAAAGCAGCTCTTTCATTCTAGAGTGAAAGAGTTTACACAACACATGATTTCATATTTAAGCTGATGTCATTACCTAAGTATGCCAACAAGTTTCCTTTCTGGCTGCCACCTCAAGAGGCCTACTTGTAACTTCAGTTTTGAAGTGTCATGGTAAAACTCTCCTTCACCATGACTGTCCATTGAGTAAGGTGATCATTCTTTAAGATGACACATCTTTAGCTTACTTATAAAATATAAAGCCTATTAAAACACGTCTGTTAAAATATAAGCCCTTCATAGCAGAGAACTGCCTGCTGTTTATTTTTCTTTCTCTCCTGTTTTTCTCTGCATCCTTCCCAATGCAAATGAGACAGAATAGTTATATAAAACTGTGATAGGCTATCTGTTGCAAAGAGCCAAATACACCCAGCTGCTCACTCACTCCTCCTTCTCAGGACATGGGGGGGTGGGCAGAGGGAGAAAAAAGGGTAAGAAAGCTCACAGGCCAAGATAAAGATAGGAATATCACTTGCCAATTACCTCCATGGGCAAAAGAGACTCAATGTGTGGAAAATTCATTTAATTTCTTGCCAGTTTCAATTAAGTCCATTGTGGAGCCAGATGTTGCTGTGCCTGTTACAGGGCAGCCTATAAACTCCTCCCACACAGGTCATCCTGCAGTCTCTCTGGTACCAAAACCTTGCCGTGTAACCCCATAAAACCATAAAATATTACTAAATATTACTAAAATAATAATTAACATTGCAACTTGCATATGAAGTTGAATGCAATCAGTTTTTATATACCTGCCTAGGGTTTTAGTTGGGGTCATCTGCTAATCTAAGGCTATCTTCATCTGGTCCCTGTGCTATCTTTTAGTTTTCATCACAGATTGGTCTCAAAGTACACAAACTGGATTCCTTTTGGATGGAGGAATTTAGAGGATCTGGAATGTGGGTTTTAGCAGCAAAACAAACACACTCCATCTGCAAGAGGGAATTCACTCCATGCACACTGTCCAGAGCTGGTCTGTAGCAAAAAGTCTCATGAAATACATACAGTGCAGGAATCAGTCCCCAGCACCAACTTTCTTGCCCTTCACAGCTGTTCTTACTAGCTTACAGTATTTTAAAATGACAGTATAGCAAATTTTGCATTCTAAATGGAATTATTTTATTTAAATTCAGTTCTGATTTTTTATTAACTTTTCCATTACTACAGTTATATATATATACACATTATTGAAGTTCTATATATTTACATACATATACAGTTATAACAGGCAGTTATTTCCCTCTCTTACCTATATAAACTGAATATAAAATTTATCAATTTACTCAAGAGCCACACTGAAGGAAATTTAAACAGGTCATTTCTCCTTTGTTTATTATATATGTCATTGTCACCCCTGTGCCCACCAGATATATGCATTGGAGGTTAGGAAATGGAGGAATCTGTAATACAGCCTAAGTGATATTACCTAGTCAATACTGTAGGAAAGAGATACTGCTAAGGAAGGAAAATTCCTTCTGCACTAGAAATGCACTGAACATCCCTATACACATTTCCCTAAAACTTTAGAATAGTTTAGAATTTAAGAAGTGATGTATCAATGTTCTCATTATGCTCCACGTCTGTACAAGAGGCATCCATAGTCCATGGAAGAGACTAAATTAGTTTGTTGAGTAGGTAAGTGTTTATGACACAATACTATTTGGAAGTCTCAACTAATGATCTCTATTGTGTTATGGACTTTATGAATTGTAGGACAGAATGTGCAGGACACATTTGTTATTCTAAATACTTTAAAAAAGGATTCTGAACAATCTTTTCTCATGTTTTATTTTCTTTTCCACACAAACTGGAAGGATAGAAGTAAGACAAAACTAAAAACTAAATTTGGAAAATCTGACCCTGTGCCTTCTCTTTTTTGGAAAGGAAATAGGAAAATAGGAAATAGGAAATAGGAAAATAGGAAAAAAAAAATAGAAAATTAGAAAAAAAAGAGAAAAATTTTCAATTTCATCAGCAATGCCTTTAATTCTGTTTCCCAATACTAATACTGTAGTCATCAACTCAGAAAAGGGCATTTCACAATGAAAAAAATGTTTTGAATACTTTTTTAGACAGAGATTTCCTGAGAGGGATTTTCAAAGGCTTTTTCATATGAAACACTCTTTAACTTTCACAATAAAAAAGAAATTTATGTTGCAGAAGTATGTTAATGAATTTCAAAGATACATCATCACTGGAAGAAACTGCTTAGCAGTGTCAAAAAGGGATGGGAACTAGATGTGAGATACAGAGAAGACCTTAATTTTTTTGTATAGTGACAGGTTTTGTTCAAGAGATACCTATAAACCCCTGAAAGCACTGCTGCTGCTGTCAGAGAAGCAAGCAAGCAAGCAAGTTGGAAACAAAACATGTTGCCTACAGGAAAAAAAAAGTGAAATAGATGTAATGAGATATATGGTAAGAACTACCTGACTATCTAAAGATGAAGAAATTCACAGCTGCAGATCCTGACAAATCTAGTCAAAACAAATTCAAATCATCAATGTCTGTAATGGACTCATTAGCCTTGAATAAAGCCTTTTATTTTAGCAGCTTCTGTTTCACATTTAAAGTTATTAATAAAACCTGATATATTCTGACACTTTCCCCACACTAAACCAGTAACCTGTTCTCCCTGCAGCCCTTGTTGTAAGCTCATTCCTCTGCAAGGGGAGGTAGTCCAGGGCTCCCAGAGAGGCCAAGAGCCTTTCAGAAGCAGCATAATGGGAAGATGGATCACTTTCAGCATGGCTCATGGTGGCTGCTGATGCCATCAGGAAATTTTGTGACTGCTGAGCAATTTTCCAGTTCTCAGAGTACAGGATTTTCTTCACAGTCAAGAGATTTTCTCTGGGTGGTGCTTCCCAGGCTGTGCACAGAAAAATAGTTCAACCTTCTGTTGAGAAGTGATGCAAGAAAGGTTTTTCACATTTTAAGGCACCTTCGTTTTAGGTAAAAGCAAAAGAAGGGGAAAAGAGTCATCCTATCTGCTGCATTGTATAGAACACCATTATCAGGGAAACTTCTCAAAGATTGCACCATTCCCATGAGAAATTTGACCCCAAGGTTAAATAAAATTCTAATTTTAAAAGGAATTTAATGTCTTACTAAGACAGGCAGGCTTGCCTGGCTTATGGTTTTGTTTTTTCCTCCCATGGGCTACAGCACACCTTTTCTGCTCCCATTTTTCTCACAGGAAACATTTTGCCTTTTCTTAAGTCAAAACAGAAAACAGGGAGAACTATACCACAATCTTGAAGACAAGTCCTATAATTTCCCACTTGTATGGATGATTTACACCTCGATCTGTACATTCAAAACAGGTGGTGAGATCTGATGGGCTTAAGTGAAAAAAACAGGCCCACACCAGTACAGAGGTCCAGACCAGTAAGTTTTTCACAAACACACACACAAACACACATATACACACACATTGCTGAAATTCATTAGAGAGGGTTGGATGTCACATAGAATATTTACAGCAGCATATGAGAATCTGAGAAGAGTCATTATCACACATTAATTACTCCACCAGGTAACTCAATGCAATACAGTTGATTTCAAGTTGAGTTATGACAGCTGCAGAGTCAGCCCTGCAGGCTGGCTTACCAACTCAGGACAAATGATAACTTTCTCAGAAATGTAATAATGATTTTAGGCAGACATATTAATCATCAAGAGAACATGGACTTTATCTTCTTTAGTTAAAGAAATGCAACACCTGGGAGCTTTCTTAAGGGAGGGCAGGGTGAGCAGCAGAGCCTGTGTGGAGGGAAGCAGTGAGATGGCACAGGTAGCTTTACGGCATTCACATTTTATGTTAGCTTGCAGTAACAAACCAGCTGTCAGTCAGTGTGAAAAGGTTTGAGCAGACTGCTCAGAATTGTATCTTTATGCTATACCATGCGTTTGTCAGCAATGTGTCCAAGATCTTCTCTGCTTTGGGAGTAAGTGGAAACATGATGATGGACAAATGGGACTAGGACAGCATGTATATGGCATATTAGAGCTTTATTCTGATGTACTTATTCATCTTCTATCTTTGGCATATTACTGGAAACAAGTAAGACAGTGATACATACCACGGTATCATAGCAGCACAGGAATAGAATTTACTGCAGGTTGCAGATTTATGATTGTGGAAAGGCAGGAGAACAAATGTGCATCCCTCATACAACTGACAGAGCAGAAATGGAGGCCTTAGACAAAACTTGAAGGCAAGACCAAGTAGGTTAGTCAGTATAGCATAGTCTGAGCACAGCATATGCTGATGTTTTCTGGATTCATCAGAGGTGGAAGATGCCTTTTGACTGTCAAATACCACTAGAGCAACAAGAAAAGGATTCAGATGTAAAAAAAATAAAAGGCAGAATTGAGTTATGTTCTATTATTTATCACTGTTTCTTTGTTTTGCACCTTTTCTTCTGCATCTCTGAATTCCTTTATGTTTTTCCTTTAGGTACCATAACAAATAGACCATGTACTTCACAATGCTTAAATTTTCTTATCTTTATGTTTTATTTTGTCATCTAAAGTGAAGAGGAAGCATTAAAGTATCAGTAATGCATACAATTTTTCAATTATAAAAATGGATAAATTAGAAAATCGGAAAAATCACTGCTTCAGGAAAAAAAAAAAAATTCAGAAATAAAAAAACACTGAAGCTGGGAGAATTTACTCTGAGCTCACAGCTATCTGGGTTCTATAAGACATCATCTTCTGTTGCAGTGCACCCCCACATCCGAGCAGGTATTCCTGTATTGGGAAAAGAGTTTGAGCCACACTCCTGAACTTCTAAGGAAGATGAACCAGAAACTT
>WEIU01015347.1:0-11175 GCA_013389925.1 Aegithalos caudatus
TTTTAATTCTTCACATGGGATTTTCAAACCTAAATTCTTTCTCAAATGTTACCTAAGAAATCTAGTCTAATCAAGAAAAATTATATAGAAAAGTTGGTTTCACATTGATATCAATCTTGGAAATGGAATGAAAGTTCCGGGCAAGACTGACTTACCAAATTGAAACTGTTCTTGAAGTTACTTTCAACAGGCAGCAAAACTTTTCTTTTTTCCTTTAAAGTTGAGATTCACATGTGATAAAGATGCAGGTAGATAAAGCACTGAGACACATGCCCATTGCCTAAAAGCAAAGTGGAGGAAATCACGTTAGAAAAGCAGACAGGAAGGTGATAAGAAGGAAATAAATCCAGTTTAAAACCAAAAAGCCAAACAAAACCCAACAAAAACCCCACAGGGAATGTATGAAGTAAAGAAAATCAGAATACAGAGGGAGGTTAGGACATGGATTAATAACTGAGATATATCCATCAATACACAAGGTGACATTTTGGAGCTCTTGTTGTCACTCAGTTTCATTAAGGAATTAAAACATACCCAATTTTTTTTTTAGTTCCTCAGCACACCTCACGGTACAAGATGCTGATACATTGTTTGTGTGACATTTTCACTCCGAATCATTCATCATCTTTCAGCTAAACCAGAGTGATTAAATTTTAACCAGAGAAGACACAAGTTAGGGAGGGTTTATTTGTGGCTCACATATGGCTCCTGTCGTCGTCACACACAACATTGGAACAGCAAGAAAGGGCAACTGTCTAGACCCCACTGAATCACTTGGTGTCCTACATATGGTTTCTATTAATCTTCAGTTTCCTCAAAAACCTGCTCTTTTTTCCACCTTCCCCTCAATCTGTAAAACTCTGCCCTCCTCCTAAGTCTTCCCTCAAAACTAATTTGTGAGATTAGAGCCGGGTTCTGTAAACATTTGCCCACATATGCGTAGAAAACTTCAGGCTACGTCTTCTTAACGACTTCAATATGACTCAAATAATTAAATCTCAAGGCATATGAGAGTTGTTTTGATTCGGGTTGGAAAGTCACTGCCTTCCACGTCACAGACAAGGAGGACTCTGATCTGAGCCATGGAAATGCTGAAATTCAAAAGCAGCCTCGATGTCTGACATTCACCTGACGTAGAAGAGCCTCGGGCAATGCACAGAAGAAAATCAGCCAGAAAGGGAGACAAAGCAAGTGAGCAGAGGCTTGTTTGTCCCCTAAAATAATAAAGCACAAACCAGCCCCAGTTACAAAAGAACAAACATTTTTTGGTGCGTGAGAATGTCTCAGATATTTGGGTTTAACAGCCTAAATAAGTGCTCCCATAACCAGACACTAAGACTCAGAGTTAATCTCTTCTGCCTGTTGGTTATCTAAACAAAACCATCCCCACAGAGGACACCTGGCCAATGCAAAATGAAACTCCCTGCAAAGTATTAAACACCAATTCTTGGAGCTTTGTTGTGCTGGTGTGGGCACTCAGTGCACGTGTGGCACAAACACAGCTCAGAGCTCTCTCCCTCTGTGAGAGAGAAAACACAGGGAACAACAGGAACAGGCCAAATAACACAAGGACACACTCCAGGCAGATTTTTAGGGCTCTGGGGGCATTAATTGCACAAGGTGGACAGCAGAGCTGCAGTCTGGCTGCTGGGGCAGGGATTATACCCTGAGCCTGTCACAGTTTGTGAGCACAATGGTATTGACAATGCACATCACTGCAGATGCCAGGCAAAAGCAGGTGTGGATAAAGAAAATGCAACTTCTGGGCCCGCTCTGCTGCTATAAAAATCACAGCAGTTTCTCAAAGAAACATCAAAGGCAGGATTTTTCATGTGAGCTGGATATGACTCCATTCTTCCCTACTTCTGCACTTCAAAATATAATTACAAGATGGACTGGACCACGTTTACTGATGATGTAATTCCACTGAAGTTGTTTCTGGGAGAAAATCTAATCCACTAATATAAGTCTGCAGCATGTTGATACCTTATAATTAACCAAACTGGATTTCCCTTTGTCTCATCTGTACTGCTTGAAAAAATACGTTGTTTTAAAAAGCAGATTAAATTAATACTTTTCTGGGTGGTCCAGCTTAAGAGTGTGAGGGTGGGAAGGCACCAGAACAAGCTGCCCAGAGAAGCTGTAGATGCTGCACCCCTGGAAATGTTCAACTCCAGGTTGGATTTGGGGTTTAGACTGGTGGAAAGTGGCCCTGACTATGGCAGGGGGTGGGACAAGGTGATTTTTAGAGTCCCTTCTAACCCAAACCATTCTATGATCCTATGCCCAGTAAAGATTTGGTGTGTCATGAGAAAAAAAATCAAATTATTAACCTCAGGTAGAATTATATAGAAGCTGCCTTTAAATCTCCCAGAATAAATATTAGCGAGACATTTATGTCCTAGGCCTGGTTTCAAACATTAAGATGGTTGGAAGTGGAACATGGATGTTCATTTGCTCTCCTTTCTAGAGGGATGGAGAGATGACCGTGCCCAGACTCTGCCAGCACAGCACAGGGCAGGAGAGCAAACAGCTGTATTCCACCAAATAGAACATCAACATCTGGACTCTTCCAGCTGTTTTTAATTCTGTTTAAGGTAAAAAATCCATATGATCTGACAACCATGTCTCCACTTGGACTGAGCAGGTCAAGCCAGAGCTTTAACACCTCTTTCAATTGACTCTGCTCACATCTCCTCTCTGCACATTCCCAATTCCATTCACTACACTTGTCCTTGCATATGTTTTTGCATTATTCAGTAGCAAATTCAGTCCTCAGGCATAAACAAACAAATCACATATGTTTCATTAGCTACAGCAAGGTCTAATTGCAGTAAGCAGAAACACACAGGAAATTCGAAAATGTTCAGAATTGTTACTACAGCCACCACAAAGTACAAATACTTAATACAAACTTTATAATATAAATAATTTAATAGAGAGAAACCTAATGAAAATGAAAGAATGCCCAGAAAAGAATATATTTTAAAGCATTAGCATCCCATGGAAAAAATATATTCAGGTATAAACTGGCCAAACACAATTATAATTTCAGGTTCTCAATAGGAGAATGGGTTTCAGACCATTCTCTCATGCAGCAGAAACAGCTGAGGTTTTCCACTAATGAAGAAACAAATAAAAATCACAGAACAGAAAACTCAATTCCACAGAATTCCAGGCTTTACAGAAGAGGAGGGGATCACAACATAATTAACAGTGCCAGATTGCTTTTCTGTTCCCAGTGTAATATAATTGTTCTAGATGTTCCTTCAAACCTAAAGTTACCTTTTAAAAATACTTGTGTATCCTCAGCTCCTCACATTTCTTTCAAGTTGCTTGGTTTGTCTCAGTTTGGCTTACAGGTTGTGATACCAAGCTATCAATTACCCTAGAAGATTTATAAGCATTTAATGAACTTTCAGGAGGGTACAGAGAAATAAATAAAAATATATTCCATATCTATAATTAAACTGCATATCTAGAAATAGCACTAAATTTGAGAATTTCAAAGAATATTCTAAAATAGTATTTTTTGTGTTCATTCTGAAAGTTTATCTTGCTAAGTTAAGACATCAACCAGCAAGAACAAAAACCACAACCAGCTTTCAAGGAAATGGTTATTCCTACTCTATCAAAAAGAGACGAATACAGCCACCAAATATTTATGTTTGACAATCCTTGAAGGGATTTATGTAAAAAAAAAAAAATTAAAAAAAAAAAAGTGGCCCACTTCCAGCCTGAAGAACTCTTTTTAAAAAGAAAAAAAAAGGTTTACTACCTAGTATTAACAAGGGGTAGATGCATCTCCTGAAAAATCAGAAGAAGAAACTTCTGTTTGTCTATAAACACATGTAGATTATACTTACACATCTGCTTACATGTACATTACATAGATAGAGGGATAAAATAAATACCTGTATTGAAACAGGTGTCAATGTTAAAAACCAGAAGTGAATCATCAAATTTTTTCACAACTTACTCCAGTTAATATCAGCAAAGTTTGGACCATATTTTGAATATATTTTAGGAATAGACAAACATTCAGTCAAACATCAGCAATGCTCACAGCTCTAACAAGAGAATTTTTTTCTTTATTTTGCTGGGAATGACTAAAAAACACCAAACTATTGGAGTTACCACCTTCCTCTGCCTCAGCTTTGTATCATTGCAAACCCTAAAAGGAATTTCATAGGAGAGATGAGCATTAGTCCAATTTACTATTTCTCATCATGAGGAGTAAAAAAAGTAAATTCAGATGAAGACAAATGGGAGCCAAGCACTTCAGATATCTTCTTATAATTAAGGAAGTGTCAGAACCTCTGTCCTAAATTTGTTCTGTCGAAAGTAATAGAACAGATCATTGTTTCCAAGGCTAAGACACATTAGAATTTTTATTAGGAACTCCTAACAAATGAGAAATACAAGAGCAAAGCTGTTATTTGAATGTCACTGATTCTTCAGGCTTAATACATCTAATTTCCTCTTTCTCTGCTATTGGAGCTGTCTGCAGCATTACACATTGCACAGGCACAAACACAGAGGAGCCACTGGTTTGCAATGGAAATGAGATTTCATAAATCAAGGAAATACAGCATTGCATGTTAGTGGAAATCTGGCTCTTCACTATTTTAAAACAATATTTTAAAGCACACTTTAATTCAAACAGAAAAATATTTTATCAGTAGTGTTAGCACCAGTTATTCTTTTATATATTGTTGGTGTCTTTTCATATCTTGCACATAAAAATATACTGTCTTCCGTTCTTCTTTCAACAGCATCCTTTCTATATGCATTAAAGATATCATCCGATGATTTTTGTTTCTAAAAATCTTCACCCTTATTTGATTGTGCTGCTTGGTTGTTAATTATTTTTTTCACTCAGCATTGATTTCCTCCATGCAAAGACTCCAGTTTTATTTTTAGTGTCTTATATAATTGTTCACTAATGCCTTATTAAAACTGAACACCTGTAGCCTCAGTTATCTTATAAATGAGTTAACAAGGAAAAACACTCCCCCAGGGAAGCTTGTATTATATATCTGAACCAGGACAATTAAACTATTATGCACCTCCTCAAAGTTAGCTCTTCTTTGGTTCCAGTATTTCAAGCTGCTATTCCTGCTTTTTGGCAACGAGGAAAGAATCAGATTCAGCCCAAAAAAAAAAAAAAAAAGAATGAACAGGACAAAATGAATTCTTCTATAGGAAGTTTCTGCAAAAGCTCATGAATATGTTAGTCATTAACAAAAATGATGAAAGTGTCTTTCTCAGAAGCCTGGCATCCTGCTCTGCAAACAGACCAGATGAGATCATAAGAGACCCACAGCATTACTTGCTCACAGTTGTTCACTCTCTAAAGCACTGATGCAGGAAGTAGCAAGAGGTTTCTTTGCTGCCTCTGCAGAGCCTTTCTTGCAAGGACATTGCCAGGCTCCAGAGCTGGCAGCAGCAGCCAGGGGGATGTTGGTACCAGGCACTTTTGGGGTTTAGCTCAGGTGTCCCACCTGCAGCTGAGCCTAAAACCAGCCCAGCTCTCCCTGCCCTCACTTCTGTCCCTGCTGGAATTCACCTCCTCCACCAGAGCTGTGTGCCAGCCAGAGGTGCTGCCCCAGCAGCAGAGCTGAGCAGGATGAGGAGGGGGACTCATCCCCAGGGCAGAGCAGCTGGAGCAGTGCTGTCCTCCCACTCCAGAACCCCACACCTGCACACACTCAGTGCAGGTGAAGTTCCCTGCTTGGACTGGCACAAATATCTGCTCCCTGAGAGCAGGGGAGAGGACAGACCATGCCAAGGGGACACTCTGCATGGGCTGGCACTTCCAGCAGACTCACTGTTCTGGCAGCAGCCTGCCCTTGACTGAAATGGAAGCAAATCCACAGTATAAACAGGATCTCAAAGAATATATGTGGACAGAAGCCAAAGAGCAAGGACAACTCTCCAGCACCCTGGAATCTATTGCTTTAATTTGTCTATACAGCTATATAAAACTAGCAATTTATCTTGTCTTTTCCTGAACAGCCTTTTATAAAGAAAATCAAATATTCTCACAAGTGCCATTCCAGTATCATTTCTGAATGGGAAGCTTGGGTCTTCTTAGTATAATTTGATAGTGTGTGATGTAATTGGCCCCTGGCTGATATCTTCATTTATTTCATGCATTTTCACATTCACATCAATACTGAAATCTGGCACAACCTTTGTCCTCTTGAGGAAAGGAGCTTGTAATATAAACTGGAAGAAGAAAAAGTGCATTATCCAAAGTAAGTCTGCCCTGAACAAAAATTCCCAGTAATTTCAGAGTCTTTTTCCACACTCCATGCTGCTGAATGCACCTTCTGTGCTGTAACTCTATTTAAAACTCTGACAGAGGAAAGATATCTGGGTTAGCACCTATGCACTAAATCTGGAATACGTTATTCCCAATAAAAATAAAAATAAAAAATTCACCGGATGAGCACTAAAGTAATTAAAGCCAATCAAATTGATCCTTATTGCAGCAATAGGATATACCCAGACAGGGTTCTATTGAATTCCCATTACCTTAACTGAAAGCACAATAATGCAGATCCACTGCCTCTTCTAAAAATGGTTCTCTGAGCTTTTTCACAACTGATTGTAAAATTGACACGCTGGGATGTCGTAAAACAATTCTTTGTTTATTTACAGGTAAGAAAATACAGCCCTCAGTCACAATCTGTCAGATTTTACAGAGTGTCACAAACCCCAGAATATATGCCCAGTTTAAACATGTAAAATAAAGATGACTCAACTCAAATGATGGCCCAAGGGCTTGCATGTTGTAAAGCTGACACGTTTGAATAATAGGAAAACCAAAGTGTCCACAGCTAATTAAATCCATTAATCTTGGATTTTAAATTTCATACAGATCTGTAATGAAAATTTATTTCAGTTTCTTCCTGTTACTTATTCCAAATCTCTCTGTAGCTCTGCTAAATGACCAGATGTTCAGCAAATCCTGGATCTGGTAACTGGGAAGGGCTTTGACGTGCTGTGAGTTGGAGTTGGTTTTTTTTTTTTTTTTTTTTTAAATAATAACCATGATTCTCCAAGATAATGTATTAATCTGACAAAAAGCAGCTCTGTGAAGTTCCCCTGGTGAATGAGGAGTGTTAGAGCACCCAGGGCCTCCCCTGCCCCCAAGATTTGTGTTCTGAGGGGCCTGTAGCACTCACCAGCTCTGCTCCAGAGGAGGAAGAGAACTGAACTTGGGCAAACAATTTGTTCTGTAGCACCCTGGCTGTGAGGCTGAGGGAGCCTGGGGGACACTAAGAGTGGAATTCAGGACATGGATACTCAGCACCCTCATCCCACAGCAAAGCTTTCACCATCTCACCTCCTCACATCAGTCCTGAGCCAGCCCTGCTTCCCCAAGGCCCCTGCTCCAGAACCAGCAGCCCAAGAGCCCAGGGAACCCTCCCTCCACCCATCACTCTGCTGGCACTACAAGCCTGGAAACCTTGAAATTATGGGTTGGATCCAGGGCTCTTGGGGCTTCCCTGCTGCAGAGCTGGAAGCCTGGAAGTTCTGGGCTGGGTTCCCAGGTCCTGCATGGCACAATTGCCATAAGGCACAGATCCTGAGAGCCCTGCATCTGCTCAGGGAAACTGATGTTTGGGTAGAAACAGAGAAATTGAAACACACACAAAAAAAAAAACAATTTTACAGAGCAGCTGGGATATGGAGAGAGTGCACATTTGGAAGCACTGTGTTTTGTTTCCTGAGTTTGGGGAATTTTTTAAGAGGTGGTTTTGCTCTTAGTTTGAGTTTTCATTTAAGCCCTCATTCAAAGAAACAGAAGCATCAAAACACTTTAGATTGGTCTCTGTGCAAAATCTCCCCTTTTCTTAAAATACCCAAAACACCACTCACAAGATGAATAAAAACTGTGACAGCTCTGATAAAGAATAGATGAGACAAAGTGGGAACAACAGACACCAGTTCAGGGAAAAGCTCTCAAAGCAATTATGACATGAGATCTGTGCTCCCTACAGTTATACAACTGCTAAGCAGACAAGAAGACATCAGTGCTACCTAAGCAGCACAGGAATGTGCAACTCTGCCTGGATTCTGTGACTTGCAGATATTAATCATCAATTTGTCCAGCCTTCAGTCACTGCCACTGCACCTGGATGCAGATCAAGAACTCTGCAGGACATTCAGAAAGCCCAGAGATTCACCTGCCTCACAACTGGTGGCAGTTTCTTCCCTGAGTTACTCTTTCTTCTTCAGGAATGATTCCATCTGTGGTCTGTCCATCCCTCCCCACATTTTAATTTGATGCCTGTAGCCTCTTTTCTATGAAAATAAAGACACCAAAAAGAAGCAGGTATGCACATTTAAGTAAAAATGCACAATTTCCCAAGACCAATCTCTATAATTTACGTGTTTTTGTTCATTATGATTAAGTCTTAATCAGTATCAGCGACTACAGCCTTAATCATATTTTCACCCATTACACAAATGATGAATGACAAATAGTCACAGGACTGAAAAGTAGATCAAATCTGTTGGATAATGACAGGTGGAGATTACATTTTGTTGTGAGAAATGAGAGTTCCAGTTGTGACTCTGACTTGAATATTATCATCTAGTTAATTAGTGACATTCCAGGCAAATGACTCCAACCCAAAGGTCAGAAAAGTGGTTCTCACTGGTGTACTTTGTGCTGCAGAGCATTCCAAATAGTTAAATGGCTCTGTACACGTGCATGGCTTTTATTGGTAATTTATTCATGATTTTGCATTAATCACTGACATCCTGACACCTAATTAGCAACATTCACAGGTAACGTGGGGTGAGAACTACCATACCTATTTTAATAATCAAAGTTGAGAAAGCAAGCTAAAATCAGGGCTTCAAGATGAAGAGTGACAGTCAGTATTTAATTAGTTTCATCTGTACATACTCTATTCCTTTTCACTACACACAGCTCAGGCCCACTCAAAGTCAAACAGAAATTAAAGTAAAAAAGCTTTCAAAGATACTGTATAGAAATGCTACAAAATTCCATTAATATATGAATTTATCATCTATGGCTTAGAAAATACCATGGAATTATGTCATCATCTCTCTGTAGAAATCACTGACATCATTTTTGGCTCCAAAAAGTATTGCTGCCATCCACATGCGAAACCACAATCTAAGGATTTAGGAGTGAACATTTTGAAGATTTCTAAGGACTAGGCCCTCTCCCTTTTTCCGATGATGCTTCAGGGCAGTAGTTATCTAATTAGAAATTAATTTCACACTAAACCATTTTTTCTTAGCTAATTAATGACAAATCTGTCAAGGAGGTTTACCTGGAAAAACACATTTCCTATTTTTTCATTGTGTGCTGCTTTCCTTTTGTGTTATTTTGTTGTGACATGAAATTATTCCTTTAGTCTGGGAAGAAAATAAATTCAAATCATTCAACTTGAACCAAATTGTTTTTGTTTTTTTCAAGTATCACTTTCTCCATTTTTTTTTTTTTTTTTTTTAAAGTTCAGGTCATTTTGGACTTTTTACCATTATTTGGCTTCAGCCAAGCAGCCTCAGTCATTCACAGAGTTCCAGTGCTCTGTAACTTCCACACAAAGCTTTGTTTTCCCAGCAGAGAGATTTAAGCTCTTTAAAGAGTACAGGGGTTTTTCACCTGGAGGGTTCATTCAAATAGAGTCAGTTGGGATATTCCAAACACTCATTATAGACTTCATCTACTGCTGTATCCAGAACACATGAAATGTAAATTAAATTTCTGACTGGGGCATTTCATAAAAAAAAAAAATTTTAAAAAATCCTGATTCCATGCAGACAGGCCCTCATTTTTGATAGTGAATTTAATGGGGATTTGTTCTTTTTATTTGGATCACTCACAACAGTCCTGTTTCTTAGCAACAGCACGTGGTGGAAGACTTTGACACAGAAGAAATAACAATCACTATATTCAGTAGGACAATGAAAACCAGAAAGAATCAGCAAAGTCAGATTTAGTTTGTTTGAGGGTTTTTCACCCAAACCACTCACCCAGCATTCTCCAAGACTTCTCCAGAAGAAGCATGGAAGGTGGGAAAAGTTGTGCTGGCCTGGAATTGAATTTATTGTTTTCTTCTTTATGGCAGCAACTATTCCAAAATAATTTCATGACAGTACTTAATATACATAATCACAATATATAATCTCCAAAGAATGAAAATAAAGCCCCATAATGATAAGAAAATAAACAATTACATACCTTTAGACTGTAATGACTAAATGAATTCCAAATATAAAGGGTTTGGGAAAAATCAATATTTGTCAGTTGTGCAAAATTAATCATAATGGGTATTTAAAATAAGATAGATTCTAAATTGTACCACTTTTAGGTTGTCATTTTGAGCATTTTAGCCACTTGCTTTAGTGAGTTCCTAGAATGGAAAGCACCCTCACATCTGCCTTTTTTCTGATGGCATTTATCCTCCTTTTTCTCAGCAGCTCATGCCAGACTCCAGTGGTGCAGAATGATTGGAAATTTTTTCTCCTCCTGTGAACAAGTGAAGCATCCATCTTAAACAGGAAAGATATCACCAGTCCCTCCCAACCCACTGGAACAGAAAGGCAGTAATTTCACGTGTTCTGGTCAAGACATTTGGATGCAGATGAAGGTGAACATGTAAATGGCTGGAAATTACATTTTGGATCTACATTTTCACAATATTGTGCAAACTAGAGCCACATAATCCACCTTCTCCCATGAACATTGCAAAAAAATATT
Organism: Aegithalos caudatus; assembly: GCA_013389925.1. Lineage (NCBI taxonomy): Eukaryota > Metazoa > Chordata > Aves > Passeriformes > Aegithalidae > Aegithalos > Aegithalos caudatus. The sequence continues at coordinate 10,754 of WEIU01015347.1, forward strand.
CCAAGAATTATTTTCATTTTTGCTTCAGAAAAAGATGTTCTCTGACAGCACAGTTTAAAATTATAGCACTGCTTCACTGTGCTGGTAATATGGGAAGATTGCAAGTTGTGTTTTTGGAAAATCTGGAGAGCTGATGGATATTTCAAGAGCCAGAGTCAACATTCACCCTGAAATTCCATCACTGCAGAAGATGGTAGCACCCCATACATGGTCAATTACACAAATGTCTAGATGTTGATACATTTCAGGTATCTAAATATGCAGTATATTCCTATCTAAAGATATTTGGGGAGAAATTCGAAATATTAGTTTGGTGGTTTATACTATTAGGGGACTTGAAACACTCTGAAAAAGTATGAAATACAGAAACACCTGTATCAGAGAGCTCATACATCAAAACCAAAGAGGTAAAAGAAACAAAA
>WEIU01015347.1:18620-44782 GCA_013389925.1 Aegithalos caudatus
ATCTTTCATTGGTTAAAAAGATGCAAGATTGGCCCAGCAAAATTTCAGTCGTTTGTCAGTTTGACAGAATTCAGTTAATAGAAAAGTCACAAACAAAACCAAACAAAGCATTAAATTGAGGGCTACACTTTTTCAGAACACTGAAATAAAGATAGAACACACTTCAGATAGAGAGAACAATATCTACATTTTACTGTTTTGATACAATATCTTTTTATGGATTCACTTGTAATTTTTAAATTTTTTACATGAAATAATTAACCACTAAATATCTGGAAGTGTTTTTGTCATATGTGAAAAACATGGTCAGTGTACAATGTGGTCATGGGGTGTACAATAAATTGGAAAATTCCTAGTTCATGTCTTCAGTATTACTGGTGTGGTTTCATGTACGCAGGGGAGGACAGCCTGCATTTGTGACAGAAAGGTCAGGAAAAATCTGACTTTGCACCCAAAAAGTGGCTACACTGGTTGATTCATAGCTCCTGATGAAAAATGGGATAGCTTAACATGTCCTGGACAATCCATCTTCCCTTCAAAGACATGCAGAGCAGATTGTGCCTCCACTGAAACACTTCATAATTCTGTAGCTCTTTGTTCAGAGACTTTCTCCAGGTTCCAAGATGCCCAGAGCCTTGAGATGGAACCATCTTGACCCTCACTGAGGTCTTCCAGTGAGGATGCCCCATTCCTAAACAGAGTTTGCTCTGTGTTATCCTGCCTAGCCTGTACTCCAGGGCACACACACAGAATATCTAAATGAGCTCTGATGCCTTTTCCCTGGCCCTGGAAGCTCTCCTGATACTGGCTGCTTGGAAATGAACAGATATTTATGGACATTTTTTCACATGCAAACACCTTGTGGATTTTGGATGGATGATGATTTGTCCTTTAACGTGTCCATGGCAAAGCTCAGTAATGTAGAAATCCAAGCAAATTTTTCATTTCAGGACATCTCTACTGTGGGTGCCATCTCTTTTCCTCCTTTCCCTAATGATCTTCCCTTCCACAGTAACTAGAAACCACAGACCTCTTGGAATGATGCTGAAGCTTTGTTTCTGTGTGTCCTTAATTTTAACAGGCTGATTTTCTTTCTCAGAGTGATTTTGTGAATTCTACAACGTCTAGCAAGGCTAAGGACTAACTGTGAAGATTAGACAGTTTGTAGATTTTTCTGTCTGCTTGTTAGGCAGAGTGAATTTGATCTAAATGAGTTTTCCTCTTTCTCCCTTTATTTTTCTGCCTATAATCTCTCTCACTTGTACGTAATTCACATATGAAAAGAAAACGTTAACAAAAGAAAGGAATGTTAAATAATTGTTCTGCTTTAAATTCTCAATCCCCTGTGTGGTTCCCAACCCACAAGTTCTTCTTTATTCCTTTCATTCCAATTACCATTTAACCATCAAACAAAATAACCAGCAAAGGAAATAAGTTATGCAATATATGGCATTCCCTTGGAAATATTAAGTAGTTTTTACAATATGTTATTTGACAATGCTGAGAAACAGATAGAAGCAATTAACATCAAATTGTTACTTTCCTCCAAAGGAAAATATTTGTTTAATTCCACCATTGAAATGAAAAGAGAAATTTAATTACAACAGTGTTTTATAACTGCCTGTCCAGACTAACAAAAGCACAGTCATATCTCTCTGGAGTCCCATTCAATATTAATGTGGAACGTAGGTGAGTCAGTGGAAGAACATCACAGGATGCCAACTGTCACCTTGCTCACATTCCATAAAAATACCAGCACACAGGAATTTCAGCTCCGTAAACTACAACCATTGATTTTTAAATAAACACATAACTATCAGAGGATAAGCAAAATGATATATTCATTTTTCCATCTTTTATAGTTGAGCTGCAAGCATATGCTCTGTCTGCAAGAACCCAAACTTCAGCTTTCCATACTCAATTTCCATCTGTGAATCAAGATTCCACCAAATGAGATTTTCACCAGGACAAGGCTGGAAAATCAGGACTATTACCAATAATCCTTGAAAAGCATGGCAGCAAGAACAGGTAAGTCTTGTTTTAATCTGCAGTGAATAAGAAATGTCTGTTGAAAGCCTTCAAGCACAATCTGATGCTTAAAGGAAACCACACACAAGCCCAGAGGGACAACCCTGGGCTGTGGGACTTGAGCGTGTGAGCAGCAGTGACAGTGACAATGGACATAATTTGGCAGCACAGTACCTTTTAAAACCTATTTTAAACTTAGCAACAGTAACACCACAGGTGTGACAGTATCTAGTTCTCCCCCTACCTGCTTTTCATTTTGATCTTGCTGTCATTTATTTGTATTTACAGAAAGTAGCTAATTAATTCAGAGTGCATGTTCATTGTGCGGCTGCATTTCCTTACACGCTGAATAACAACACAGAGACGGGTGGGAAAACTACAAAGGGAGAAAAACCAAACAGAAATAGGTTATGAATCTTAAAATGCTTGTGTACTGAGAGAACAAAGAACGAAAGTTGATTTAATATAAGGAATGGGATTTCTACAGGCAATTCAGAAGTACAACATTCACAAAGGTGTCTTTCAGTGAGAGTAGTGGAGTATTCATCCCAGGGCTTGATAAATCCAATTCTTATTGTACTTCAAAATTTGACTGAAACCAGCAGCTTATCGCTATTAGATAATATAACACAGGAAAAAAACCCAGGAACACATTAAAGAGCAGGTTCAGTTATAACTGCAGCTGCTTCCTGTAAGCTCCATCTTTTGAATAATAAAATTATTGGGCAATTAAAAGCAATTGCCAGTTCTGTTTTCCTACTGATAAACATTACCAAAGCCTCAGAACCACTGTTTTTTTTCTGTTTATAGGAGAGCTCATCATCATCACCATCCAGCAAACTGCTCTGCGTGGGTCACACTGGATTTGCAGCACGAGCTTAAAAAAGGAGCTGCAATAAGGTCGGGTGGTTAAAGAGCAAATAATCCACGCTGGCAAACCACAGAGCCACAAACACCTTGCCCCACTGAGCAGGCTCACAGCACACCCATGGTGTGTGTGTGCAGTGAGGCCCCTTGCCAAATTCCAGTGCCAAATTCAGTGCAAGCTCAAAGTGAAACTGCTCCATGTAACAGTACACAGCTGGGCAAAACCTCTCACTTCCAAAAAAAACCCACTTTTTTTTTTTTTTNTCTTGAGATATATAGTTCAATTTACCTTGCCTTTATGGAGGGAACAATAACCAGCCACTCTGCTGGCTCTGTGAGGCCCCAGGCATCAGCTCAGCGTCCTTCCCTGAACTCTCCAGCCTGAAGCTGTGGTTTAGCTCAGGGATTGCTCCAAAAGGACCACTTGGCCCTGAACTTGTGGCTGGAGTGGGGCTGTAAGCCCTGGGAGCTCAGACCCTCAGGTACCAGCAGCTGCAGTTCCAGGGATGCAGGAGCATCCCCAGACCCCCAGGTGACAGCAGCTGCAGTACCAGGGATGCAGGGAGCAGCCTCTGCATGTTGCACACATAAAAGTGTGTCCATAATATCCATATTCTCACTCACAGAATTGCAGCCTTCTCAGTCAGAGAAGGGAACAGGATGAGGCTTTTGATGCTGTTTGTGTATGAGGAGTGAATGTGAGGGTGTAGAGCTGCTCAGAGAGATGTGTGCACCTACTGCAAGCACATGTCCAGTCTCACCCACAGCACCTCCATCAGTGAGTAATTAAGTTCTGCTGGGGTTTTTTTATGTATTTACTTGTTCAGTAACACTTTCTGCCCTTTAAAGCAAATCTAATTTGCAAAAAGTTCTGAACTTCTATCTTCTATGCATAAATTATTTGGTGCTATACTGGTTCAAAATGCTTGTGCTGAAATGGAACAGGGCAGGATTTTCACAGGCCAGCTGGAAACTGTGTGATTTACCTGAGAGAGCACATGCAAGTTACAGTGATCAGCTGTCATCAGCTCAGTGACAAAACCTCCTCATCAGCCATGGGCTCCAATAGAGTGTATGTGATAAATTCTGTCACCTGCAGTGGAATGTAAGACAATGCAAAATTTATTAGTACTAGACAAAAATAGCAAATATTTGGATAAAAGCTTCAGTGTATACAGTATAGAAAAGGATTGCTTTCCCCTTCCATTTCAGATTACAATTAATATTTAAAATTTTCATCAATATTTTCAACTTACAGTCTAAAGATTGTATATTTTCAAATTTAAAAAGTGATGCAAAATAAAAAGGAGAGGTACTGCAGGATGACAGGACTCTCTTCTGATCATGGTAAATTCAATGACCAATCGATTGATTGAGACAAATTAAGAGCAAAAGCAAATAAACCAGTTTGAGATGATAGTTAACTGATCACAAAAATCACACCTTTTTGGGAAATTTCTAGTGGAGTGACGTTTGCAGCTGTTTATGGCAATTGATCCACTGAAAATTTCAAAGCTGCTCTAACACACAATCCCAAACTTTGATGTTCAGTACACACAAAATAAATGAAGTGAATATTCAGACCTTAAAACAGAAGAAGAAGGGTTTTCTCCAAGAGCCTTGACAGCTAAAAATTTGTAGAACACCTTGAAAACGAAAAGAAATAGTAAACATAAGAATAGATGCCTCTTTGCAGTTGTACAAGGCAGATCCTTCTGCACTTCATTCTACCCCAGCAGGAATGTGCTGGGGGTGGGATGGGCTGGCACCCATCACACACAGGCTGAAGCAGTTTCTGTACAGCATCACCACAGGGAAAAGAGCCTGAAAGTCTCACCAGGCTCCCAGGTGACTTCTGCTCCGTGCTTCTGCAGGGAACTGCACTTTCCAGGGTCAGTGCAGGATTCAGGTGCACACACACACACACACACACACACACACCTGAAACATAAAAGATCCTCTGCATCTCCAGCTCCCAACTTCACACCTCAGAGCAGACAGGCACAGAGGGGCTAACAGAGGTATCTGACCAACGTTAGAAAGCACAAAAAACAAGAATGCTGCAGTGAGAAGTGCACATCCTAGGGTGAGCAGAAGCCAATCAGAAGTGGCTGATTTCTAGACACAAAGAAACATTCTTGCTGTATTTCCCATTTCAAAGCAGCAGCTCTTATCTTCATTTACAGCTAATCGGCTAAAACAGACCAAAGAAGTCCTTGTAGGAGTAAAAACCACTGAATGCTCCAGTCATTTCACAAGCAACATTTAATTTTACTGTGTTACCGCGTTAAGCAGAGCAATGGAAGGAAACACAATCAAATGCTCATTGTATTTAAAGAGCTTCAAAAAGATCAATTATCTTTATACGGATAAGGAGCCGCTATCGATTTCAACAGTGTTATTCAAATTCCATTTAAGCAATGAATTGCTCTGCTTTTTTTACCAGCAAGAGGAATGCATTATAGTGGTGCAGCCCAATCCTTAACACAGCTCAAGCAAGGACAGACCAGTGGCTTTTCCAAACCAGGGAAATCTCTCTGACATCCATCTTTCTAATGGAATGGAGCAAGAAACAGATTTCTCTGTCAGTATTCTTGCAAAGATACCGGGCAGAAATAGTGCAACTCTCTAAGATGCAACGTAAAACCTACTGAGATGCCAGCAATTCAGTCCAGGGGCTCTACAGGTGTGGGTTTGGAGACACAGGAAAATCACTTTCAACAAATCACAGGCAAGGCTGATGACTTTCCAGGTAAATTCACTGGTATCCCAAGTGTCTCAAAGAAGAAAAAACCCTTGCTGGATACCTAATCAAGCCAAGCAAGTCCTTATATTTAGCCTTTTTTTTTTCTTCCATATTTTAGTCATTTTAACCAGGTGATTTTATGGACATCCTGGCTTTTAAACAATTCTGAACCTCTCAACAATTTGATAAAAACTTCAAGATAAAAGAAGTTATTTGTGGTTTGAAAGGACAGAGGTAGGCCTAAAAAGAATGATGAAAATACAAGAGTGTTTGCAGCATTTCTTTGGTATCTCCTGTCAGCCTGCTTGATTACAGCCCTTTTCTTCAGTCAAAACACAGTTCCACTCCCAAACAGTTGTATGACTCCAATCAATCCACTTTGTGTTCACCAACAGAAAAAAATAGGTACACAATTGGGCTGTAGATTTTTATTAACCTCTACAGAAAAAGAAAAATATCAGAACTGATAATACCTAACTACCTGTGTAGATCACAGCATCAGAAAAAGACTGCAGAGAGAATCTAAGGTTCCTAAGATTACCTTGGAAACCTTGATAGCAGAACTATTACAAGAGGAAAAAATATACCCATTTTGCATAGAATACTGCTCTCTAGAGGAAAGGCAGGTAGGAAGCACTATTTAAAACAGATTTAAAATTTGTTTTATTAAATTGAAGAGTAGTTTTCAAGTTTGCCCACTTCCAAACTAGAGGAAAATCCTCATCTCCCCAAAAGAATCTGTTCAGATGGAGACCTGCAACTGGATCAGCAAGCTCTGAAGGGAAAATGTAGATCCAGTGGCACAGTGCTCCAGAGGACACAATGCAGGGAATGAGGGCAGGATTTCAGTTCATGTTTGGATTGTGAACACTTTCCTGCTGCCTTTCCTCACAATTAAGATGATTTGCTACCCCAGCCACAACCAGCACATTGAACTATCTCCAAAGTGCCCCACTGGTGAGATTTAACCAGTTTTGCAGGTTTTAATAAAATTTCCAACACGAAGGATATAATGCTGACGTGCAGTTTGGACAAATGCAGTATTTGCTTGCATAAGAACACCCATCCTGGGGAGGAGGGAGAATCCTGCTGCACTCACCACAGCTCCTTGGAAGAAATTCATCTTCAGCTGGAGAACTCCACTGAAGTGCAGTGATCTTCCCAAACTCCTCACTCCCCTGAACCCTCCCTCTTGGACAGTTCCTATTTTCTTATTTGCTGCCTAATAAATCCATATTGTGGGGTTTGTAATTGTCCTGATCCCTGTTACATTTGGCCTGGGTGCCCTAAATAACCCTGCCGTCAATAGCAAACACAGCAAGCACTGGATGTGTGCGGTGTGTTTGATGTGAGAAATGAAAAATCAATGTAATATGCCCTTAATGGAGGCACCTGCAGATAACATCCAATAGAATTGATTAAGCCCTACACAATAGATAATAAAGCTAATTAAAACCCAACTGGAACACCACAGTGCAGCTCCACGTTCAAATGCAGTGGTAAAGACAATAGAAGAAGAAAATAAGGGGAAAACTGATATGACTAATGGAGGAAAGTATCAATCAACACCTAGATAAAGATTTATTATTGCCCATAAAGTCAAATAACATCCACAGTATTCATATTTTGCTTATCCTGAACATAAAAGGTATAACCTCATATGTTGCAGTATAACTTTGACACATTTTTTTAATTAAATAGCAATCCACATATTTATGTTATTCTGCTGAAATAGAACAATTTCCTTTTATTCTGCTCCTAGATAATCACAATTTTAAGGATTTAATGGTTTTATAATCTTCAAGCAAAGTATCCAAAATAATGTCTTAAACAAAATGAAAATATAATAAAATTAGCACCAAACAAACCTTAATGTGACATTTCCTGCATTTCCCTACGAATCCAGAACTCCATTTAGGTGAAAGTTTCTACACTGACTACATATACACCCCTGTAGTTATAACTGCCACTTTCAAAGGAAGAATGGGGTACAGCAACAAAAGGAAGGAAGCAAGGGAGGAAAAAAAATATTTCTTTTTTTAATTGGGTATTGCAGAAGAAACCCTATCCTGAATGTAACTCTAAAAACCAGCTAATTCTCTGTTTCATTCCTCTTGTCCATTCCTAAAGCTTGTTCCTTAAAAGCATAAAGCAAACAGAATCCCATCAGAACAATCTAGTTTGCATAGGAGATGAGACTGGGAACGATAAATGCCTCTCATTATCCAGGAAAACTTTCACAGGAATAAAAAGGTCACAGCTGCTTGTAAGCAGGACAATATTAGAGACTTCCTCAGAATTGTGTTAGAAAGTTCTGAAAAAGTATTTTTCATTTTGCTATTAGAGAAGAACAACTTCAGACAGGAGTAAAGTTTGGTGCCCTTCAAAACAAACTTCAGAACAGCAGGGGCAAAAGCAGAGTTCTGTGCTGTGTAATTCTCACAGCAGCTGTGCCAGCCTGCAACACCCGAGACCCCGAGCAAACACAGCATGCCCTGGCTCCTCTGGGCAGCAATTTACCAAACAAAGGGCTTCTGGATTAGGCTACATCTAGGTTAGTTTATGCTTTTTATCCCTGGGTAATAGGGGTTGTTCCCACCAAGATACACGGAACAGATCCAAGGGACACAGAGCAGGCAAACACCAGCCCAGCTCTGCTGATCGGTGCTCGGGGTGAGTCCTGCTCCCAAAGCCATGGAAAAGATTGATGGCTTCAGTTCAGAACCACTCTGCACCCTCCTCCCATCTACCTGCTACCCTCTGTCACCTGGCTATTATGCATTATTAATTGGGCAAATATTTAGCCTCAGTTTAAAGAGGGTTCAGAAGCCAATGAATTTCCCACACCCTTGCTTTGAAGAATTCACATTTGATTTCTGTGTTTGAAGCATTTCCTGCTTTGACCTGTTCTCACCAGCCTTTGAGAGAGCTCAAACAGTAAGCAGAGGACCTGTAGCCCTGTAGTCCTGCACAGGCTGGACATTGGTAACTGGGCCATGAATATTGTCTGTTCAGCTCTTTGCTGTCCTGAACAGTTTGATCATTAAATGCCCAGCTGAGTGCCTGACACCTCCATGAACATGGCTTGTGTAACCAAGAACCACTTCTGGTTTTACTGAAGTGTTTCACAATGGAAACCACAATGTTGGAAGGACCAACACTCCCACAGGTCAGAAGGATGCTGGTGTAGAACAGAACACCAGGAAAACCAGGGTGCAAGTGTGGCAGGGAAAGTGAGCCTGGCCTGGAAAAGTTGAAACCACATTTTTGTTGAGGTCTGATACAACATTGTTATACACACGGTGTGCTAACTTGAGCATAACAGCAAGAGGTCTTTTAAATCAGTTTAAAAATTAGGATGAAATAAACTTCTCTAAAAAAAAAAAATCCAAAACTGCCTGTATTTCGCTTTTGTGCAGAAACTCCATAAGGAAGCAGATAAAACACAGTTCTATATGATGCCTCCTTTTCTTGCGAAAAGATACTGTGAGAGTGACAACTCTCCTGTGGTCTCGAGAGCAAGTTGCCTAATGAATAGCAAGAGCTCTTTAATGTTAATGAAAACATCCTGTCTAACTCCTCTTCAGACACCGTCTTTCACTCTGTGACAATCACCTTTTAAGTTGCCACAATTCCCTCCTCTGAAGGAGCAGCCGAGCTTGTCAGCAGCCCGGGTGCAGTGTCAGAGATTAGCTGAACTGCTCCTCTCGCTGTTAATGGAGTTACCTGTTAAACCCCCACGTGATGGCTTGTCAAGTTTTTTTATTAAGCAATAACATCTTTAGAAGATTCCAGCTACCAATGGTTTAAAATGAATGGTCTGGGTTTTTGTGGATTTTTTTTTTNCTTTTTTTTTTTTTTTTTTTTTTTTTTTTTTTATCCTTGTATTAAGGCAAAATGAAGTCTTCCTTCTGACATTTTAAAAATCTATCTCACATCTATTCCTAATAAACAGAATTCTCGAGGACTTAGTGGGGCATTGTGGTGACATCAAAACAGCAGAAGAGCAGATTACAACTCACAGTGATTGGGTGGAGATTTTTACAAGTAGAATAACATGCAAAACCAGGAGAAAAGCTCGAGATTTCTCTCTGCCACATGCACATATGTATCAACTCTTACTGACATTTTAGGTATTATGTACAAAAGAAGAAAGCAGCATACTTCAGATGAATTAACATCCTGTCTTCTTGGTAAGGGAGAATAAGGAATCTTAGCCTTGTCTTGTATCTCCAGAATTCATGCATTTCTTACTAACTTTAAATCTCTATTAGCCATATGTAGCAAGTCCATCTGTTTTTACTAAATTTGACTACAAAATCTCTCTGTGCATATGATAATTACATATTGATCTTGAATATATTCTTGCATACTGAAATATTCAACTGGAGCTCATTGGCCAATCTCCTTATGGTAATTAGTAGTTAAAGGAGCTCCGAAAATAATCTCATTATAACAGGAAGGCATACAGCCTTTTCAGAACATCCACAGTTTTCATTTTGTTAGGGGTTTTTGGGGGGGAGGGGGGGGTGTTTGGTTTTGTTTTGGGTTTTTTGTTTGTTTGTTTGTTTGTGGTTTTTTGTTGTTGTTTTGTTGTTTTTTTCCCTAGGTTTCAATAAAGAAGTTATCAATGTAGTAAACAGGGAAGAGAATATAAAATTGTGTCTATGGCAACAATATTATAGCTCTCCACTTTGTATGTCTCTGGCTTTTCAATAGATTCTCATATTCACACTCATTTTTCCTGTAAACGGGTCAGTTAAAACATACCTCAGAATTATTTCACAATTGTTACCAACTACAAGACTGGACCTGTAAATTCTCATTTAAAAATGAAAGAGTCTTTTCAGGGGGAAAAGTGAAATAAAAACCACAAAAACAAAAAGCCAAAACAAAATCTCTTCTGAACTAATTGCTTCCTAGAAAGCTTCTGCTATTGTTGTTATCTGGCAGCAAACTCTGCTACTTGCAGACAATTATTGCAAGAATATTTACAAGAGGAAAAGTGCAGTTCTGGAGGAACAATATATTTTGAGAAGAAAACATATCCTATGTATAAATTTAATTTCTAAATTAAATTTGAATACAACTTCCATGTTTTCCATGTTGGAGGTGGTTTTAAGTTTGGATTTGTTTTCTTTTATGCAGAAAACTTCTATCTGTAATAAAAGTGATCTGGTCTGAATTCCAAGAATGAAAAGCTGTCTTTAATATCCAGATTTAATACTGCTGATACAGGGAGCTGTTGCATTAAGGCAACATACAGCAGATGTAAGGTAATTTTAAGTTTTATTATAAATGTCAGTGCCTTTACAGATCATGCCTCATTCACAAGAGACTTCTCCATGGACACTGAGGATTATGGAAAAAAACCCAACTTGACATAATAAATAAAACATACTTAAGAGGAATGTTTGCAGGTTACTACAGGAATAAAAGAATACATTATTTTCATGCAATAATTCAGCAGCAAAAGGCTGCCAACCTGCAGTAGAAACTCTTTTAACTTGTCATAAATGTTTACTATCTATTTTCATCGAGTTGCATCGAGTCTCAAACTGATTTTTTCCAAGGAACTGTCTAGAGACCTTGCCAGCATTTTTCCCATGAGGTGAGTTCTGCACACCCTGTTACCTGAGAACAGCTCAACCCTAATTTAGATTTACCTCGTAAAAATATCAGAGCCTTCCCGTTAATGATTGTTGGAAGGAAGGGGCAGGACATGAACTAGTGACTTGATATTAGCTTTCAGAGCCCCCTTTTGTATGTTTTATCCCTTTAAAAGCATGATGTAACTCATTTTCCCAGCAGTGTTTTAAAACAAATCCTTTCTCTTGGCCCCTAAACCATACAAAGAATTAAATCTTTACTGTTAGGAAGTCTCCTCAGACCTCTCAATGCTTAATAAAAAATAATGACAGTTAAAACTCTTTTAATACTCACACTCCAATCCCCTGCCTACCCCTTTTGTCTCCTGGGTACTGTTTTAAGTCGTGTTCCTTATCCTGGGCTTCCTTTTACATCCCTTAATGAGCAGCAGACTGGTCTCTTAACTGTCCTGCACGTAAATGGATTAAGTTTCACATGAACAGAGATCCCCAGGTATGTGTTAGGAAAGCTGTAAGCAGTTGTGTGAGATGGGATGAGAGTGGAAAGTAATTCACCTGCTCCTGACAGCAGAGGCACCACCTCGCTGCAGCATTTATTTTGACTCCCAATGAAAAGACCCTTTTAACTTGTCGCATCTTTTATTCAGCAACTCATTTTCTGCTAAGCATTAAAAGTCAGTAGGGTGTGGGGATTTGTTCCAAGGCTTGCTGAGATATTACTTACACAAAGGAGCTGCAGATCATTTCTGCTGAGTAAAGCCACTGGGGATGTTTGAAATTCAAATTCATCTTACCCCCACCCAGCACACAGAGTTGTTTCTTCTCCCTTCTCCTTGTTACTCCTCCCAACACTATTTTGCTTTATATTTTTCTGCAACTTTTATTCTTTCCACTGTAACTTCTGAAAATAATAACTGTTAAAAACATTTGAGAGCATTATCTACATTACTGTTCCTATCTCCAAGAAAATAATGTTCCATTAGAACTGGTTTAAGTTTACGCAGCTACTCAACATAACATTATCAGGCTAAAATGATCAAAAGTGATGTTTGTTTTCAAGATGAACCACTGCCATTTTGGATGGTAGATTAGGCCCCTTATATACCTATATAATTCCTTATATTTATTGCTCTTGGAGCACTGCATCAAAGCCAGCCCTGCTGGCAACTGTACAGGTAATGACCTCATGGAACAGCAAATCTGTCAGTACAACACAATCAGAACTTTTTCCTTGGTAGATTTATGTCATCTCTTTCTCCCAAGTTTACACACTTACGTGGAAACAGCATTATATGTGAAAAGAACGAAGCTTCTCTCTTATTAACATTTATAATATAACCAAACTCTCTGTAAGAGGGTACAAACCCTGAGTGACATGAGTAATTCACTCCAGTACATAGCAAAGAAGGAAATTAAATATGACGTGTATCAATTTATTCAATTTATCAATGTTTTAGTCATTAGCCCTCATTCCCTGTCAAGCACAATTAAAATGTCAATGTTAACAATCAGATTAGAACCAATTATCCAGGTCCTGTAATGGCTACTGGAAAACACATACTAAGGAAAATTATTAAAATATGAACCTTTCAGCTCCCTGTTGAACTGAGCAGAAAACAGCCTACACAAGGAAGACATGTAAATTAACATCCCACATCCCATTATCTGTAAGGCAAACAGGTTTTTGATAATACAGACATGAACTGAGTTACCCCACACCTGTATCACCCAAACACCCAGCCCTGTTACTTGCCTCAGTCTCACACTTTGGTGCTTCCATCGTGGCCTTTGGGTAAAGCAAGAAACTACCAGATAAAATACAGAAAAGGACTCCGGAATGGAATTCCTAGAACTGAATTCTGTCATACAAACAAGTGTTCTCATTGTTTTTCCACCCTGATTTTCACCTCCGCAATCAATATATTATGTGGCTTCTATCAGTGCCAGAGTACCTTTAAAATTTTGCTTGAGCATTCTCCGGGGAGGTGAAATATGTGAATGTGTACCCCTAGCTGATTAAAAAATGAGCCTAAATCTCACCTCTGGGGTGGATATTCCAGCTGGTACCTCAGCAGATCCAACACTGGTTTAACTGGACAAGGGCAGAGGACAAGGCAGTAAATGCCACCTGGAGAGATCTGCTGCTCTGGGGAGCTGGCAGCTGTAAGGATGTGGAAGAAAAGTAAAAATATAATTGCACCATTATTCTGGTACTGCTAGGGCCTCCTGACAGCCCTGGCACAGCAGAAGCAGAGGAGCAGCAGAATGTGATGCAAAGAGGCAGCAGGAAAAGACCAGGGTGAGTGAAAAGGCAGTGAGGCACCAGGTAGAGACTGATTAACAGTGGAGGGGAAGGTAAAAGAAACACTGTGTCCAGAGAAAGGGAAAAAACAACTTTACTTAGTATTTCCACCAGCCCAAGACAGACTGGCAATGCTAGACTTGGCAATCACTGAAAATCCATCTGGAGCCACCACCAGAAACTACCCCATGCCCTAAAAGCAAAGTAAAACTTTCCAGGGGCTGCATCCCTCACTGTCCAGAAATCCAAACCCAAATTCAATCCCTGACTGTCCAAAAATCCTAATCCCAATTTAGCCACTGAGAATAAAGGCTCATTCTACAGCAACTCCAGTTTTTGTGCCACCCCAGTGTGGCACTGCCACCAAACCAGGCAGAGTGTGAGGGCACAGCCCAGCACAGCTGACACAATCAGAACACAAATCACACACAAATTCAGGCTCATCTCTGGGGCATTAACGCTCCCACCAAAGGTTTTCCTGGCACTGAAGGGAGAAGGGAGACTTTTGACAAGGGCATGGAGTGACAGGACTGAGGGAATGGCTTCCAACAGAGAGGGCAGGGTTGGATGGGATCTTGGGCAGGAATTTTTCCCTGGAAGGGTGGCACAGGGTGCCCAGAGCAGCTGTGGCTGCCCCTGGATCCCTGGAAGTGTCCAAGGCCAGGTTGGACAGGGCTTGGAGCAGCCTGGGACAGTGGGAGGTGACCCTGCCTATGGCAGGGGGTGGGATGAGATGAGCTTTAAGGTCCCTTCCAACCCAAACCATTGTGGGGTTTCTGTGAATTCACAAATGTATCTTTTGGTTTTTTTCCCTGACAATTACTCCTGTGGAATTTCATGGAGGAAGCCAAGCTCCTGAAGCATTCTCAACCTGGGCCTGGGAAATTCCATGAAAACTGTCATGTGTCATAAGCTTTTCCAAAATACAGATATTAGTGAAAAAAACCAAGGAGTATGAGTCTATGATTCTTTGTGCAGACTGCTGACAGAATGTCAGTGTTCCTTAATGCATTATATTAGGAAGAATTTCAGTCTGAAGCATAAGCATTATCAGATAGATGAGCTTAAAAACAACCTTGGAAAATAATCACAAGTTTTAGTTTTCTTGTGTTGGCTGATCACTAAAAAGCATCTTTAAAAATTTATCTTATAGCACTGAGATGAAGAAAACATGCCTTCAGTGATATTTGATTGCTCCTTGGTAGATAATTACTTGTTCAAACAAAATAACCCGAATTTCCTTTGCAATCCTTTGCTGCCATCTCTTGGCAGGGAGATGTTGATAAGAAGCAATTTGTTGTCACAAATAGAAGCTGAAAGGAAATTCTTGTCTACATCCTATGAAATGCAAGAATGGACATAATTAGAGTTGCATCATCTGGTCTGCTGTGCTTTTTTTTTTCCCTCTTGCTGCAACCTTAGATTTTAAAAAGGGTGAGAGAGGTGCCAAAAGTGAGAGAGGTGCCAAAAGTCAACATTGCCAAAACTCCCAAATCTTGTAAAGCTTAAAGACATTTTCTCAAAATAGGAGAGAAAATGCCCACAAAAACAAACAAACAAACAAACAAAAACAAACAAAAAACACAAACAACAACAACAACAAAAAACCCCACAAGCAAACAACAAAAGAAAACAAAAAAAGAAACAGATAAGGGGAAGGGTCATCTTTTCAAGAGACTGAAGAAAAAGACAGCATTTTTTTTTCTTTTTTTTGTATTAAACCTCTACAGTGAGTGAGGTTGTATTTGTTCCAATGGGAGTTAGTTACTGGTTTTTTAAAGGTAGCTGTGTGTTTATAAGCCTAATTTTTGTAACCCAAATCACTAGAATTGGAAGCACAAGGCCTGGCTGGGGAGCCTAGCAGGTGAATTCACGATTACCATCATTATTACACTGAGCCTGACCTAAACACCACCTTTTCCATCTTTCTGTTCATGAATTCCAGCTCTGATCTGAAAGAACAAGCACCTAAACCTTCACAGCAAAACTGTGTGTTTGTAGCACACACCTACAAAGTCCACACAGATGTGGAGATACCTCTGAGGAGGGAAAAAAAAGGAAAAATAAAGAAAAAAAAAAAAAAAAAAAAAAAAAAAAAAAAAAAAAAAAAAAAAAAAAAAAAAAAAAGAAAAAAAAAGAGCAGGAATCTGATCCCATTTCATGCTAGAATGGAAACATCTGGGTTTGACTTAGATGGATAAAGTCTACACCAAGCTCAGGAAAGCCAAAGGAAAGAGTTAATGTTAATGCTTAATCCCTGGGAATGGCCCCACATTCTGGTGTTGTTTCTTTAATTCCTGGCTACTGACAAAAAATGACCATTCTGAGTTAATCAAATTACCCCAATCTCAAACCTTAAAAGATTTAGGAGTCAAGGTAGGTGTCTCCCAAGTGCCTGCATTTCAGAATTGGACATTTTCTGAGTCACAGCTTGATGGATATTTTAAGGATAAATTGAAAGATACAAAGGATTGGGTCAATCAGTTCAATTGGAATAATCTGCTTAGTAAGTTTTTACAGTACCCTCAAGTGAGAGTTATACTGAGATCAAGTTTTTGCACTGGCAGCAAGTCCTTTTGTCCTCCAAAATACCATCTGTTAGATTCAGAACACAGCAAAGCCAAGACCTCCATCGTCAGCAAAACACTCTATATATTTTGGGTTAGTTTTTATTAACCTCAAAAGAACAAATTTCTCTGAGACTACAAAAAATTTGGGAGAAACTCTTCAGGCAGAAATCTAAAATTATATTAATGTTGAAAAAAATGGCATAACCAACTTGGAATGAGTTTTAGTACCAACTCAAGACCCCCCCAAAAAAGGAAAGTTCCTAGTTACCAATATTGCCACGTTGCAAAAGAGTAGAAATTTCCAGAAAATGTACTGAGTTGAGCTCCATTTGGAGAACTGCCATGAAGGGATTTAGTCTACTTTAGCCAATGTCAGCTAAAAATTTATCTGGCCAGATAATGCATCACAACACCTTTATATTTAATCTAAGTCCAAGAAAATATTCAGGAATAATGAGGTTTGATCATGGGTATGATTTTCTTTATGAGAAATTTACTGCCAAAGGAAAGCACAAAAGAATCCCATAATGGTTGCAAGGTGGTTTTCCATGTGAAAAAGTTCTACTTGGTCCTCATGTCACACATTTATGCCTTATAAACCTTATATAGAGACATATATATAAATATATATATATATATATATATATATTTATATACACATATATAAAACCTTAGCTTTTAATTGATTGTGTAAAGTATAGAAGGAAAGAGATAAAATGTATCTGTCTTTCAGGTAGAAAATTTTATTTTGTGGAAGGCAGAAGTGGAAGCCAGTTACTGTAGTGTCATTAATCTATTTGCAGGCCAAGTTACCTTCTGCCTTCTACAAACCAAATGTTTCCAAATTATTTCTTAATGTGGAACACAAGACAGTACTAACCACAAATACTTAAAAAGATTGGCAACAAATGATGTTACCTTGATTTTATTTTAACATGTGAGTCTTCCTTTTTTAAAGACACATGAGTAAGAAACAAAGTTTCTTATGCTTAGCATTAGTTTCTTCTTTTTTTTTTTTTTTTTTTCTTGTGGGTTTAATTTTCAGCTTCAATACCTAGAAAACCAGGTTAACTTTCTTGTAATTGACACCAGATGGCACTGCAAAAGATGAACCACCACGATAAATACTGGACCTGAATAACACAGAATCATCCTCAGATCCTAGAAAGTTTTAGGCTGGAAGGGCCTTACAGATCATCTCATTCTAACCCCTTTGCCAAGGGCTGTGTCTTCTGCTTTGAAACCAAGCTTAAACCCACCTCACAGCTGCATTTTCCAAGTATTGAAAGCCCATATTCAGATTTAACAAGAACACAACAGCTGGAAACAAGTTTGACCTGCAAGGTGGTGAATTAAAATCAATTTTCCACATCAATACAGATGTGTAAATCCCAAGTGAAAAAAACAAACAAACAAACAAAAAAAACCACAAAAAAACCACATGCTTACATTCTGAGGGTATCTGCATCTAATATGAAAACTTTATTCCAGAGAAGTTTGGTTCTATTTCTTCTACATTGAACACACTTACAGCTAGCTGTTTTCTCCTGGCAGTGTGCCCAAAAATACCTGCTGCTTTTAAAAATAAAAGTGTGTAAGTAAAGCTTTGCTTAGAGTGCAGATCTGAGCTTTGAGTACCTGTGAGAATTGACACCTCCTGTTTGAGGAGATTCTCCCTTCAAGACAGCTTTCACTCCCAGTCTTCACTGTATTGCCCAGATCAAACTCAGGGATCCATCTGGAGGCCAGGACACAGCTCAGAGAAAGCCAGCTGGATTATCACATTTGCTCACACAGCACAGCCTGCCAAGCCTGTTTAGGCTGTTGACACAGAAACAGGAGGAAGGGAAAAGGAAGGGGAAAGGGATCTGTGAGCTTGGAACTGCTCTGAAGAACTGCAGAGGTGTTCCTGTGTAGTGCTGACCCCCAGTGATGCACCTGAGCATAAAACTTCACCTCAAATTGTTGTTGCCATTATCAGCAGGGCTGCCATCAGAGGAGGGACCTAGCACAAGCCAGCACAGCTGGGGAACCTGAGTGATGGAAAATAAAAATGTAGAGCATAAACTGTGTTTGAGTTTGATAGAAGCTGAAAGAGCTCTTCTGCTTTAAAAGAAAGCCTTTGTACAGAGGGTAACAACGATAAATGTGCTTTTAACATACACAGGGGTAAGGCCATGTGGCCTCTAAGAATTTGACTAAAGAATCCTTGTCGTCATTTCTTATCTTAAAACCACAACCTACAGGAAATACACAAAAATTCTTTGTAGCCTTTAATTGCAGTACCATTTTCTGCCCATATTCATCCCCTCAACTGTTTGGGATGTCCCCCAAAGCCTGGCTGCTGCAGCAGGTCCAAGACAAGACATGAATGAGTGCAGCTCCTGCAATGTGCTTAAGATGATCATTTTATTTATTTATTCAGGACTACTGAAAGGTGTAATCATTATGCCTCCTATCAGCACAGGTAAGCCTTTATTATTTTTTTTTTTTCATCAAATGTTGGTATGTAATCTGTGCATAGACTTTATATTTTCTACAGGGCCAAGGACTGGTTTAATTTTTAATCCCTTTAGGAATCTGCTTTAGAAACAGGAGTGCACTGCTGTCCACAAGGAATGCCCAGTTTGGAACTAAAGCCTACTCCTAATGAATACACAGTAATACTTTAAATATGCATCCTATCAACCCCTTCACTTCTCATGAATTCAGGAGCTGCTCTCTCAAGGCACCTTTTAAATATTACAATATTCACCAGAAAACTAATTTTGTTCCTGTGAACCAGCCACCACACATTTTGTATTCAGCCATTCTACTGCACAGACAACATAATTGCAAGAAAAACAGGACTGACTGCACAAGATTCATTCAGTTGCTGGTTTAAAAGTAAATGCACCCTTTAGGAGATATTATCCTCTCAAAACCTGCAGAGCGCTGCTATCACACAGATAATCAGAATGAGGAACATGGGGATAAATCAAGATTTTTTTAAAAAATTCTGTGTCTTAAGGATCACTAGAGACATGATTGAGCGTTTCAGAAATGAAAGAAATTTTCCTTACTTGCCATAAGAGGGTTTTAGAGGCTAGAATTGTCCATGAGATATATCTATTACACTCACTCCTTGATTATCGAAATATCTTTTAAAAATTGGTGAAATATGATTAGCAGATTTGATGAACTATATGCACACTTTTTAGCCATGAACTGAATGAGAAAAATCAGTTTGTAAATAAAAATATTTTGTTCCATATGATGGTCAGCAGGATAGATTTAAACCTTTTACAATGGTGAGGAAAAAGAAAGGAGGCAAGAAAAAAACCCTAAAAATATAAAACAAACAAACAAAAAGGATGCATGAATAAAAGAAGTGTTATTTTTACCTATCCTTGAAACATTGAATTGCAATTAGGACCAGCTAACACAGCAACCATAGAGAAAAGATGACAATAAAATGTGCCACTGGCCTAATGATGAAGCATCTGAGAAAAACCATTAAACTTTATCTCAATTAGGCCCATTATTATAACACCAGTCTACTATGCCCTACAGCCTGCTGGAAAACTAAAAAAAAAAAAATAAAAATGATCACAGAGATGGCTTCAAAGCTCTGTGATCATACAAAAATCCTAGGGAAGAAATGTGAATGGCTAGATGAGTTTAAGTAGCTTTAAAAGAAAATACAGTTATGGAAGGAAATGAAAGTTATCCTATATATTGACCAGTTCCTAATTGTAAGAAATCCTTGGCCACATGCTTGCCTCCTATAAACCACTTTTTCTTTTCTTAATGAAAAGTTAAAACAGATTTTGATAGTCAGATATTTGTCCTTGAAGCAACTGAAGTAGAAAAGTCATTACAGCATTATTAGCACTTCTCATTTAAATGGACAAAATGAGAATAAAATGGTAACTCATCCTATCCTACATGACACCAACACATCAAAATAACTCAAAACCAAGGCCACTGCCATCCCTGGAGCCTTCTCATATTGCCACCTAGCAGACATTTTTGCTCCCACTTCATGATTTTGGATGATGGTTTCATTGCAGTAGCCTGCCTATGAAAGATCTGTGAAAGATTGCAAACCACATTTTTGGGTGTATAAACTACCTACCCTTGTGGTACAGAACCATCTAAACACAGTCCATTACACAATGCAGCACACAGAAGCAAAGAGAACAGGCACAACAGACACCAAGACACAACACAAAACATTGAAAATGTCCACTGAGACACACATTCTACTCCTGATAACAAACTGCATGAAGTAGAGCAAAGCAAAAGACAAACATTAATCCCAGAGAAGCTGTGGCTGCCCCTGGATCCCTGGGAGTGTCCAAGGCAAGGCTGGACAGGCTCTGAGCAAGCTGGGCTAGCAGAAGGTGTTCCTGCCCATGGCAGGGTGTTGGATTAGGTGATCATTAAACCAGTCTGTGGTTCTGTGACTGCATTCAAACAGCCCCCTGTGCCCAGAGCAGGCAGGGGAAGAGCTGGGACTGAACTTGCAAATCTCTCTTTGAGAGATCTTGGAGCCAATAGCAGAAAACTCCTGTCTCTGTCTTTGTAACGTGACACAGGAATTTGGGAGCTGCCACCCAGGCTATTACCTGGAGATACATGCTCATATCCTTCTCCCTGACAGCTGAGAGATTGGAACTTATTTTATTCAGTTTATACCTTCTCCAGGGCAGCATTTCTGCCTAACAGCAAACAGGAGAGTCCTTTGGACTTAGCAGAAAGTATGTGGAGTCATCACAAAGATCCTGAGGGAAGATCAAGAGAAGAGGTGGCATCCACAAGCTCAGAACTAAGAAGAACAGATCCCAATTATATAAGACTTTTTTTTTTTTTTTTTTTTTTTTTTTTTTTTTTTAGTCAGAGTTTGTACTTTGCTGGAGAGAAGATTGGAAGATTGTGAGTCTAGTTCTTTTAGTTTAAAATATGCAAGGAGAGGAAAAGTAAATAGAGGGGCAGGGAGACATTGATTGCCAGATAGTAGCACTTCTCTGGAATTTGATATTACCAGGATGTGCCTGCAGTGTCTAATGGGAGACTGCAAGCAGAGAGAAGGCAGGAGAATGACAATCTCCAAACAATAGGATTAAAGTGCTCTGTGCAGTTAGGACTGTAAAGTATTTGAATAATCCTTCCAAAGTTGAAATGGAGAAAGAAGTAATTAGATTTCTTAGAGAATCAGAGTTTCTGGCAATACTATCACATCAGAAAAAGCTAATAAACGTCATGAACACCCATGTTTGTGGGGAAGAGGGGAGAGGGTCAGGAATTTCTATTTAATTATCTTAAAATGCAACTCTACTAAAAAAAACCCAAACCATAGAACACTGATTTTATTTTTCTGTCAACTGCAACTATAAGCCCAAACTTTCCACGCTCACTGCTGAAATCAGTAATTTATAGTGGATGAATACTTGCAGATTTAACACCCACTGAGAAACAGGCCCTGTTCCAAGGAGAAGGGACCAAAAGTGGGGGTCAGCCATGAGAGGAAAACAGAAAGAGCCCAAAGCTCACCTGACTCCTCAGACCCCAACACAGAAAAATATTAAACAAAATGATTGTTCAAAATAATGTTTTGGCAACTACAAAGTGACATTTCAATGCTGTGGTTAATGATTAGACTTCTGATGAACTCTAACTTGAATGAATCACTTGTATATTTCAAATTATTTACGAGTCAGAAAAAGAGCTGTTTACCAAGAATGTTCAAAATACTTTGTCAATTTGCACAAATTACAACAAGCCAAAGCAAATACACACACACAAAAAAGAGGAATTAGAGTTTCTATGACTACAACTTTACAAATTCCACAAATTCCCCAAACCAAGTGCAGATAATGAAAACTCCATCCATTTCCATACTTACCTAATATTAAATCATGTAGCTCTAAAGATTTTTATCTGGAACAAATCAGAACAATAGAATTTTGACTGTACCAGTTTACAAAGCAAAATAAATTACCACTGTTGGGCTGCATTGAAAGTCTAGATGTAATAAAAAGTACCTAATTAACCCATTTATCACAAATACCAAACAGGCCAATGGTTTTTGTAATTATCAAGACAATTCAATTTTTGCTTTAGTGTGCAGGCTTGTTTGCCCAACTCAATTGGAGATCATCAAAATTACTTACAATACACTGTCTAGCAAAGCATGACAGAATTAGTCTGCTACAACCAATTAATTGAACTTAATAAAGCTTTTAAATTATTTTTGTTTATTACCACTGCTTTGGGGTTAATGATGTAGTCCTTTTTGGCTAGGAGGAATAATTAATATTTTTTAAAAGAAAATTAGATTTTCAGTGTGTTAAGATAGACCGACAACTCTCCCTAATGGATAAATAGTAAATTATTTTCAAAACCAATACTTAAACCAGTAATTTATTCCCCTAATAAAAGCTTCTGCATCCATGCAGTTGTGTGTACATATACAGACAGATTATAGGCAAGATCTCATATTACTAAGGATGATTACTGAATTACTTCTCAACAAATATGTACTAATTAAAATTAGTACTCATAAATAAACCCCTGTTGTCTTTTCTAATGCAGAGCAATCTGACCATCATCATGTGGATACATCTCTATAAAGTTTCATGCCACAGGACTGCAGTTGATTAACCACAGTCAAAAGCTGCTAAGCTAATTGCTTTAATAAACAATGTCAATGCCATTAATGTTCAGATATTCAAATGAAGTAATGCCATGTTCATCCAAAAGTATTAATGCTGANATTTAGTGCTTTGAAAACTTTTTAATTCATGACAGAAAAAAAAAAATCCCTCTCCTCCATACTCTAACAAACATTTCCACCTGAAGAATTCGCAGCTTCTTTTTAGAATGAGGGAGGAGCTAAGCATGATCCCATTTAGGAATTATCAGAAAGAGAACTGTTATGAACGTCTTCACTTCTGCAGTACTTCTTCAACAAGGGGTAAATGTTCCACTATTAACACAAATATTGTCTGCATATTTAACAGCAGAGAAAACACAGAAGGAGCAGATTCTCATTAGGAACTGGCCTGCATAACCAGACTTCAGGTTTACTCCCCATTCAAGGGGTATTCTAAGACACAAAACCCAATGTTGGTGAAATTTTCAGCCTTTTTGTCTCTAATCCACATGGTCCTGGCACCTCCTGAAAACCAGAGGAGTGAAAGAACTTTCAAATAATAAGAAAAAGTGGAATGGAATTTTTCCTGCTGGAGAAAATTGGAATATTTAAGTCTTCCATCTCCAGCTCAGTTTGAAATATAACTTCATTATAACTTTATAGCTGGAATTGCCTTTTAAGAACACCTAACTATTGTTTTATTTGTGTACTATTAAATGTTAGAGTTTATTGCTTGAAATGTCAATTCTTATTTACAAGATTTTTCTCCTTCAGTAAATCTCATCTACAATAACTGTGTCATTATCTGCTGTCTGTTATCTTCAGTAAAACAATTCTTTTTTCTACCAACTACTCAAAATGTTATACTATGAGAATAACCCAAAATGAGGCAATTCATCAGAACACAGTTATAAACAAACCAACTTTAAGGAAATCACTTTTTAAAAAACAGATTCAAAGAATGGAAAATAAGTAAAGTCTGCCAAGAAGTGCTGATTTTAAAACTAAAACTTCTTCATGCAAATGAGGGATGAATAGGTGATAGGAAAGAAATGTTTCTCAATTACCTTATCCATACAATTTAACTACAAAAGACTTCATATTGTTATTTTTCAGACATTTGATAAATGATTCCTGTCTTGCAATGGAAGAAAATATCATGGCACTTATGTGAAACAGTTTTCCGGCAAAGAACCATTTCACAAGTAAAACGCTGAACTCTGTTTCTATTGGGGGTTTTTTTATAGCTTTTCCAATTCTTCCTCAATCATTCATAACAACTCAGCTTGATTAAACTTTGTGTTATCCTTAGAATGCTGCTTTTATGTCTTTTTTCCAGAGCATTGGCCAGGCAGAATGACTTGAAAGAATCCCCAGTGGTGACCACAGTCCCGCTTCACACACTGGTCTCAAAAATTAAATTTCAGGAAAAAAGACAGAACCTGCTTGTAGCTTTTTTTTCTTTTTTTTTTCCTTTTCTTTTTTCCTTAATTCCCATAAGGAGTAGTGAAGGGAAGGAAAAATCTATTTGCTGTGCTTCCATACAATTGAAAATTAGGCTTGAAAAACCCACAGGTTCCTAAACTTTATAGAGACAGAGAACACTCAAAGTACATTGATATAATTTCCAGGAGATTCTTTCTCTGAAAAAGTCCAGGTGATTTGTGGTGTCAAGACATGAAACAGCCTCAGCTCACAGATTGTTATTTACACTGTGAACGTTCAAAAGAATATTTAAAATCTATCAAAAGCTGGAAAACATTCTTGAAACAGACTGATGGTTGTTAATTCCTCTTTTCCAAAGTTTTTCACATGTATCTGCCTTACAGAATCTCAGAATCACAGAATGAACTTGGTTGGAAAATGCAGATCTCCACAGTTTACATTAAGGTGATGCTACCTTCAATTTGATGATCAGAGCTTCCACTGTTCCATTACATTTCTAAAACATCCAAAGGCATAAAATTGGTACTTGACATTGCTTATTCACATCACATTCACAGCTTTTCTTTAAATACCATCTGATAGTTCTTAAAATGGGGTAGAAACTTCTGCCTGCCTTCTTTGGGATATTGAAGGGCCTGAATCTGCAGAGAAATGCTTGAGAGCCAAACCATAATGGTTATGATACTCAGAAGAGTGAAATAGCCTTATCTTTATAATGATAACAGAAATCTCACTGTGGAGCTTAGAGTACTTGAAATAAATAAGCCTGACAACTTCAGTGATCACACTTTAACAAAAAACCTGGGAATACAAATTATTTGTGAGATTAGTTTGTAACATGCTCTTCAAAAATTTTGCAAAGTTTTAGGAAAGTCTCTGTGCAAGTGAGTTATTGCTTGTGCTAAGCATAATGAGATATAATTTAAATGATTTGTTTCTTCCATTACAATGATGTGTATCACAGAGACACACTGCAGATACAAGCAAACATTTAAATTCTCAATCAATAACGTGCTCTTACTTTACTGCATTTCATTAGCTAGACAGTCACCTGAGTTATTATAAAGCAAGAAATTACCGAGGCTTAAACCCAAAGCAACTTCAATTATCCCTTTATTCCAGGCATTTGAAGTACTTAGTTATTCTTTCAGGTTCTATTAAGACATTATTGCTGCTTTATTGCCAGTAAAACAGTATGTTTTCAAGTCTTTCTAATAAGATGCCAAAGGAACATCTGTATGTGGAACAAGCTGTTTGGTGTTTCCCTGGGAGATTCGTCACTTATGCTGAGTTCAACAAAACCCATACATCTGTGGATAGAAATGTGTGTGCCAGGACATGCACTACACTGTGCAGTATTCATATTTCATATTTATAAATATTCATTGGGGAAATTTCCATGCAAATGTCATTAGCGGTGGTCTGTCTTCTGTAAATAAGCTTTTAAAGTACAAATCACATTTGGAGGGTTATTACAGCTTCTAAAAGCAAAGGCATCTCAAGGATTCTTACTTCTCAAAGGCAAAACCACATTGAAAACCCACATTTATTGGTTAAAGTTTGGTGCTGGGGACATCAGCTTCTAGCTCTGATGGAGTTCCACCAAAGGATCATTTTCCCAATCTGCTTTTCCTTCTCTAGCCAAATACCTGGTTCTCCAAAGTTCTTCAGGAAAACAGCAAGAAATGGTGAATCTGACCAGTATCCCCCTCCTCAAATGATTGATGTGATGCTTTGCAGGAACCTGGTCTCCAAGTTAGACTCCAAGGACTAAGAGTGAATTTCTTCCTAGATGAAATTAAGACAGAGGACAGAGATGTGATATTGGCTATTGCAGAGACTCTCTACTGAATATTCAGGGATATGGAGCATGACAAATTCCATAGCTCCAGAAAGATATAAAGAATCATTCAAGACAGAAGTATTTTCTTCTTTACAGGAAAAAAAAAAAAAAAAA